>JARVZY010002731.1:0-600000 GCA_030686995.1 Artemisia argyi | reverse complement strand
AAGAAACGAAGCCAAAAGATGAAATCAAGTTTACGTAATGTCCTTAGAAGTTGCTTTTGTATTTTGGTCATAATTCCTTCATCCAAACTCTAATTTAGTTGATTCAAAAGGCCACGGAAAAGGAAAAATGAGATCGTCTATAAGAGAGTGGATATGGCGTAACAATGTTTAATGGATACGCTGTATCAACGATACGACATATCCATTTAGTGGATAAGTCGTATCTGCGACGGGTTTTGAGAATCTTATAAATTTAACCTTAAACAGATATTAGGTTATTAATCCTTTACTCCAGTTGATTCCTAGGACTCCTCCACGCCTAAAACCCACCATTGAAGACCCTTGATGAGTGTGTGAATACTAATCATTTTTTGTCAATCTGAACTGTAAAAACAATTAAAAACACTCAGAAATGCATCAAAATACAGAAAATATCCAAAAATTGTGTTTTATATGTTTTAGATGCAAAATGAGTAAAAACATATGAAAAATGAACAAAGTTTGTATAATTGGCAGTTTCAGTCCCCCAACTTTCCCAAATTGACAAAATTAGTCCCTTGTAAAATATTTTTGAAAGAAAAATCAACCCAAGTCCTTTAAAAGTCAAAAGTTATCAAAAATGGTCTTTGGGTGAAAAGTTTTGAGAATTTACATGTTTGGTCCCTGAAGTTTCACAATTGGCCGAAACAGTCCCTGAACTTCATAAATTGGCAGATTTGGTCCCTGGGATTTCAAATTTTGGAAGTTATTATTTATGGTCCTTTGGTCACTCATTTTGGCAAAATTGGTACCTGAGTAAAGAGTTTGGTGAAATTGCAAGTTTAGTCCTTAGATTTTGAAACTTGTCAGATTTGGTCCTCGGATGTTTAAAAATAGAAATTTAACTTTTATGGTTCTTGGATTATTGAAATATGGCAAGTTTGGTCCTTACTAGTACTTTTGGAAAATCACATGGCAGGTCCTCAAGTTTCAGATTATTACATATATGGTCCTTGTGCTTTGTTAGCTAATAAACCAAACGGGCCCCTTTTATCCTATAACCCAACACACCCTTTTATTACTAAACCCATAACCTAATCTAATCCAACACCCTTCCAGCCCACTCCACTCCCCTTGGCCCAAAACTAAATAATAAACCTAACACCCCTGGTTTAATAACCAGTCAAACTAACCATCCCTCTCTCTCCCACACGTGAAGCCTGCTACCCTGCCATAGCCAACACCAAACACCATCATCACCTCTGCAACTCTACTCCTACACTCCACCCCTATCCCACTATCACTAACTTTCCACCACTACCCTCCAAATCTTGCCCCTCTACTACAAGCTAACACTCAAATTGCTCATTTGCAATTTTCCCGCCAAAGTAATTAAACGGCCATGATCAAATGGACTTATCCAACGGTTCACAACTAAAGTGGGAAATGTTCAGGGAACCTTCCTTGGTCTATTTAAATGAAGAAAAATAGAAGAGAGAGGAGTTAGTTAGCTAATGTAGTTTTTAGCTTAGTTAAGTAGGTCGTTATAATGTAATTTCAAATTCTTTAGCTTAAAAAGTTTGTAACAAGTATTTGAGTGTATTCTGATCAACTTTTAGTATAAATTTCAATCAATTCCAGTTCAATTTCCATTTTGGCTATTTTCACTTGAAATCTCATGTTTGCCTTATTGTTAGTAAAAATTGTTATTTAAGGATCTTGTGGGCTCACATCAGTCTCTAATAAGTTTCTATAAGCTTTAAAAGCATTAAAATCAGTTTAAGCTTAAAAATCTCAAAAATCATGAAAAATAATGAAGGAACAAAAAATCAAAAAGAAGAAGAAGCAGAATGGGGTATGGTGATCAATGGATGGTCTTTTGGTATAGTGCTTGTTGATATAAATAATGCGTAAAAACGTTATTAATATTTTTCGATATCCCTATGTTTTGACGATCACAAAATATAAAATCATTAAACGTAAAATCATTACGTAAATAAGTATTTAGTGACAAAATATCATTATATCCAACTAATTCACTTAATGTATGAATAAACAATTGCCTAATACATCTTATGATCAAAGAAAGGTTTATTTACTAATTACAAATTATATAAAATGGTATAAACATTTTATATATTTAAGAAAAACACTTTTGGTAATTAAAGGAAAATGTTTATTTCATAATAAACATATGAATTCAAATTTTTAACCAAATTCAGTTAAATTTTCACTAAATAAACTTTCCCCGGAAAAGACAAAGAATCTGGCCGTTTCATATGGGCGGCCCCCTTAATTTTAAGGGGGCCGGCACACAATTAAGGGGGCCGGCATACGCTCCTATGTCATATTTCTTTCCCTATAAATACTGGTTCAAATCTGAATTTTTTCCTCACCTTTTGCACTAAAACTTTCTGTTCTAATTCTCTCAAATCATATTCCTAAAACCTTTGATCATAAACATATTAGTTCTTGTTTTCAAGTGATACAATCCATCCTCATTCAAAGTTCAAGAGAAGAATACTTCTTCAACATCTTGTTTAGAAGTATTGAAGAGTTGTGTATATAGTTAGGTGTTGTGTAAATTATTTTTAAAGGTGTAGAAGGTGTGTAATTGATAGATCTAGGTGAGTTAGTAGTCGTGAATAGAAGTAGTGAAGAAATAGTTGTGTTGTGAAGAAGAAGTTGTAAAGGTGTGAGAAATTGTGTAGTAGTAGTGGTGTGCATAAGTTGTGAAGAAGGTGTGTAGTAGTGTGAGATTGGTTCTAGCTACTATTAGGACTCGACATTTAGTTTAGTGTCGTTAATCCGTATAAGGAAAAGTTGTGTAAGGTTTCTCCGCCAAAAAGGGAGTTCATTGTGTTAGTGAAGAAAACTCTCCAGTAGGAGACTCGAGGAGTGGAGTAGGGCAAGGAAGGAGACCTTGTAGCCGAACCACTATAAATCCGTCGTGTCTTGGTTTGATCTTTCCATCTCTTGCTCATTATTCCATTTACATCTTTATTATTTACATACTCATATATATATTTGCATCTAGTTGTAGCTTGTGATATTATGCTAAAATTGATTTCACACAAAGTTCAAATAAAAGGATCATTCACAAAATAAAGTTTTGTAAATAATCTAAAAAGGTACAATATATACATACACATAAACTAGTGAACTTGATCATTTAGATTGAGTAGATTTTTACAATAAATCTTGTATCGAAGATTTTATAAAATTAAGTTTTTAAAATCCAAATTGACGTAAAATTATTCAAAACCCCCCTTCTAGTTTTCCACAATTGGTATCAAAGCCAGGTTAAACAAGATTTTTAAAATAAATTGTATTTTAAACTTGTAATCGATCTATGGAATCAGAAAAATATTTAGAAGGAAAAATGACATTTAAACCACCATATTTTGAAAATGAGAATTTTAGTGAATGGAAAAATAAATTTGAAAGTTATGTGAAATCAATAGATCAAGATCTTTGACACATCATTTCAATTGGTGATATTCAAACAAAAATGGATTTTGAAAAACAGTACAATTACTCTCAAACAAACATTGATAAAAATACCAAAGCCAAACTAATGATTTATAAAACCCTACCTGAAATTGAATATGTAAGGGTATTCTTCTGTAAAACGGCAAATGATATTTGGAAATGTTTTTTAAACTTTCACCAATGGAAATGTCGAGCCGAAGATGATAAACTTGATGTTGCACAAGAATTAATTGTTCTAGAAAATTTAATAAACAAACATTTAGTTGATGTAAATACAAGTGCTACTAGTTCAAACATGGTCATTGAAGGTATTAATGACGAAGATTACATGAGCCAAATCCGAAGAAAGATTATAAATGAAACTTGGAGCGACATGGAAGATGAAGAGGATCGGTATATAGCATGTGAAGATTGTGAAGCACATAAAGCCGCAAATGAGGTACAATCCGGAACCAAACATTTTTGCTATGATCAATTCATATTAGAATTTTCAAAATTAGAAAGTAACTTCAAAAGTTTTTGCAACATAAACTCAAATATCACGTTTAAAAGTGAATCTTCAACATCTACCGAAGAAAATTTTGGAAAAGGAAAAATACTTGCTAAATTTGAAAATAGTTCCAAATCATTAATATACTTACTTAATACTCAAAAGGCTTTTGGTGACAAAACTGGATTAGGATTTAATGCTAATGATACGTTGACAAATAAATCAAAGCAAATAGAGTTTGTAAAACCTAGTGGAGAAATTTAGAAAATTACTCTAATCATAACAATTGTTTATCTCTTGAGACAAGAAGGACATTATCATTGTATGGAAACATATTGATAAGAAATTCTTGTACTTGTTAACAACATCAATACCATATGCATTTTAAATGCAATGGATGTTGTGACTAACCATCTAGGACCCATAAGACTTTGGGTACCAAGTTGTTTTACATGTTAGGTATCTTAATCATGTGGATTGGCACACTTGCATATACGTGAAGCTTGACGATCTATTGTGACATGCATTTGAATCTTCACGTGTTTATGCTACAAGTACTTGCTTGCAATACTTTGATGATTATCTTGTCATGGGTTCTCTATTACATTGCCTTCTCTCTACGATCTTGTTGGTACTCGTTGCTTCCTCTTTTCACTCTCTCATATATCTTATTGAATTAATTCACTTTAAGATGCAAGGTACGCTCTCTCATTTATTATAACGTAAATTTTCAAGATTGTTAATTGCATGTTAGTGTGATAATTTTGCTTATTGTATTATTTACACTGAGGATATAGTCACTAAACCCTTTTACCATGTACAACTTTATCACTAGCATTTAGGATTAGGAATGATGAAGCAAATTGACATAATTCTATTGATTTTTCATAAATAAATTATTGCATAAAATTCTTTTATTCTATCTTCTTCATTCTTGAGTCTAGGTATCTACTTCACACAAAAATTAAAGATTAAGAACTTTAAATTGCATAATTTCTTTAAAAACTCAATCTATCTAAACTATTCACATTTTTAGCAACAAATATTGTAAGTCATTCATAACACATTTCATCAAATTTTGGTCATAATCATCATTAAGTATTTTACTTCAATTTCTTCATAACATCATTTTGGTTCTTTCAAATCGAGTCTAGAATTTTTATAACTAAATGCTTTCCACAAGATTAAAAAGCTTTATTAACATTAAAATCCTTTAATTACAAATCCCCTTAATGAAATTTCTCTTTGACTATACACTACTTCTCAAAAACTTTTCTTAAACACATTGTTGAATAATGCTGAAAACGTTTTTGCAATAAATCATGTTTGATACTACACGTGTAATTGTTTTAATATATAATCAAATATATATTCTTGATAATCGTGAGTTCAACTAATAACATCATGCAGATTTTAAATTGCTTCTTAGGATACATGTATTTCTTTGCATTAGGAGTCGAAGTAATCGCATCTCCACATTTATTGCATATAGGCACACACTAGAAAAATGTCAAGTGTCTCTTGGTCACATTTGTTCCATCATTAGTTTCTCCCTCACTAAGTTGCCTTATACTTTATTTGTTGCCTTAGGATACATAACTTGCTTATTTGTTCTTTATCATTATTTCCCTTGCATGAAAACTATATTATATGCTTAGTTGCCTACATGCATACTTTTCTTGCATAACTCCATTAAGATAATACTTGATTAAGTTGCCTAAAGAGATGGACTTGCCCAAAACCAAACCTCTAAACAAAGATCTTCCTGGAAAAATTTCTGTCAAAAAACCATTTCTGGCAATCTGGGAACCAGGCTCTGGGTGGCCCCCATAATTTTCAAAGGCGGCCCCTTTAGTTTTAAAGGGGCCGGCCACCTGATGGTCGAGGTTTCCTGTTTGCTTTCTGCTTTTTAGCCCATTTCACCCTATTTTGATTCATCACTTCCCTAAAATCACAAACACATTTTGTCTAGTAAATCCTCTACTACTTTATCCTTCCATAAACACATCATCATCACACTATAAATACCTCTCCTCATCACATATCCTTACTTAACCATTCCATCATGACCTCTCACAACAAATCAAAATCAAAATCCTCTAAGCTAGCAAGGATGACTGAAAAGCCCACATGGAGAAAGAAACAAAGCCCTAGAAACAAATCCATATCAACAAGTGGATTTGGTAATCAATCAACACCCCCAAACACTTACTTTCCAAACTACACTCCAAACCCACAAGGACACTCCTTTGAACCACTCTACAAACCTTACCACATTGGCTAAACATCCAATTTCATCCCAAACCATACATCTCAATTTCCATCCAACTACAATGATCCATATCACTTTGGTCAATCATCAAACTACAACACCAACTACACAACACCAATTCATCCACCTCCTCCAAATGATTCACTCCACATTGCCATGGAAAAGCAAAAGTTCCATGAAGAAATTAACCAAATCCATGATCTCAGTGATCTCCTTGCTATGCATCTTGCACAACGCAACAAAGGGCAACCTTCATCATCACCCTATGCAAACTGCTTACCCCACTCTCTCAACTTGGACCAAGTTACAAACACTCATTTTTGCCCTTGTTGCATCTTCCTCCAAAAACAAATCCTCTACTTGAGTGAAGATATCTCTTGGATTGAGTATCTTCTCACTCGTCCTCATCCAATACCACCATTGACACGATACAATATCGTGAGGTCCACCTCTTCCGCTCCATATCCTACACCATATCCTTCTCCATCAAACAACTAAACTTTATGTTTACGTTTCACATCACTAAATAAAATCGTCATGAACCTTTTGTATCCCAAGGAAGTCCAAGAGACCTCAAGTTGGCAACTTTGTATTATCTAGTGTAGTTAGCTTGAAAAGCATATATTTATATACTTATGTACTAATGATTATGCTCTCAACATAATCTATTTAAACAATCAATGAATGTGTCTTGTGTTCTTTTAATATTATTTGCTTGACTATTATGCATGATTTTCTCTTTAGTATAGATACATGTTTGCATGATTAGTTTATGATTATATATATGTTTCTCTAATAGACCAAAACTAAAATAAAATGTTCCAATAAAGCTTGCTGCAAACACAAAACCAAAATAAACCATTATTAGAATTTTTTTGAAATTTGGTCGTTTGAGAATTTACCAGATGGGCGGCCCCCATAACTAACACAGGCGGCCCCTTTAATTTTAAGGGGGCCGGCCATGAATTAAGGGAACCGGCCATCTGGAACAGTTTTTACACTGCTTTCTTTTGCAACTTGTGACTTCTTTTGCTAGTCCCAGCTACCATTTCCCTTAAAAACTAAACTGATTTTGGAATCTAACAATGCAATTTCAAATTAATATCATTTCTAAACATGATTTCATGCTATATAACCCTTTACACCTTCATCCACACTCCATTATCATCATCAAAGTCAACCAATTCATCATGTCATCACCAAAAACCACCACCTCCAACAAAGCCAAGAAACAAAAACTTGTTATCATCCCACCAAAACAACTCTTTATTGATCTCACTAATGAAGACAATACCACTCCATCACCACCACCTCAATGCTCATCTCCTAGTGCTCCAAATGCACCATCCAAACACCATCAATACATGGAACCTCCACCTCTTCCATACCATCATCATCGTCCATCAATGACTACATCAACACTCACCTATCACCTACACCAAGAATTTCACCACCACCACCTCTTGAAAATGCAACCTTAGACATAACACTTTCATTGTCACCCATCACACCTCTTGATGCACAATTTTCACCATCACCACTCAATCCACCAAATTAAAATCCCATCCCATGGAGCTTACTTGAAGCCCATGGTGATACTTGCCTTTGTTGCATCCATAACCGAACCATCATATTTGGATTAAGAGATGAAATCCACTACATGTTTTCATACCTTGAAAGCTTGTTCCCTCAACCCCAACCAACAACATCCACACCTCTACCACCAACATCAACCACACCTCCACCTTCATCAAACACACCTCCATCAACCCCATCATCTCCACCTACAACTTTGCTCCTCCCAAACTAAGCATGGCTCATGGTTGGAAAATAAAATTGTTTTTAACCATTTTGATGAACAAGCTCTAGGAAAAACATTTCTATTAGAGTTTTGGTTGATTGTAAGCCCTTAAGGCTTTAGTTTATTAGTTGTATTATTCATGCATCTTAGATGCATGTTGCTTGTATTTTCATCTATATTAATGAAGTGTTTCCTTCCATGCTTATATTGCTTGTTTTATTCATACATTTAAATTGTTGCGTGCATATATATTGTATGTTCTAAATATTTTTGCAAGCATTCCATATCTCGACTTGTCTTATAACCTTTAAACGAGGGGGAGTACACATCAAGGGGGAGCTCATCCGACTTTGGGACAACCTTTTTGATGTTTACAAAAAGGGGGAGAAGTGATACAAAACTCACTAAATACTTGCATATATAATAATTTTTGAGTTAATGAGTTTAGATTTTGTAATCATCAAAAAAAGGGAGATTGTGGATATAAATAATGCGTAAAAACGTTATTAATATTTTTCGATATCCCTATGTTTTGACGATCACGAAATATAAAATCATTAAACGTAAAATCATTACGTAAATAAGTATTTAGTGACAAAATATCATTATATCCAACTAATTCACTTAAGGTATGAAGAAACAAGTGCCTAATACATTTTATGATCAAAGGAAGGTTTATTTACTAATTACAAATTATATAAAATGGTATAAACATTTTATATATTTAAGAAAAACACTTTTGGTAATTAAAGGAAAATGTTTATTTCATAATAAATATATGAATTCAAATTTTTAACCAAATTCAGTTAAATTTTCACCAAATAAACTTTCCCCAGAAAAAGACAAAGAATTTGGCCGTTTCATATGGATGGCCCCTTAATTTTAATGGGGCCGGCACACAATTAAGGGGGCCGGCATACCCTCTTGTGTCAGATTTCTTTGCCTATAAATACTGTTTCAAATCTGAATTTTTTCCTCACCTTTTGCACTAAAACTTTATGTTCTAATTCTCTCAAATCATATTCCTAAAACCTTTGATCATAAACTTATTAGTTCTTGTTTTCAAGTGATACAATCCATCCTCATTCAAAGTGCAAGATAAGAATACTTCTTCAACATCTTGTTTAGAAGTATTGAAGAGTTGTGTATATAGTTAGGTGTTGTGTAAATTATTTGTAAAGGTGTAGAAGGTGTGTAATTGATAGATCTAGGTGAGTTAGTAGTCGTGAATAGAAGTAGTTAAGAAATAGTTGTGTTGTGAAGAAGAAGTTGTGAAGGTGTGAGAAGTTGTGTAGTAGTAGTGCTGTGCATAAGTTGTGAAGAAGGTGTGTAGTGGTGTGAGATTGGTTCTAGCTACTATTAGAACTCGACATTTAGCTTAGTATCATTAATCGGTGTAAGCAAAAGTTGTGTAAGGTTTCTCCGCCAAAAGGGAGTTCATTGTGTTAGTGAAGAAAACTCTCGAGTAGGAGACTCGAGGAGTGGAGTAGGGTAAGGAAGGAGACCTTGTATCCGAACCACTATAAATCCGCTGTGTCTTGGTTTGATCTTTCCATCTCTTGCTCATTATTCCATTTACATCTTTATTATTTACATACTCATATATATTGGCATCTAGTTGTAGCTGGTGATATTGTACTAAAATTGATTTCACACAAAGTTCAAATAAAATGATCATTCAAAAAATAAAGTTTTATAAATAATCTAAATAGGTACAATACATACATACACATAAACTAGTGAACTTTATCATTTAGATTGAGTAGATTTTTACAATAAATCTTGTATCGAAGATTTTATAAAACTAAGTTTTTAAAATCCAAATTGACGTAAAACTATTCAACCCCCCATTCTAGTTTTCCACAGTGCTTTCGGGGAAGCTTTAGGTGTGGTCTATGGTCCCTAGTTCTCATTTCTAAGCATGGATAAATTGTAAGCTCTTATTCTCCTTTTTTTTGGCAAATCACTGTACAAGTGCTCAATACTGCTTATCTCTGATTCTTAGTATTATTTCAATATGCCTAGGTGATAGTAATGCTTAATATTGTCTACTAGTTCATTATAATACTTTATTGCTCAAATTCTAGTTTAACTGCTTCTTTTAGCTTAGTAGTGATTTATGAGTTATTGTAAAACCTCGCAAAAATCTTTATAATTAATAACGATTAATTATATATAAATCTCTGTCATTATTTTAATCACCATTTTACGAGGAAATTTAAAATTCTCCTTATTATATAAAATGGTCACGATTACGATATTGCAAAATTCACCAAACGACAAAACAAGTTCTCGACACGTTTAACAAAATATTAAAAACTTATTAACCTTAATTATATACTAATTACAAATCCAAACGGGCCCTTGATTTCCTAAGCCCAACCGGCCCAAAATATTTAACCCATTTTTATTTCTAAATATTTCATATACATCGACCAAACTAGCTCCAAATCACCTCGCGTATTCCAAATTTTTACACACGACGCATATATATTTTTACACCATCTCGTTTACCACCTAGCCAACTATTAGTGTGTCAAATCCCAAGATCATTGGACGACATTTGATACGTTTTTAAGGGGCAAAGTGTTTGACGAATATTCATAGTAATCGATTCATAATATATTCATTTCTTAACCGTTTTGATTCCCGTTTGTTCCTACGTGTTCCTAATAACATTTCTAAGATGATTTCATGTTCAAATGACAAAGATGATCAGTTATATACAAGTTGTATACGATTTAGCAAATCGTGTACATATTAATATGGTTGGTCGACATGAACATGAATCACCAAGACATTTCCCATGTTTTGTGCACTCTCATTCCATAGTTTAACAATATAAAATCACCCTAGGACCTATGTTACTGACAATGCATAGTCCTTATATTTTCCTTGAGTTAATTCACACCATACGAATCATCCCAAATGATATATATATATATATATATATATATATATATATATATATATATATATATATATATATATATATATATATACGTTACATGCATGCATCCATTCCTCACAATTCTCGTACATCTCTAAATATTTTTTTCTTCCTAAAAACTACTTCTAAGAGCCATAAGTCGATTGCTATATCATTTGGACGCAAGAAAAGGATTTTCGGGTTTAAGTGATACGTATATTATTTGGGTTATACATTAGACGATATTTTCCTTGTGTTCCATCCTTTCCATCTCGACTCTCTACCACCTAAACGGTGTTGTAAGTCGTTTCCAATCTCTCTTGAACTCAATTTCATACGTTTTACATATCCATGCATCACGTTGTGTTCTTATTAAACGTATTATTATTTCACTTAATTATTTACGTATACATATTCATGTAGTACACTAAGAGTGACTAGCCTCTCTTGTGGAAGGCCTAGGAGTCACGATGCACACCCCTTTCACCTTTATTTTCAAGTTACATGCATTTTACGAACTCATTTTGAGCCAAGCTCACACGTATGAAAAACTAAATATATACACTTATTGAAATTTCTAACTTTTTCATATACATAAACGTTCCATGTGACCCAAGAAACACACGTATAAATTGAAATATTACTTAACAAGCACCCAATGTTTTTACACGACTCAATAGACCACATAGAAAACTACCAATTTCATTTAGATAACATGTAAAAATACTCACGTTTCGACACACTAATTGACTCATTTTGAATCGACATTTAACAAGATTTTCCAAATCCAAACTTTATTTAAAAACTTAAATATGTCGATTGGGCTTATTTATGGCCCAACAAGAAATAACGAACCATAAGCCCACTGGGCTTATATGAAACATTTTTAGAATCACAAAAGTAGCCCAAGTTCAGGCCCAAAACAATTTACATGCCCTCGCCTCCAAATTTTCTAAATGGGCTTTTGGTTTGGCTCGTTAAGGCCCATAAGCTAAAAAATAAGCTTTTAATCAAATAAGCAGTTAAAATAAGCTTGTTACCAACTTAAAAAGTCACGGAAATTTTTACAAAATTTTTATAATCATTTTTGTAATTTTGGACTAAAAATGTAACGCGACGACATTTAGGAGGACTAAAACTGTCAAGGACTGAAAAGTAGGGACTAAAACTATAAAAACAGAATCTATAGGATAAAACCTGATATTATTTAATATTGCAAGCTTAGAATGTTATTTTGGACAAGTAGTGGACTATAATTGTAAATTAGATATGAAAATGACTAACGGTGTAACGCTAACGCCGTTAGTATAAAAAGTGTAAAAATGGGAAAAGAACAAGGACTAAACATAATCTATTTGACATTCTTATTTATTTTCTATTTTCGTAAATTTATTATGTATTGCATTTAAACTTTCGTTTATATATATATATATATATATATATATATATATATATATATATATATATATATATATATATATATATATATATATATATATATATATATAATAGTTAACGTAACGTTAATAATATATATGACGATATTTCAAAAGTTAATATTTTTACTTACGTTTAAAAAGGTAAAACTTCGATGGATAAGTTAAATAAAGTATTTTATCATATCATGCATGGCATAATAATTACACTGCACATCATTTATTCGTCATAACGAATAAATATTATTCGTTATTCGTTCGTATTTACCGAATAGTATTTGGTTATATTCTCAGATAAATTTATTTATCAGGTTCCGTATCAAAGACGTTTCCATAATCATTCTCATAATCTCATCTTGTTTTACTTTTCATCATTTCCGTATCAATCCAGGTGAGTCATAGCCCCATTTCCAATACTTGTTTTTAACTCATTGGGGGAGATACATGCTTACATATACTTTGATAAATTGATAAGTATATGAATAAAATACATGATTCAAATCAATTTCCTAATTGATATATATTTAATATGGTTTGTGATTTAAGATGTGATATATACAATACTTGACGAAATACTTAATCGAAATACTGATACTCATATGATAATGTTTCCAATTTGATTATTGTGGTATGTGATATATATATATATATATATATATATATATATATATATATATATATATATATATATATATATATATATATATATATATATATATATATATATATATATTTTATTGATGAATTACTTGACTGAAATACTGATACTCATATGATAATGTTTCCAAATTCGATTATTGTGGTGTGTGATATATATATATATATATATATATATATATATATATATATATATATATATATATATATATATATATATATATATATATATATATATGTTACTGGCGAAATACTTAACTGAATTACTGATACTCAGATGATACTGTTTCCAAATTGATTACTGTGGTATGATACTTGATTTTATGATGTTAGCCTGAATGATCCCATTATTACCTTGATATTGCCTAAGTTACCTTATCGCCATAAAGTCCCTCAATCATGAGCCATTAATCACTGTTATGTGAGCGCGAATATAGTGAACAGCTTCGAAACCTGTTAAGGATTGACCTCCTGTCCCACTAATACTTGACGGAATGCCATTTGCACATGGTTAGTCGTATTAGTCGTGATACACTATATTTGAGTAAAAATAGAAATTGACAAATCACCTATTACACGAGGGCAAAATTTATCATTGATTTGATAAAACACCCCTGTTGTTAACGTCTTGCGTGTCATGAGGCTTGGGGCAATATCTATAAGGAAATGTATGTTTTCAACATATATTTAGATACAGCTGTATAGGAATTTGACCATACTTGAATTGTATATCTGATTAAATTAGCATCATGAGTTTCCAGCTCATGTTAGGATTATTGATTCCTTACTTGATTTTGATTGAATACTTATATGATTTATTTGTGATTATAGTCGACATTACTCAATACTTGTTTCATTACTGTTTGTATTTTATCAATACCAAATATTCCTGAAATCTATCAAAATAAATGGTTGTTAGCCTCACTTTTCATAAAGATAACGTTACACAAGTGAAATGGACTAGATTAGAAACTACAAGGACTACTATTGTCAAGTAGGCAAACTTGTAGTCTATGGAGCCTATAAATACCCCTCATGACTCTCCATGAGGGGTGTTGGAAAAGTGTGTAAGCTTCACTTTATTTCTTATTTATAAAACACATAGTTTCTCCACCTTTCTCTCTCTACTTTCTCTCTCTAGAAACAACCATGGTTTTCATATATTTCGATCAACCTCGACCTCCCGAAGGTGTTTCTTGGTCATAACAAGTGGTATCAGAGCTAACCGGGGGCGAATCGTGGTGTTTTTGGGTGAAAAATCGTGTTTTTTGGGTGAATATCTCGAATCTGGGTACTGTTCATCGCAAATTTGTCGAGTTTAAAAAATTTCTGGCGAGTTAGGATCCTTGCGAGTTAGGAACTTATCGAGTTTGGATTTAATTTTTCGAGTTTGAAATTTTTTTTTCGAGTTTGAGTGGTATACCGAGTTAGGGTAAGCATTACCGAGTTTGGCTGTCTATTTATCGAGTTAGGTTTTCTGGCGAGTTAGCCATTTCTGCCGAGTTAGGCATTCACCTTATCGTTTATCGAGTAAGGTTTTTAATTTGGTTAACACTAAACGAAACTCTGCCAAAATTCCTCTTGCTCTATCGAGTTTGAAAGGTTTACCGAGTTTGACAGGTGCTTATCGAGTTACAAAATGCTTATCGAGTTTGAAGGTTACCGAGTTAGGGGCTTATCGAGTTACAAAATGCTTATCGAGTTTTTGGCGGGAAAATTTGAGTAAAATTTATTTTTGAGAGGAGACTAAACGTTCAATTTTTACGCGAAATTCAAAATTTGGTATAACGTTGAAAATTTTGGCCCGAAATTCAAATTTTTAGGCCAAAATTCAAATTTTTTCGGTGAAATTTGGCGTAAAAATTTGCAAAACTCAAAATTTTCTGGTAACCTTAGAATTGCATTTCATAGTGATTTCCAAATTATGGGCGAGAAATTTTTCTAATTTTATTTTTGGAGGGAAAATACGAAATCACTATGAATCACCCGAAATAGAATTTCAAGCTTCACCAAAACACACCACAGATTGCTTAAATGATCCTGATCAAGAATCACAATCAATTGACAACGGCTAGTATCAGATTTTGTGATTATGGGGATAATTCATTATCATTTTTCTGGGTTTAAAGTTCATTTCAAGGACATGTGTACTTATTTATCTCAAAGTCTAGGGGTGGATGGATGCATGACTTTCGAAGATACTTGTTTGTGCATTCACTAATATTGATAGTGACGAAGACTTGGATTATCTAGTTTTCATAGGTCAAGGGGTGGATGGACGAAGACCTAGATAACTATCACTTAAAGGAGTTACGTTGTAGTGCTCAGTGTCACACGTAGTTGTGGATAATCAAGAGGTGATGTACGTCTTATACTTGATGGTTGGTTGGTTGAAGAGTATAGAGTACTCAGAGATTCGATGGTGTACGAACTCTCTACACCGTTCTTAGTCATACCATAGTACAAGATTAAGTAACATATCTACGGGATGTTTACTTTATTGTCAGATTGGTTATATTGGGTTGTTTCTCTAGTCATTGGTCATTTACTAGCTGGTTGGAATTTGAAGAGGTCACTTATAGGTTGAAGAGAAGAGATGAGATTGTAGATAAAGAGAGTCATATCTTAGCGACATATACTCACAGAATGTGCTCCAAAAAGCTGTTATGGCTTCTAAATTGCATTAGAAGTGTAAAGTACAAGTAATTGTATGGCATGTACACAAGAATATGATGATTCCGATGATTCGCAACCATCAGGAGGGAGAAGAACATGCCAAAAAAAGTAGTGTTTCGTCTTCAGTACGTTGGTTGATCGAGGGAACAGTGCTTAATACCAGAGAAGTACCATGAGGTACCAAGTATGTGTTCATCAGAGCTTATTACCAACCTTCTATGCAATGTTGTGTGAGTTATGTTGTTATGCTGCTACCCGAACGACAACCTTGGTACAAACACTTTACAATCTACTTTATCCGCTGCAAGATGAAAAGAGAGTTGTCGGTTCAGGAGGGAGCAGAAAAAGAATAAAGGCTCACTAGTTAGGAGGGAGTAATAACCTAACTAGACCATTACAGTTGAAGTTTAGAGCTACAAAGACCTTTGCCGTCAGTGTCAAAGTTCATACGTCGAGATCGTCGGAAGAGAGAACTTCAAGTCTGCCTCAGTATCTAGACTACAGAGACTCTGCGCTTCAACAATGTCAACATAGTTTACTATTGTTGTAATGTAATGTACATTGTTTATGTACTTATAGGTCTCATGTAACCATTCACGTGTGACGATATCTTGGAGGGAGATTGTTAGCCTCGCTTTTTATAAAGATAACGTCACACAAGTGAAATAGACTAGATTAGAAACTACAAGGACTACTATTGTCAAGTAGGCAAACTTGTAGTCTATGGAGCCTATAAATACCCCTCATGACTCTCCATGAGGGGTGTTGGAAAAGTGTGTAAGCTTCACTTTATTTCTTATTTATAAAACACATAGTTTCTCCACCTTTCTCTCTCTACTTTCTCTCTCTAGAAACAACCATGGTTTTCATATATTTCGATCAACCTCGACCTCCCGAAGGTGTTTCTTGGTCATAACAATGGTTTTCCATAAAACTCTATGAACTCACCAACCTTTGTGTTGACACTTTTAAGCATGTGTATCTCGGGTAATTTAACGGAGCAGGACAAGACACGGAGTGGGCATTTATTACTCTGATAAATTAAAATGGTGTAAAAATCAAATATGTCATTCTTTCAAGCCTTTATATATTTTAATAAGATTTTAAATCAAATAGTTCATCTATTATCAAAAATATTATTTGAATGACAAATAACTTTCAAAACGCTTCTTTTAAGCCGTTTTATGAAATAATTTCGATCGTCCCGTAACGCCCAAATTACTTTTCCGCTGCGACAAACTTAAATTTGGGGTTGTTACAGATTGACATCAGAGCTACAGTTATAGAGAATTAAATGTTTTCAAACATTAAAACTATAACTACATTTTTAAAATAATGATTTTACACCATAACATTTTATGCCCTCCGTGTCCGCAGACTGCCGTGCTCAATACTTTATCTGTTAAGATTATCTTACATGTTTAGAAATTACTCTTACACAATAATTATTTCATCTGTACTGTTATATGTTAACATACAAAATCCTCATAAAATATTATTCTCAGTTACTACTGTAGCATATCTTCAGGAACTCCCGTGAATGTCAAAACTAATATCCATAATACTAATACCTCATCTATCAATAAAAATTCTCTGAATACTGAAGATCCTTACGTACAATCCTAACATAATATAGAACTCACTCAGAGATCACCTCCATCGTCACCTATTCGTTCACCTCTATGTCAAAAACTCAGGAGAGCTACCGAATCATATGAAGATTTGATTGGTGGTCCGACAACATTCGAAGTTGGACAAGGTTCAAGCCAAGGGATATCATGGAAGAATGTTGAGCCAAATTCTCCGTTACCTTATACTTCAGATTCCACAATACCAGATTCTCCAAATAATTTATCCTCGCCTAACTCACCTGACTACAATATAAGCATTCCTGAAACAATATGGAATCTTATTTATCGACAAGCCGGCATATTGGAGGCTCACACTGAACAGCTAAAAGGGTTACGACCAACTCAATTTGAATGGTACGACCGTAACCTTGACGCGTTGTTCAAAAGGGCGGATGCTGAGAGACGAACAATGTGTGAGTTAGGAATAAAGATTAATGAAATAAAGGACAACACCAACCAGGAGCTTGGAAGTTTGGATTCCAGGGTCCATTGTGAAAGAAGAGAACACGGTCATATACATGGAAGAATTGAAGATATTGAAAGAACCCTATGGATAGCCAGAGATGCAGCCAGAAACCAGGATCAAAAGATTGCCGCATTAGAGACTATGTTGGCAAATCAAATGAACATGTGTCAAGAACGTTTCTCAAACATGGAAGCTACACAACTTGAACTTAAGAAAGAAATTAGATATTTACGTCAGAGGCGTAACTAATCTTAATTTTACAAGTATCCTTGTTGTTCCTACTAAACCAAATAGATTTGGTTAATATTTCATGTAATGTTCAATAATTCTGAAACTTCAGAACGTGTAATCAAAACATATTGTATAATAACATCCTTTCTGTTATATCTCTATGTTATGAATCATTCTTTTCTTTCGTATCAATCATGCATGTAATGAATCCTCATATCTCCATGCAAAAATCTCATCATTTGTTATTTTCTTTGATAACCAAATGATTCTATTCAGATCAATGGAGTATTAATAAAAGATCTTGTATCGTTTATCTTGCAAAAACAATCAGACAAGTTATTAATATTTTGTTTACCTCTATAATATTATTCAAATCTACCGTAAGATTTGTGAAAAGCTTGTTTTAAATATCCTTTGAGTATTTAATAAGCTTTTGTGATCGTTTATGGGCTCAAGGCTGTTAAGCCTTTGATATAGGATTTTAGCTATGAAAAGCATGATGATAATATTGACGGAATATTCTATGAAAGAAACAATACTATCACAACAAGGTTTTGCCAACTTTTCACCGTTTGTTATTCCAACTAGCCTCAATGCTATGTGATCAAGTATAGCACGTTTTACAATCTAACAGGGATCAAAGATCCTTAAGGCTAAACAAACCTAACAACATTAAACCCATGTCTAATGTTCATCATACCCCTCGTATGATGTTCCCACACACACTCTTTTAGATGCTTTACATTTAACACACTTGGTGTTGTTGTAATTTCTAAGTACGAAGCACCTTGGAGGTGACGTTCACTTTGTTTCACTGTGAATCATGCACTCACCACCTCTTCTATCTAAAGGGGTGTGATCTTCCTTTTATAACATAAGGAGATCATTACAAATTTGATAAAGCTTAGTCATCTACTATCTAGCTTATGACTAGGATGTCAAGTCATCTAAGATACACCACGTATCTATGTTTACAACTCACTTTAGAGTGTTCAATTTGATGACTTATGAAAGATATTATCTAAAAGATATACTTGACTTTTATGCACATAAATATCTTCTTTTATCCATTTGGTAGAATGACTCATTGTTTAGCAGCAGTGTCAATCAGCAGAATCCATCAGCAGAATCACTTTTCAGTAGAAACGTTCTTCAGCAGAATTCATCAGCAGAACTATTTTGCTCATCAGCAGAATCTATCAGTGGAAACACTCTTCAGCAGAATTGCACTTAGTATATTTTGCTTATCATTTCAGTATTCTTCATGTTTCATTCTTCTTGTTTATGATCATCAAATCTATTAAATCTATGGAATATTTAATTCCTTACAAGATTTCTTACAAATTGTTAAGATTCCTTAAACTTACCATAATTAACCTAAAATTTTAAGAATCGTCTAAATATCAATTTTTGAAAGGGGATTTAAAGAATGAAGAAAAGATAATTGAACTTCAGTTTTAGTAGACAAGTCGGTTTGTTCCTTAGTAATCCCATATCAAGAGTTGATCATTGATAAATGATACAACACAGACATATCTTGAAATTAGATTACAGTAGGGAGTCAATTCAGTCTATCATCAATGAAATAATTAACTTCATTATTTAAATTATTCTGATATTATATGGATTCTAATGTTGAGTTTCATTTATGATTTCAGAAAATGGACAACATGAACAATGCATATCAATCATCATTAGAAATCACCATGACTCCTGGAGCTATCCAAAAATTGGTAAAAGACATAGTGTCGGTGGCATTAGAAGGGACTACCGTAGTTTATCCGAGAAGAGAGACGGGTATACTTGGTAATCAACACCCTGCAAATTTCATGAAGTATAGGCCACCTCACTTAAAGATTCAAGAAGGAATAATCAACCCTACCATCAACCATCATCAAGGAATTAGGCACAGGGCTATACCAAATGGAAATAATCAAAAGAGGAAACTCCCCGAAATAGGAACCATCAATCCCATCTACTGCAACATCATCAATGCTCAAGACCGTTATCGTAAACATCTATAAGATCGTATGGATTATCAACGTCAGTTGGAACACAATCAGAAAGCTAATAGAAATTGCCTCGTCACACCTGTTACTGGAAGTGGTTATCGTGGAAATCTACCCTCGTGTCAAAAATGCAACCAGCATCACACCGGAATCAGCAAGGTTAAATGCACGAAATGTCAGAAAACAGGTCACCAGGCAATTAACTGCAGGACTAAGGACAGGAAAGGACAGCCAACAACAGTAGTATGCCACGGATGTGGTGGAAAAGGGCATTATATGAGTCGATGTCCAAACTACAATGTTAATTGGAAAGCCAAGACCTTTACAAGAAAATGAAGAATCTTTAAAGACCTTGATAGTATCGAGGGAATGGCAACTAGATTTACACAGATGAATAAATTCCTGTTGTAGATAAATAAAATCTAGTTTAAAATTTCCTATGTTGTATCTCTTTCCTGTATTTCACTTCAAGTTACGATGGATGTAACTTAAGTATAACAATAATCTTTCTACTGTATCGAAAAATCTCCCTTGTAATATTTCCATAATAATGATAATCTAAGTTAATTTCAATTTCTGTCTCATTTACCAAATGACAATATACTATATTTACTCCATAAATTTCTGATTTATAGTATGAATCCTAAAATTTTCTACTTTATTTTAAAAAGGAATTACGTGTTATATTATAAAAACAACACGTTGAACACCATCTAAAACAATTTATTGAAATATATGATTGAACCAAACATCACATCATTTGTTCCTCAATTATACATAGCCTGATCAACTATGTCTAATTTAGGAAGAATTATGTTATGAAAGGAACAGTGATATTTTCAAAATTTTAAATAACAATCTTCATTCCAAAGCAAAATTAGAGCTAAAATAAATTGTTCATAAACAATACACTGAACAACCCACAATAAATACCTATCTTATCTCATCACCATTATGATAAGAAATCAACAAAAGTACAAGCAAGAGAACACAAATAATTCACAAAAACTTATAGAAGACTCCAATAGCGAAAATTTTATTAAAATCCATAAAAATTAATACATAAACAAATAATTAGCATCGGAAGTGCTATTGTTATAATTATTACAATATAAACTAAAGAATCTTCAATAGGTTGATCCGCTATGGCAACTAAGACTCCCACCAACAAAACAATAGCAAGAGCCACCACAGGATGAATCACCTTAATTATGCTGAAAAATAAATATAACCAAAAATTAAAAACAATAATGAGACAAATTCTTAAACATAAAAACAAAACGAGTTTTATTCCTTATTCATTACAAGTACATAGAAACACAACAAGAACTTAATTTAAAACAACCCTAGCTCAAGATTTTACCCTCAGATCTTGTCGACGGTAATGGCTAGGATAGTGAGGGGTACGACGAACATCAAGATCGCGACCAAGAATCCAAAGTCTTCATCCGGAACATACGCCAAGTAGATAGAGGCAAGGACGACATACACAATCGCTAAGATGGTGATGAGGTGCGGCCTTTTGAGATGTAAAATGAGAGGAAAATAGTTGATGGAAGAAGTGGAAATTGGAAGTGGTATATATAGGCTAGAATATAGCCGTTGGGTACTATTCCTGACCGTTGGACACTATACACTAGCCGTTATTTCACTATTCATGACCACTATTTTCAATATTCACAACCCTTAAATACATCAGTTACCTTGTCTTGTCTAGTACATAGTAATCGATTCATAATATATTCATTTCTTAACCGTTTTGATTCCCGTTTGTTCCTACGTGTTCCTAATAACATTTCTAAGATGATTTCATGTTCAAATGTCAAAGATGATCAGTTATATACAAGTTGTATACGATTTGGCAAATCGTGTACATATTAATATGGTTGGTCGACATGAACATGAATCACCAAGACATTTCCCATGTTTTGTGCACCCTAATTCCATAGCTTAACAATATAAAATCACCCTAGGACCTATGTTACTGACAATGCATAGTTGTTTCCTTGAGTTAATTCACACCATACGAATCATCCAAAATGATATATATATATATATATATATATATATATATATATATATATATATATATATATATATATATATATATATATATATATATATATATATATATATATATATATATACACGTTACATGCATGCATCCATTCCTCACAATTCTCATACATCTCTAAATATTTCTTTCTTCCTAAAAACTACTTCTAAGAGCCATAAGTCGATTGCTATATTGTTTGGACGCAAGAAAAGGATTTTCGGGTTTAAGTGATACGTATATTATTTGGGTTATACGTTAGACGATATTTTCCTTGTGTTCCATCCTTTCCCTCTCGACTCTCTACCACCTAAAAGGTGTTGTAAGTCGTTTTCAATCTCTCTTGAACTCAATTTCATACGTTTTACATATCCATGCATCACGTTGTGTTCTTATTAAACGTATTATTATTTCACTTAATTATTTACGTATACATATTCATGTAGTACACTAAGAGTGACTAGCCTCTCTTGTGGAAGGCCTAGGAGTCACGATGCACACCCCTTTCACCTTTATTTTCAAGTTACATGCATTTTACGAACTCATTTTGAGCCATGCTCACACATATGAAAAACTAAATATATACACTTATTGAAATTTCTAACTTTTTCATATACATAAACGTTCCATGTGACCCAAGAAACACACGTATAAATCGAAATATTACTTAACAAGCACCCAATGTTTTTACACGACTCAATAGACCACCTAGAAAACTACCAATTTCATTTAGATAACATGTAAAAATACTCACGTTTCGACACACTAATTGACTCATTTTGAATCGACATTTAACAAGATTTTCCAAATCCAAACTTTATTTAAAAACTTAAATATGTCGATTGGGCTTATTTAAGGCCCAACAAGAAATAACGAACCATAAGCCCACTGGGCCCATATGAAACATTTTTGGAATCACAAAAGTAGCCCAAGTTCAGGCCCAAAACAATTTGTGGAAAACTAGAAGGGGGGTTGAATAGTTTTAGCGTTTTAAAATCTTTTTAACTTGTTTAGTTAGCTTTGAAACTTTCCGTTTGATCAAAGATATATGCACAAACACAATATATATAACATGCAAGTAAAGGAAAGAAACGATCAAACCACAACACGAGTATTTATCGTGGTTCGGCTACAAGGACTCTTTTTCCTTGCCCTACGTCCACGCCCCGAGTATCCAACTCGAGAGTTTCTTTCACTAGTCAACAAGCTCCTTTCACCGGCGGAGAAAACCTTACACGTCGCTTATACTTTTACCGACACAAAGCTAAATGTCGAGTTCTTTTACAAGGGCACAACCACTCCCGTTTAGTTCTTTTACTAGGGTACAACAACTCCCAACACTCTTTGTATTTTGAGGACTAAAATACTAACCACTCACTTCAGAATATACACAAACAAATGACGCGTAAACAACACGAGTTTACACAATACTAAGCTACCAAGTCTTGCAACGTTGTGTTGGAAACTTGTAACTTTAGACGACCTTGTGAGCTTCTTTGCTACAAAAGGAAACTTCACATTTACAATGTTAAGATGTTAGAAAGAAAGATGAGTGTGTGTGTAAAAATGATCTCAAGAGGTTAGCCAAAAATCAAGTTATGGCTTGGTATTTATAGCACAACAAACTGTGTGCTCGGCGGATCAGGCGGAACCCTCAAATGGGTTCCGCCCGTGTACCCCCAGGGTACCGCCGGGTCTGCAGTAGGTTTTTGCAATTACTCTTCAAACCAAACAAGGTCTTGTCACATAACTTCTATCAACCAAACAATGTCACATCACTTAAAGTAAGTCAAACATGATACTTGCAAGCAACATGAAAGCAAGTCAAACACATAACTTGCCATAAATACATAATGACAAAACTTGCCATAAATGTGATGTGACTATTTCTAATTTAAGAAATAAACTTGTGTTATGTTTTATGAAATGTAAAATGTAGCAAAAGTCTTGTTTATGCAAGTCTTAAAAACTAAGAATATGTTTTGCTTAAAACTAAAGTTTACGTTTTGTCGTTAACAAAACTTAGCGAAGATCGTAAAATATAAATAACGTTTTTAGGCGATATTTGTATTAACAATCTCCCCCTTTTTGTTGATGACAAAACATAAACTTTCTTTTTAAGTAACACACAAAATCTTGGTTTTTAAGACTTAAAAAAAAATTATATTAACCTTGTTTTACTTAAGAGATGAAAAGCACATCAAGTATTGAAGGTTTAATATATTTCTCCCCCTTTTTGTCGAAACAAAAAGTAGAGTTAGCGAAGCGGAATAATCGCCATGCTCCCCCTTGGTCGATACTCCCCCTAAATGGAGTACCAATATGGGAAACATGGATTTTGGACCCTACAAAAAAAATGGTTAGTTGGTGATATATAGTCAAGCTTGTAGTTACCACACACATTGCAACCACAATGACAACACAACATTGATCAACCAACAATGCACAAAAGTAAGTAGAAAGAAATTTCATTCCAAGTAAAATTTTGACTTATAAAAGTCAAAAGACAAGAAATGATAACTATTCTTCTACTTAGTGAACAAAAACTAAACTAAAAAAATAACCAAGAAAATAAAAAAATAAAATAAAAATCCTACATTCCTAAGTTGGGGCAAACGGCCTCCAAGGGTTGTTTAGGATTTGTTGGGGTGGGAAAGTGCATCCAAACGTTCAATGACATGTTGGAATGCAAACCGGGTTTCATTTTGGAATTGGTGAAGCAAGGTTTTTATGCTTTCACCCATTTGCTCACAATTTGAGCAAACATGGGGATGGTTGGGTGAAAATGGGTTGGTTTTGGTTTCTTGGTTTAGGGGTTGGTTTGGTTTTGGTTCTTGGGTGGAGGATGGATTTGGTATTGATTCAAGCAATGTGGTTTGAAATTCCATTGCTTGATGAAGTTGGTTTTCAACCATGCTTTGTATTTCCTCATAAGAAGGAAAGAAAGACTCATAGGTTTGGGGTTGAGAAGGTGGTGGAGTTGGGTGATCATGGTGTTCAAAATTTGGTTCTCCATAAAGAGGACCATGGATTTCACGGTAAATAGGGTGAAACAACAACGGTTTGGGTGGTTGGTACACTTGTTGTGGTGGTTGGTTAAGTTCAAGATCATCATCAAGATCAAGAATTGACCTTGGTGATTGGTTTGCAAAAGGTGGTGGTTGGGTATGTCTTGGTGGAAGATCATTTAAATCTTGGACATATGGGTGTGGTGATGTTGGAGGAGACCCAAAAAGTTCCATAGGTTCAATTTTTGGTAATGTTGATGGTGATGAAGTCTTTGATGGTTGAGTTGGAGCACTTGGTGGAGTTGGGTCAATAGGTGATTTAGTAGGTGGTGGAGTGTGCTCATTTGGTTGTTTGGGTGATGGAGATGGAGAGGCAAGATTCAAAAAATGTTCATTTTTGATGGGTGAGGTGAATTCATCCGAAGATGAGGAGCTAATGTTGATGGATTGGTTTGACCATAGTGGTTTTACACTAATCCGGGCGGTTCTACGGATGGGTCGTGATGGTTGAGAGGTGTTTGTTGACTTGGTCATTGTTTAAAATGGTTTAAAGTTTCAGAATTTGTGATGAAGAAGGTGTGGTTTGAGAGTGTTTAGGATGGTTTAATTTATAGTGATGAAGATTTGTGGGAAGGAGTGTTTGGATTTGATGTTAGTCCATACAAAAATGGTGGTTCCTAATGATTTGGAAAACTTAATTGTGGGTTGTCAAGTCATGGAAGTCAATCCAATGAAAATGGTGAAGTAAGAAGACAAGTTTTGCACTAAATGCTTAGTGGTTTTGGTGAATTTGTTTGATGGAAAAATCTCAGGGATTTCAAGGAGCCTTTAAAAGGGATCCTTCCTTTATGGGTGAAGGAGACTTGAGGTGGTTATAGCCATTTTTGAATTTTGGCGGGAAATGGGTTTGGGTGAGTTCTAAGGAATGCTAAGTACCTTAGTAAGCTAAACACATTGCAAGTAATGGATTTCTAGCTAAGAGGATTGGATTTTGGTGTTTGGATGTTGAAATGTTGAAAAGAAAAATAAAAAAATCTGCAGTTCACTGGCGGTACCCTGGAAATACACAGGCGGAACCCAAATTAGGGTTCCGTCTGGTCCGTTGGGCCAAACCTGGGTTACCCAGATTTTGCACTGGCGGAACCCAATTTTGGGATCCGCCTGATCCGCCAGTACTGAAAAAGTTCACAGTCCGCGTTTTTGACCCGCGAAACGATTTTCAAAATTTTCGAAAACTCTTGGAACTAAAAATATAATTTATATCTGGTTAGGAAATGCAAAAATTAGACATGTAGAGACTCATATCATAAGACTTTGACCGGGGGCTAGCGAAATTCACTAAACTTAGTGAAAAATTGATAATCATGAAAATTTGACAACTTGCCAAAAGTTGTCTTCCTGCAACATTGTTAGTTAAAACATGTTCCATAGTGTATCAAACATTGTACTAACACACAAATACATCACAAAGATTGTTTAAACTACCAAATTGTTCCAATAGCACCTTGTGCCAAACACTCCTAACACACCCGCACTCATTGACGGTCCATCTTCTTCTTCATCTTCCCGAGGAATCTCCTGATGTTTTTGAACATCCCTTTTGTTTGCTTGAACTCCTCCGACTCATTTGGAATATCCGGAAGTTGGGAAAGGTATTCTAGAGGTGGGAGCCTAGAGTTTGGCAAATTGTCATCTTCACTCATTGAGGAAGAAGATGATAAGGTAGGAGGATGAGGACGTTTTCCTTGGGCTCTATACATTCTCTTATCACTTAGAGGGACAAATGTATGTGGAATGAGAGAGTAGTCAAGTTGAAGACGGTTAGGAGTTGGAGGAATGGGTGCAATGAACCTAAAGAGACGGGTCAAGAACATTCCAAATGGCATAGCCGTTGTGCCATGCACGGGAATGTCGGCCATTCTCTTGGCCATGTAGTAAGCAAGATTGAAAGGTTGCCTAGTGGACAAAGAGTAGAGCATGTAGCATAGGCAAAGGTTGATATGGTCTCGGTTTCCTATGGTGCTTATAACATTGGCTCTAAGGACTTCCTCCCATTTCTTGAATTGGGGCAAGAGTTCATTAAGTTCCATTCCATATGGATCTTTATCAACCTCATTACCCGTTCGGGTTCTCCTAGTAGTGGTTGTCCTAACAAAGAGGTGGTTACGGAGTACATCTTTTGACACAAGTGGGGTATCATAAGGATGGAAACGGTCATCTAGGGTGTCAAGGGTTGAGAGGGAGTGCAAATCGGAGTAGATACAAGTACCTTGGTTTGGAATTCCTAGGATTTAAGCAAACTCCTCAAGAGTGAAGGAGTATAGATTGCCACTAACCCTAAAGTTGACGGATAAATAATCATAATCACCCGTGGATAGAGTGACAGATGCATAGAACTCAAGAATGAATCTAGGACAAATAGGCTTGTCTAAAGTCAAAAGACACTCAAAGTTGATTGTGGCAAATTCGGCATAAAGGTTTGTGCCTTCTAGGAAAGACGAGTCAATGGTTCTACCCTCATGGACATAGCGTTTTTCTAGGGCTTTGAAAATGTTGACTTGGTTTGGGGTAAGGCCTTTGGTTTTGTGGTGTTTTGGGAGGTACTTAATTGTGTCCTTATGGTCGTAATGGGTTAGAGGAGGCATGATGATACCTAGAACAACAAAAATTTCACATTTAAGTTTAAGTAAACTACTATTTTAATGTGGATGTTCTAGTGTGTGCCTATATGAAAACAATGTGGAGGTGCGGTTATATTGACTCATTTTGATGCATCAAAAGTGTTTTATAATGCAAGTTTTGTTATAAAAACAAAAGATAACCCAAACACTCCTAGGTCAATGTAGCTTCGTTTGAATGTACCCGAAAATACATATTGGTTATGTATTCCCTTTAGCATTCAAGAGACATTATGCAAGTGATGTTTTGAACATAACGTTTTGATTTTGTATTCTCAATGTGAGACGAAAAAGTATTTGTCCTACTTGTGAGAAATTTTTGCAAGAATTTGACATGGGGTGGTTTAGCAAACATGTTTACACTAAGTAAGAATGCAATTCCTAAATATGGGGAACATGATTAGTTTTGTTAAACACCTAATTTTATGCATGAATTTTACAAGTTTAATGCATAACCCCAAGTTTTTGTTATTGTGCAAAAATAGAATTCCTAGACTCAGATCAGGATTGTAATCAAGTTAGAATACTTACAATGATGATGGATTAGTAATGTGATTGAATGGAAGACCAAAATTTCGTGGGTATGGATGAGAGGAATGGTGAATAGTAACAGTTTTGGAAGTTGTGGTATGAGATAATGGGTGTTTGGTTTAATATAAACTAATGGATTGATTCTGCAGGTCGACGGACACGGCGGATCCCAAATTTGGGTTCCGTCCGTTATGGCTCAGGGTTCCGCCGACCCTGCTGAGAAAAATTGTTACGGATTTGTTTTGATTTTTGTGATTTTTGTCTAATGTCCAGAACTATAATGTAGGTTCCATGAGTCCTAAGCCTAGCCTAAGAAGGTTAAAAGGTTCACGTTTAAGAGGTTTGGTGAGAATGTCGGCTATGTTGTCTTCGGAAGAAACTTTCTCAATTGAGATATTTCCTTTTTGAACGTTGTCGCGAAGGAAATGATGACGGATTTCAATATGTTTGGTACGAGCATGTTGAACCGGGTTTTTGCTGAGATCAATGGCACCTTTGTTGTCACAAAGAATTGTGATGTCGTTGAGTTGAATTCCGTAGTCGACAAGAGCTTGCTTCATCCAAAGAGCTTGTTGACATGCCTTTCCGGCCGAAACGTACTCGGCTTCCGTTGTTGAGATAGCAAGAGCCGTTTGCTTCTTTGAGAACCATGAGGTGAGACAATGTCCAACAAAAGTACAAATACCACTTGTGCTTTTTCTATCGACATAGTCACCGGCATGATCCGAGTCGGCATACACTATGGTGTCTATTCCCGTTCCTTTGGGATACCATAAACCTAAATGTGTAGTGCCCTTAATATACCTAAATATCCTTTTAACGGCTTCAAGATGGGTAGTTTTAGGATCTTCTTGAAAACGAGCACATAGACAAACACTAAACATAATGTCGGGTCTACTAACCGTAAGGTAAAGTAGACTACCAATCATACCTCTATATTTAGTGCTATCTACGGATTCACTTTCCTCATCCTTGGTGAGTTTAGTTTCCGTGGACATGGGAGTTTTGATAGGTTTCAAATCTTCTAATCCAAATTTCTTAAGCATGTCCTTAATGTATTTAGATTGGTTAAAGAAGATACCATCTTCAAGTTGTTTAATTTGGAGTCCTAAGAAAAAGTTGAGTTCTCCCATCATACTCATTTCAAACTCGTCATGCATGATTTTTGAGAAATCCACACATAGTTCTTGACAAGTTGATCCGAATATAATGTCATCAACATAGATTTGGACTATGATAATATGTGAATCTTTCTTCTTAGTGAAGAGAGTATTATCAACTAAGCCCATGGTGTACTAATGGTCAACTAAGAAGGTTTTAAGTCGATCATACCATGCTTTTGGAGCTTGCTTAAGTCCGTAAAGAGCCTTTTTAAGTTTGTAAACATAATTAGGTTTTTCAAAATCGATGAAGCCCGGTGGTTGAGCAACATATACTTCTTCATTAATGACTCCGTTTAGAAATGCACTTTTGACGTCCATTTGAAAAAGTTTAAAATTATGTGCACACGCATAAGCAAGTAATATCCTAATTGACTCGAGCCTAGCTACCGTAGTAAAAGTTTCATCGTAGTCAATGCCTTCTTGTTGATTATATCCTTGTGCTACTTGCCTAGCTTTGTTTCTAGACACAATTTCATTTTCATCCATTTTATTACGAAAGACCCATTTCGTTCCAATTATTGTTTGACTCTTTGGTTGAGGAACTAATGTCCATACATCATTCCTAACAAATTGGTTTAATTCTTCTTGCATTGCAATTACCCAAGATTCATCTTTAATGGCTTCATTAATGTTTTTAAGTTCAATGGTTGACACGAAACAAAAGTAGTTGCTTTCATTTTGGACTTTTGATCTAAGTGTTCTTTCGTTAATGTTGCCTATGACACTATCTAATGGATGACTTTTAGATTCTTTGACATTAACAAGTTCTTTGTTTAATAGTTCATCTTCCTTGTCATTATCTAAGATTTCTTGACTTTCAATTGCTTGGCTTTCAACCAAGTCATCATCTACCAAATGTGATGTCTTAGAGGGAGGTGGACTTTCGTCAAATGTTACGTTCAATGATTCCTCGACTCTTAAGGTTTCCTTGTTTAAAACAATGTAAGCTTTACTATTTTGTGAATATCCAAGGAATACACCTTCATAAGACTTTGGGTCAAATTTGGTGAGATAATCCTTGGTGTTAAGAATGAAGCATTTACTCCCAAACACTCTAAAGTATCCTAATGTAGGCTTTTTACCTCTATAAAGTTCATAAGGTGTTTTATTCAAAAATCGTCTAATTAGGACTCGATTTAAAATGTACGTTGATGTGTCAACGGCATTACACCAAAACTTTTGTGGAATAGTTTGTTCATTAAGCATTGTTCTACTCATCTCTTGTAATGTCCGGTTTTTACGTTCTACTATACCATTAGATTGAGGAGTACGTGGAGCCGAAAAGTTATGAGTAATTCCATTATTATCACAAAATTTTCTAAATTGAAATTCATTATCAAATTCACGACCGTGATCCGTTCTAATAGACACAATATTAGATCCTACTTGATTTTGAATTTTCTTACTTAGAATCTCAAATTTATCAAAAGCTTCATTTTTACTTTTCAAAAACTTAGTCCAAGTATAACGTGAGTAATCATCAACTATGACCAAAGTATAGAAGTTGCCTCCATAACTTTGTATAGCGGATGGACCAAATAAGTCCATATGTAAAAGTTCTAGACATCTAGACGTAGACACCAAGTTTTTAGCCTTATGGCTACTATGGACTTGTTTACCGACTTTGCAAGCATCACAAAAGTGTTGGTCATATTTCAACTTGGGTAGGTTTCGAACTAAGTCTTTGGAGGAGAGGTTTTGGATAAGTCTCATGTTAGCATGTCCTAAACGTCTATGCCATAAAGTTGAAGATTCATCTAATGAGGTAAGACAAAGTTTGTCTCTAGATGTAGAATCCAACTTCATGACGTATACATTGTTCTTAAGGACACCTTTGGCTATGGTTATACCATCTTTAAGTATTTACTACCATTCTCACTAAAAAGAACATTATACTTATTACGACAAAGTTGACTAATACTAAGGAGATTAAATCCTAAGTTATCAACATGAGCAACATCATCTATAGAAAGGGAGTCATGAGAGATTATACCTTTTCCGATGATTTTGCTCCTAGCATTACTACCAAACGTAACATTACCTCCATCACATTTGTGATATGTTGAGAAGAGGCTTTTATTACCCGTCATGTGCCTTGAACAACCGCTATCCTTGATCCATTCATCCGGATCCAAACAAACTTTGAGGCACACCTATTTTATGAAAAACACTCAAACATTTGGTCCCCAATTTCTCATGGGTCCATTTTGGTTAAGCATACCATTAATTTGTCCCAAATATGAAAATAGAGCATAAGGGTTCCATGGCATGTAATTTGAGGTTTGGTAATGTCCAGGAGTGTTTTGGTTCCAAACATGTTGGTAGTTTGGTCGAGCATTGAAGTTGCTCTTTGGAAAGGGGCGTTTGGGAATTGGAGTCTTAGGTCTTGGTTGAGTAGTCTTAGCTCTAAATTCATTTTTACTAAGTCCTACTCCAGTTTTAAAGGCAGGTTTGGTTCCATTTTTATATGTAACTTTAACAAATTTAGAACGATCCGATGTGGATGGAGTTACTGCTGCAGCAGACCTGGCGAAACCCTCGGGGCCAACGGGCGGAACCCTATTTTGGGTTCCGTCTGGTCCGCGGGCTGCTGTAGCAGTTTTGTTTGTTCATGTGTGTTCGTTTCTTGTTTCGTTTGACCCTTAATGATTTCTACTTTCCTGAAACCTAGACCTGTTTTATCAAAAGGTGACTTTTGGAGTTTCATAATTTCATCCGCACATGAAATGCTCTTATCGAACTTTTTGAACTTTGTGGTTTGTTTGATTAGATCATTTTGAGTTATTTTAAGTTTCTCAACTTCAAGTTTAAGTTCCTCACATGATTTGCATGAGGTGTCAATACCTTTACTCCTTTCTAATCTCTTAGCTTTTTCTTTTAACTCATAAACTTCATTTTCTAAAAACTCCTTTTTAGTTTTCAAAAATTTATTTTTGTTTATGATTTTTAAGCTTAGCTCACAAAGTTTGTTATATTCATTTTGTAAAGTGTCATCATCAATAGAGGAGTAAGATGAGTCGGAGAGTACCTCATTTGAGTTGTGAGCCATGAGAGCAATATCATCGTTCTTTGGCTCATCATCATCTCCTTCATAGTCACTCCAAGCACCACCCACAAAAGCTTGTTGAGGCTTGCTCTTGGGTGGGTTTGGACATTCTCCTACAAGATGACTTGTGTCTCCACACCTATAACATTTTCTTTCAACTTTTCCTTTTCGATCATCATGATCTTTTCGGAAAGTTTTCTTGTCATCTTTAGGTTGTCTTACAAACTTCCCTCGCCTACGAAAGAACTTCTTGAAGTCTCTCACGGCCATAGCATATTCCTCATCATCACTATCCGAAGTAGATTCTTCATCATCACTTGATTGGACTCTAGCTTTCAAGGCAATGGACTTAACTTTTTCTTTCTTGCCTCTAACTAGTTCCGAATCTTTTTCCATCACCATTTCATGAACTTTGAGGTTTCCAATTAGCTCATCAAGTGACATGCTTGAAAGATCTTTGGATTCTTCAATTGCCGTCACTTTTGTTCTCCACTTCGGATGGAGTGCTCTAAGAAATTTCCTGACAAAGTTCTTACTACAAAAAGATTCATCAAGTGCTTTAAGTGAAGTAATAATAGTGTTAAACCTAGCAAAAGCATTATCAATAATCTCATCTTCGGAAATAACAAATTGTTCATATTGTTGAACAAGAAGATCAATTTTGTTATCTTTAACTTGTGAGTTTCCTTGATGAGTGACAATTAAAGATTGCCAAATATCTTTGGCGGTTTTACACAAAAAGACTCTTTCATATTCTTTCTTAGGCAAAGCGTTGTAAAGCATCATTTTAGCTTCATTATTTTTACCTATCAATTTCTTTTGATCATCATCTTTAATGTTAGTAACTATATTATCACCATCAACAATTATATACCATAAATCTATATCTTTAGATTTCACGTAAGTTTCAAAACGGTTTTTCCAATATATAAAACCATTTGCTTCAAAGAGTGGTGGTCTTTGCATAGATTGCCCTTCTTTGTAAATTTCAAAATCCATGGATCGTTTCAAGTTTTAAAACACAATATATTTTAAAAGCTTGAGTAACGTAGCTCTTGATGCCAATTGTGGAAAACTAGAAGGGGGGTTGAATAGTTTTAGCGTTTTAAAATCTTTTTAACTTGTTTAGTTAGCTTTGAAACTTTCCGTTTGATCAAAGATATATGCACAAACACAATATATATAACATGCAAGTAAAGGAAAGAAACGATCAAACCACAACACGAGTATTTATCGTGGTTCGGCTACAAGGACTCTTTTTCCTTGCCCTACGTCCACGCCCCGAGTATCCAACTCGAGAGTTTCTTTCACTAGTCAACAAGCTCCTTTCACCGGCGGAGAAAACCTTACACGTCGCTTATACTTTTACCGACACAAAGCTAAATGTCGAGTTCTTTTACAAGGGCACAACCACTCCCGTTTAGTTCTTTTACTAGGGTACAATAACTCCCAACACTCTTTGTATTTTGAGGACTAAAATACTAACCACTCACTTCAGAATATACACAAACAAATGACGCGTAAACAACACGAGTTTACACAATACTAAGCTACCAAGTCTTGCAACGTTGTGTTGGAAACTTGTAACTTTAGACGACCTTGTGAGCTTCTTTGCTACAAAAGGAAACTTCACATTTACAATGTTAAGATGTTAGAAAGAAAGATGAGTGTGTGTGTAAAAATGATCTCAAGAGGTTAGCCAAAAATCAAGTTATGGCTTGGTATTTATAGCACAACAAACTGTGTGCTCGGCGGATCAGGCGGAACCCTCAAATGGGTTCCGCCCGTGTACCCCCAGGGTACCGCCGGGTCTGCAGTAGGTTTTTGCAATTACTCTTCAAACCAAACAAGGTCTTGTCACATAACTTCTATCAACCAAACAATGTCACATCACTTAAAGTAAGTCAAACATGATACTTGCAAGCAACATGAAAGCAAGTCAAACACATAACTTGCCATAAATACATAATGACAAAACTTGCCATAAATGTGATGTGATTATTTCTAATTTAAGAAATAAACTTGTGTTATGTTTTATGAAATGTAAAATGTAGCAAAAGTCTTGTTTATGCAAGTCTTAAAAACTAAGAATATGTTTTGCTTAAAACTAAAGTTTACGTTTTGTCGTTAACAAAACTTAGCGAAGATCGTAAAATATAAATAACGTTTTTAGGCGATATTTGTATTAACACAATTTACATGCCCTCGCCTCCAAATTTTCTAAATGGGCTTTTGGTTTGGCTTGTTAAGGCCCATAAGCTAGAAAAATAAGCTTTTAATCAAATAAGCAGTTAAAATAAGCTTATTACCAACTTAAAAAGTCACGGAAATTTTTACAAAATTTTTATAATCATTTTTGTAATTTTGGACTAAAAATGTAACGCGACGACACTTAGGAGGACTAAAACTGTCAAGGACTGAAAAGTAAGGACTAAAACTGTAAAAACAGAATCTATAGGATAAAACTTGATATTATTTAATATTCCAAGCTTAGAATGTTATTTTGGACAAGTAGTGGACTATAATTGTAAATTAGATACGAAAAGGACTAACGGTGTAACGCTAACGCCGTTAGTATAAAAAGAGTAAAAATGGGAAAAGAACAAGGACTAAACATAATCTATTTGACATTCTTATTTATTTTCTATTTTCGTAAATTTATTTCGTATTGCATTTAAACTTTCGTTTATATATATATATATATATATATATATATATATATATATATATATATATATATATATATAATAGTTAACGTAACGTTAATAATATATATAACGATATTTCAAAAGTTAGTATTTTTACTTGCGTTTAAAAAGGTAAAACTTCGATGGATAAATTAAACAAAGTATTTTATCATATCATGCATGGCATAATAATTACACTGCACATCATCTATTCGTCATAACGAATAAATATTATTCGTTATTCGTTCGTATTTACCAAATAGTATTTGGTTATATTCTCAGATAAATTTATTTATCAGGTTCCGTATCAAAGACGTTTCCATAATCATTCTCATAATCTCATCATACTTTACTTTTCATCATTTCCGTATCAATCCAGGTGAGTCATAGCCCCATTTCCAATACTTGCTTTTAACTCATTGGGGGAGATACATGCTTACATATACTTTGATAAATTGATAAGTATATGAATAAAATACATGATTCAAATCAATTTCCTAATTGATATTTATTTAATATGGTTTGTGATTTAAGATGTGATATATACAATACTTGACGAAATAGTTAATCGAAATACTGATACTCATATGATAATGTTTCCAATTTGATTATTGTGGTATGTGATATATATATATTTTATTGATGAATTACCTGACTGAAATACTGATACTCATATGATAATGTTTCCAAATTCGATTATTGTGGTATGTGATATATATATATATATATATATATATATATATATATATATATATATATATATATATATATATATATATATATATATATATATATGTTACTGGCGAAATACTTAACTAAATTACTGATACTCAGATGATACTGTTTCCAAATTGATTACTGTGATATGATACTTGATTTTATGATGTTAGCCTGAATGATCCCATTATTACCTTGATATTGCCTAAGTTACCTTATCGCCATAAATTCCGTCAATCATGAGCCATTAATCACTGTTATGTGAGCGCGAATATAGTGAACAGCTTCGAAACCTGTTAAGGATTGACCTCCTGTCCCACTAATACTTGACGGAATGCCATTTGCACATGGTTGGTCGTATTAGTCGTGATACGCTATATTTGAGTAAAAATAGGAATTGGCAAATCACCTATTACACGAGGGCAAAATTTATCATTGATTTGATAAAACACCCCTGTTGTTAACGTCTTGCGTGTCATGAGGCTTGGGGCAATATCTATAAGGAAATGTATGTTTTCAACATATATTTAGATACAGCTGTATAGGAATTTGACCATACTTGAATTGTATATCTGATTAAATTAGCATCATGAGTTTCCAGCTCATGTTAGGATTATTGATTCCTTACTTGATTTTGATTGAATACTTATATGATTTATTTGTGATTATAGTCGACATTTCTCAATACTTGTTTCATTACTGTTTGTCTTTTATCAATACCAAATATTCCTGAAATCTATCAAAATAAATGGTTTTCCATAAAACTCTATGAACTCACCAACCTTTGTGTTGACACTTTTAAGTATGTGTATCTCAGGTAATTTAACGGAGCAGGACAAGACACGGAGTGGACATTTATTACTCTGATAAATTAAAATGGTGTAAATATCAAATATGTCATTCTTTCAAGCCTTTATATCTTTTAATAAGACTTTAAATCAAATGGTTCATCTTTTATCAAAAATATTATTTGAATGACTAATAACTTTCAAAACGCTTCTTTTAAGCCGTTTTATGAAATAACTTCGATCCTCACCGTAACACCCAAATTACTTTTCCGCTGCGACAAACTTAAATTTGGGGGTGTTACAGTTATGATGTTGTTATTGGTGATTTTGTGCTTATATGATCCCATGTTATCATGATTTAACCTTTGAATTCAGAAGTATGGGCTAAAACTGTCTCATGTTTTGAGAATCACGAAACAGTACCTATGGGGGTGTTTGGATCATGTGAGTGATCTGAGCATCAGTTAGTTTTGGTTATTGTTGTTGGTTTAGACATTCTCTAATAGGTATATGTAGGTTAGGTAAAGCTTAAAATCCAGGTCTTCATTAGCAAAAAGTCAAAATCATGTTCAATCCCCATTTATGATTCACTGTGATGTAATTAGGCTGCATAATCACACCATAAGCTGTATAAGCAGTTATAGTAGCATAAATTAGTTGCACATTAGCTTATTTTAACACATTAAGCTAACTAGAATCAGTACAAGTTCAAGAAGGTCAAACTTATTGTTCAAACAAAGAGTCAAAAATTTCATTAGATGTTAGTTTTGCATTATTAGTTGGAATTTTCATGATTTCAATAATTAGTGTTAGGATTTGAGCTTGTGGATTTTCAAACTTTGGTAGCTAATATTTTCAGTTATAATTTTATTTTTAGGAATTATATACACTGCTTAATGAGTCCTTCATTCAACCTAGTTCACAAAAATCTCCCCTATGCAGGGTGAGTTTGGTTTTTGAGTCAGTTTCATAAGCTGATAACTTAGTCCATAGAGAAGCTAATTGAAAGCATTGTGGTGTTTTGGAAACACCACTGGACCATCCTATTGTGTTATTGCTTGATTTTCACTGTACAGCTTATTCTATTGCTTAAAATTTCTTTTCAAGGTTGTCCCATCACAACTGATACACTGACTCATTAGTGTTTCTGAACCAAGTTCATAAGCTCCCTTTGAGCTTATTAGTGGGGCTGAGCTTGAGATATTTAGCTTTCTAGAAAGCTCAGTGTACAAGGTTGCTAGTTCCATGCTTATTTTTGGCTATTGAGTTTATTTGGATAAGCTTTATGTGGCCTGCAACAAGCCCTCAGGCCTCGTTGGTTCTGAGTGGAATTGGATTTGCTTATTTGTTAATTTCTGCTTATTGCTTGTGGTTATGTACTTTCTTTTGCTTGTTTCAAGTCCATTCCATCTTAGGTTAGCTTATTTTTGTGCTTTGGGTCAGTAGATTGGCTTATTAAGCAGTCTGAGCTTCATCAAAAGTCCTAATAAGCTATAAAATCCAACCTATTAAGCATCTCAGTTTCCAAAGTGCTTATTTTTCATTTTCAGCTAACTGTCTTTCATTAAAGTTGTTTATTTTAAGTGTTTAAAGATTTTTGTAAAATAAAAATCAAGAAAAACCAAAAATAAGAAAAGTGATAGCTTCTATTTAAGCTCTTTAGCTTATTTTTCTGCTTATTTATAAGCACTTCCTAATTTTAAATTTTTCCTAGGCTTCTTATAACTTGTAGGATTTTTAGTAATTTTTCAGGTTTTTCTTTTGTCATTTAGTACTTTTTATAATTTAATTAATTTAATATAATTAAATAATTAGTTTTTAATTAGTAATAATTAATTAAAAAGTAGGAAAAATAGATTTTCTGTTTTAAAATTAGTTTTATAATATTTTTGATTTTTCTAAATTTAATTTTCATTTTTCTAGTTAAATTTCATAATTAATTGTGATTTAATATAATTTAGTTAATTAAAAAGTAATTAATAATTAGTAATTAATTAATAGTAATTAATTAAATAGTTGTAAAACTAATTTTAATTTTCCAGAAATTTTCTTATAACATTAGGATTGGAAAAATATAATTTTCAAATTCGTAGGACTTTATTTGCTCCTGTTTCACTTTTTATTTTGCGCGTTCGCGTTTATTTTAAATTCAAACGCGCGTTTTTAGGTTTAGGTTACGTTTTTAGTGTATCTGATTATCAGTAATTGTTCTGATAGTATTTCTAAGTTAATTTCATTCCTCATCTCGTAGTGTAATCATACAAATCAAAATCCTTATCTTCCTGTCCAAATTCACCCGATCACAAACCCGTTTTGCTTACCATCCACACCTCGTCGGGACATAACGACCCGGGGAAAGACTATACTCCTTGGTTAGTTGGTCTGAGACGTTTGACTTGGTTGACCATTCACTTGGTTGATTTAGTTGACCGTTCAAGACCAATCAAATTTTGGCGCCGCTGCCGGGGAGGTTGTGCGCGTATTTTAAACGGTTTTTGCAGATTAGTGATTTTGGAATTCATTCTATTGTATATTTATCCATCCTTGTTCATATTTTATCATTTTCATATAAAAATAAAATGAATCGCGAATTTTACCATTTCTTATTACTCAAGGATTACTTTGTGTGATCTACGAGGAAACGATTTGGTCTTTCAAAACGATTACCAAAAATATTTTAAATAAGTTTTGAACGAACACAAAAAAAAAAGAAAAAGAAAAAGAAAAGAAAAGAAACCCAAAAATATTTTTCCTTACCCTCTATTCGTTTGATTCTAACTTCTTATACCCCTCTCATGAATAATTCTTATGGCGTCTCTCGGCTACACGTGTTTTCACTGTAAAAGCTCGATTGAGAACGGCTATCGTTGTTACCGGTGTATTTGTGAGAATTGTGGCAATAATTGTACTAACATATTTTGTAATGTGTGCAATCTGTTCATAAGTCCAAATTCTCTTAATGATTCACCAAATTCTTCCAGCTACCCTTCACAGACCGAGAAACGTGCTATTAATGACAAGCCATCAAGAATTGATCCTAACCTTTCACGGTTTACGGTTAAAAGTTTGTCAAGCAAACGTATAGAGCTTAGAGCAGTGACTCAAAAGAACGACTTGCCTAATCTTTACGTTTATCAAGAACAAAAACCAGAGACCATAACGGAAGTGGTGGAAATTCCTAACTCTCAGGGCACACCACTTGTCCCACCTCCGGATTTTATTCCTTGTGTCGGTTGTGGTGAGCCGCTTTTTGGGTTGCCATGTTGTTGGTGTACATGTGAACAATGTGGTAATGATATTCGAGATGGAAGTTGTTTGTTTTGTGGTTCGAGGAATTCATTTGCTTATGATCCTAATCAGAACTCATTCAACGACTCTTCAAAATTTTCCAACTACCCATCACATTCATACGAGCAAGAATCATATTATCCAAATCACAATGATGCTTCGTATCGAAATACACCAAACTTTTCTTGTGAGTATTGTGGAGGCCCACACTACAGTTCTTATTGTCAATCGGGTAACACGCTTGTCTATGAGCAGTTTCCTGATAACAATCTGTGGAAACACAGGGAGAAGAGAGTATAATTGAATCTCTAGCAGAAGAACATATGGAAAATAAAAAATCCATTGATGCTAGCCCTTCTCAACTCCCTGAGTCAGCTGTTATCACACCTGAGGTTCCCACTCACTCTCTGAGCATGGGGGACGAGCATCTTGACACTGTTCCTGAAAAGGAATCGGACGAATTCATAAAGTCTAGTGTTGAGGACCTTGTCCCAATCCCAAGAAAGTCACAGGAAATTCTTGATCATGTGTGTGATATCCCTCCTCTTCTTGTCTTCCCGAATGATGATGTTGAGATGCTCTCTGATTCTAATGATGACGATTCGTTATCTTGTGGAGACATCAGTTATATGGAAGAATTACCTTCTGAGCTAGTCAGCTTAGAAGAAGAGAATGATGAAGAGATTGACACTGAAATTCAAGATGAAGCTCTTCGTGCTACATTATTGAATGCTAGTCTCCTCATTTCTAAAATTGAGGCTTTCAAAGAGAAACCCATTTCATCTCCTATCCCCATTAAGGATAGTGACATTTTTTCCGATGATTCTATACCGGAATTTGAAGCCTTCACTTTTGATCCTATGGGAGAGAAGATTAGTGGCAATACCACTTCTCATCCTCATAATTCTCTCCCCGATTATGAATCATTTACCTTCGAAGAGTTCTCCTGTGAACTCATGCACATCAATCCAGAATATGATTCATTCACATTCGAGGAGTTCTCCTGTGAACTCACTCATATCATATCTCCACCGGAGTATGATAACTTCTACTTTGATATAGACACACTCGGGATATGTCTTGATTAAACAAGCTTAAAAAATGAGATTCATGAGATTATGAATTCTCCTGTGGTTGATGATGAGTTAGTCATGATTTTTATCATGACTTTCTTTCTCTTCTTCACCTATCCCGTAGCTTCCCTTGTTCTTCACTCCTTCGGGAATGAAGACATTATCTTTGACCCTGGCATCACCGCTTATAGTTTATACTATTTAAAGCCGGGTACTTATCTCATCGGTGTGGAACTTTCACGTACTTCAAATGTTTGTCCAAACATCTTGAAAGAAAGTCCGATGGAGATTATCTCTTCCACATATTGCTTCCCCAAGAACAAATGAATTCGGGGTCGAGTTAAGCTAGCGACTCGGTAAACAAAAACAGTAGCATGCATATAGGGTTTTCACCCTAAGTGTGGGGGAGTTACCCATGCTGTTGTTACCATATAAAAAAAAGTGTAATGTATATGTATATATATAAATAAAGTGAAAAATGGTATTTCCACATTTAGCTTGTAATGTTGCCCTTTTACGTTCAAAGAGTCGGCATAATAGCCGGGACATCGAATATTGAGGACAAGATTCAATTCTAAGTGTGGGGGGGGGGGGGGGGGAATTCTAGCAAATTTTATCACATTATACCTTCTAGTACCCCCATTTTTGGCCAAAATTTTAAAAATTTTTCACTTTATTTCAAAAATTTTATGGTTATCAGTCCACCATGTCTAAACCGACATAAGGACTGGCTAATCCAGGAGCAAACGGCTCTTGGTAAAGATATATCAAATCCATTTATAGCTGACAATTTGCCAAAAATTGTATGGTATTCAACTCACCATATCCTAAAAGGTAAAGAGTTGGCTAGCCCGCAAGGTTATGGCTTGTGGTAAAGGCAGTGGAAAACCATAATTGGTAATCAACTCACCAAGATGCTAATAACTGTATCAAGAGTTGGCTAGTCCAGAAGCAAACGGTTTCTGGTAAAGAAAATCAAATCCATTGACAGCTGATGATTTGCTCAAAATCATATGGTTATCAGTGTACCATAGTTCTTACTTGAATTGAAACATCTAGCTACTCCAGAACTAAAGGCTTTTGGTAAAAAGACATCAAATCCATTAAAATTTCAAAACAGGTTATTTTTTAGATTCTAGATTGCTAGGGATTAACAATAGTTTAGTGTGGGGGATTGATGAGTGTGTGAATACTCATCATTTGTGGTCAATCTGAACTGCAAAAACATTTAAAAACACTCAGAAATGCATCAAAATACAGAAAATATCCCAAAATTGTGTTTTATATGTTTTAGATGCAAAATGAGTAAAAACATATGAAAAACGAACAAAGTTTGCATAATTGGCAGTTTCAGTCCCCCAACTTTCACAAATTGACAAAATTGGTCCCTAGGAAAATATTTTTGAAAGAAAAATCAACCCAAGTCCTTTAAAAGTCAAAAGTTATCAAAAATGGTCTTTGGGTGAAAAGTTTTGAGAATTTACAAGTTTGGTCCCTGAAGTTTCACAATTGACCGAAACAGTCCCTGAACTTCAGAAATTGGCAAGTTTGGTCCTTACTAGTACTTTTGGAAAATCACATGGCAGGTCCTCAAGTTTCAGATTATTACATATATGGTCCTTGTGCTTTGTTAGCTAATAAACCAAACGGGCCCCTTTTATCCTATAACCCAATACACCCTTTTATTACTAAACCCATAACCTAATCTAATCCAACACCATTCCAGCCCACTCCACTCCCGTTGGCCCAAAACTAAATAATAAACCTAACACCCCTGGTTTAATAACCAGTCAACCCCAGTATAACTAACCATCCCTCTCCCTCCCACACGTGAAGCCTGCTACCCTGCCATAGCCAACACCAAACACCATCATCACCTCTGCAACTCTACTCCTCCACTCCACCCCTATCCTACTATCACTAACTTTCCACCACTACCCTCCAAATCTTGCCCCTCTGCTACAAGCTAACAGCCAAATTTCTCATTTGCAATTTTCCCGCCAAAGTGATTAAACGGCCATGATCAAATGGACTTATCCAATGGTTCACAACTAAAGTGGGAAATGTTCAGGGAACCCTCCTTTGGCTATTTAAATAAAGAAAAAGAGAAGAGAGAGGAGTTAGTTAGCTAATGTAGTTTTTAGCTTAGTTAAGTAGGTCGTTATAATGTAATTTCAATTTCTTTAGCTTAAAAAGTTTGTAACCAGTATTTCAGTGTATTCTAATAAACTTTTAGTACAAATTTCAATCAATTCCAATTCAATTTCCATTTTGGCTATTTTCACTTGAAATCTCATGTTTGCCTTATTGTTGGTAAAAGTTGTTATTTAAGGATCTTGTTGGCTCACATCAGTCTTTAATAAGTTTCTATAAGCTTTAAAAGCATTAAAATCAGTTTTAGCTTAAAAATCTCAAAAATCTCAAAAATCATGAAAAATAGTGAAGGAACAAAAAATCAAAAAGAAGAAGAAGCAGAATGGGGTATGGTGATCAATGGATGGTCTGTTGGTATAGTGCTTTTGGGGAAGCTTTAGGTGTGGTCTATGGTCCCAAGTTCTCATTTCTAAGCATGGATAAATTGTAAGCTCTTATTCTCATTTTTTTGGCAAATCACTGTACAAGTGCTCAATACTGCTTATCTCTGGTTCTTAGTACTATTTCAATATGCCTAGGTGATAGTAATGCTTAATATTGTCTACTAGTTCATTATAATACTTAGTTGCTCAAATTCTAGTTTAACTGCCTCTTTTAGCTTAGTAGTGATTTATGAGTTATGATGTTGTTATTGGTGATTTTGTGCTTATATGATCCCATGTTATCATGATTTAACCTTTGAATTCAGAAGTTGGGCTAAAACTGCCTCATGTTTTGAGAATCACAAAACAGTACCCGTGGGGGTGTTTGGATCATGTGAGTGATCTGAGCACCAGTTAGTTTTGGTTATTGTTTTTGGTTTAGACATTCTCTAATAGGTATATGTAGGTTAGGTAAAGCTTAAAATCTAGGTCTTCATTAGCAAAAAGTCAAAATCATGTTCAATCCTCATTTGTGATTCACTGTGATGTAATTTGGCTGCATAATCACACCATAAGCTGTATAAGCAGTTATAATAGCATAAATTAGTTGCACATTAGCTTATTTTAACACATTAAGCTAACTAGGATCAGTAGAAGTTCAAGAAAGTCAAACTTAGTGTTCAAACAAAAAGTCAAAAATTTCATTAGATGTTAGTTTTGCATTATTAGTTGTAATTTTCATGATTTCAATAATTAGTGTTAGGATTTGAGCTTGTGGATTTTTAAACTTTGGAAGCTAATATTTTCAGTTATAATTTTATTTGATTTTTAGGAATTTTATAGACTGCTTAATGAGTCCTTCATTCAGCCTAGTTCACAAAAATCTCCCTTGTGCAGGGTGAGTTTGGTTTTTGAGTCAGTTTCATAAGCTCATAACTTAGTCCATAGAGAAGCTTATTGAAAGCATTGTGGTGTTTTGGAAACACCACTGGACCATCATATTGTGTTATTGCTTGCTTTTCACTGTACAACTTATTCTATTACTTAAAATTGCTTCTCAAGGTTGTCCCATCACAACTGATACACTGACTCATCAGTGTATCTGAACCAAGTTCATAAGCTCCCTTTGAGCTTATCAGTGGGGCTGAGCTTGAGATATTTAGCTTTCTAGAAAGCTCAGTGTATAAGGTTGCTAGTTCCATGCTTATTTTTGGCTATTGAGCTTATTTGGATAAGCTTTATGTGGCCTGCAACAAGCCCTCAGGCCTGGTTGGTTCTGAGTGGAATTAGATTTGCTTACTTGTTAATTTTTGCTTATTGCTTGTGCTTATGTACTTTCTTTTGCTTGTTTCAAGTCCATTCCATCTTAGGTTAGCTTATTTTTGTGCTTTAGGTCAGTGGATTGGCTTATTAAGCAGTCTAAGCTTCATCAAAAGTCCTAATAAGCTATAAAATCGAACCTGTTAAGCATCTCAATTTCCAGAGTGATTATTTTTCATTTTCAGCCAACTGTCCTTCATTAAAGTTGTTTATTTTAAGTGTTTAAAGAGTTTTGTAAAATAAAAATCAAGAAAAACCAAAAATAAGAAAAGAAATAGCTTCTATTTAAGCCCTTGGGCTTATTTTTCTGCTTATTTATAAGCACTTCCTAATTTTAAAATTTTCCTAGGCTTCTTATAACTTGTAGGATTTTTAGTAATTTTTTCAGATATTTCTTTTGTCATTTAGTACTTTTTATAATTTTATTTAGTTTAATATAATTAAATAATTAGTTTTTAATTAGTAATAATTAATTAAAAAGTAGGAAAAATAGATTTTCTGTTTTAAAATTAGTTTTATAATATTTTAGATTTTTCTAAATTTAATTTTCATTTTTCTAGTTAAATTTCATAATTAATTATGATTTAGTATAATTTAGTTAATTAAAAAGTAATTAATAATTAGTCATTAATTAAATAGTTGTAAAAATAATATTAATTTTCCAAAAATTTTCTTATAACATTAGGATTGTAAAAATATAATTTTCAAATTCGTAGGGCCTTTATTTGCTCCTGTCTCACTTTTTTTTTTGCGCGTTCGCGTTTATTTTAAATTCAAACGCGCGTTTTTAGGTTTAGGTTACGTTTTTAGTGTATCTGATTATCAGTAATTGTTCTTATAGTGTTTCTAGGTTAATTCATTCATCATCTCGTGGTGTAACCATACAAATCAAAATCCTTATCTTCCTGTCCAAATTCACCCGATCACAAACCCGTTTTGCTTACCATCCACACCTCGTCGGGACATAACGACCTGGGGAAACACTATACTCCTTGGTTAGTTGGTCTGAGAAGTTTGACTTGGTTGACCATTCACTTGGTTGATTTAGTTGACCGTTTATCATTAAAGAGTAAATTTTCAATCATCATAAACCTTTATGGTTTATGCTATTTGACTTTATTTATATGTCTTGATGAAGTCCTTTTTACATAATTATTGAGTTTGTTCATTATTACTTTCGTTTATATGTGCATAGCTTGGATTTATTCATAGGATGAACACTGAATATGAGGCAACCATATACTAATATTCTTTGTTTAGACACCTCGCGTATGCGTGGTTAGAGATACACAAATATTCCTAACTAGATAAACACTTGCTAGACTATTAGGTTAAAGTTAGCTAATTCTGAACATGGAGTCAACATACAGTTGGATGATAACTAGGCTTTGTTAGCATCAATAACGAATCTCAATAGTTAGTTGAGCACTTAATGACCGTAGATTGCTAAACCATTATCACCTCATCGGATTACCAGTTAAGTTCTAGCTACCCGAACTAGGCTTAACCAATATTAGATTCAACGGAAAAGGAAGGCATTGGAACATTGCACATATTAAGTTTTGTCATTGATGCATATAGGTGAATAACTAGGTTAACACGTTCTTCTCCTATTGAGTCCCCATGCGTATTTTATTACTCATTATTTACTTGTATCGATATTTATTTCAATTCAATTCTTAAAACTGTTATGATCTCTCAGATCTAAAACGCCCCCTTTAATTGTTTAATTGTTATTTCATGATTGTCAAATTCATTTATTCACCTTAGTTCATCACTCATCGCGAACAACCTTGTCTTACCAAGTATCTACTATACACGAACGAGTACATTGTCCGTGAGGATTAGTCTTGTTAAAATCTTGATAACAGTGTAAAACGAGATTAACATATCACTATTGAATACTTTGTCAGCAAGACATCGTTGTGGACATAAATTTGTTACGACCTAGCTTACAAGAAAATGGTTCGACCATCGCATCATGATACAATACAATGATTTTGTGTTCAGCAAAAGTCAAAGTAAGTTGTTATAACATAGACAATTACAAAAGGGAAATTACGTCATTAAAAATTAATATTTATGAAAGTATATGGCTTATGCACCTTATAAACTTATTGAATGAGTTATAATCAAATTAAATGATAAACAATAAATAATAATAAGAAATATGAGAAAAAAATCATAATAACATATTTAGATGCACCTATATACATCTCTCCTAAAAATTGAAGGAAAAAACAACAATATATAACACATTTTAAATGCATCTACGTGCATTTTTCTTTAAAATTCTCTCTTTATTAGAATATGTAGCTAAAAATCTTTATTATTATTATTATTATTATTATTATTATTATTATTATTATTATTATTATTAAACTTTTCTTTTAACCTGAACGATTTTTTGGTCAACGATTTGAGCATGATTTAGACTCAAATGTAGACGTATATCCTTGAGTCAATGATGATTAGCCCAACTGGTCAGAGGCACTCCCAATTTTATCCCAGGTCTTGAGTTCCATCCTTACAGATGGCAAGCCTTGGGGTTTTTCCCTCCGAATACTTGTAACGGCCCATGGTCAACATCTCGTTGTCTAGGGTACGTACAAGGCTTCACTATTATTCAGTTAGGTTTCCCAGATGTCGTATCCCGACTGAATGTTCGAAAAAAAGACGTATATCCTTGAATAAGTCAATGTTTTTACTCAACTTGCATAAAATTTGAAAATACTAGTTTTTTTTAGGAAAATGAATTGCACGTGTAAAACTAAGACCTAAAATTAAACTTAAAGATTTTATTGGTTCATTTGAAAAATTAATTAGTAAAAAATGATGAGAGAGAATTATTATTTAACATTTGTTATGAAATAAATGAATTAGATCCATTAGTAGCTATATGTTGTAAGTCTATATATCAACACTTTTTTTTTATATATATAAATTGTGGGAGTGGTTATAAAGACCCTTCAAAAATACACCCTCCTACTTTTTTTTAAAAAAATTTTATTATTTTATTATATTTTTTATATTATAAAAAAATAAACTTGAAAGTAAGGAATAAAAATAATAAAGTTTAACCAGTCAAAAAAATTAAACTACCAAAAAGTATGAAACAAAAACTGATAAAAAACTGTGTTATACTGTAAACTAGAGGACAAAAAAAATATTTGTACTTTTACCCTATTTTGAGGTGGGCTATAAGGGTACAATAACATAACCCATAAATTATACTCATCGGAGAAGTCTACTTTCGATGGTTTTTTTAATAAATTATCATCAATAAATCTGGATCATGTCTTGTTGAAAAGTTACGCATTTTAGATGTGGATGATCCAGAATTATATTTTAAAAACATTTTTTAAAGATGATAATGCAAGTCATTGCTTTAATCTTATTTTGCGGGTTTTAACCCGGTAAATGTAGTCGTCTCATGAATCTTCAACAAGTTTAACATGAGATATACATATTTTCTCAAATTCGTTAGGGTTCACATGACAACAAGTTTTTAACTTATAAACAAAATTCCACATAAAAGTCTGTTTACCGAAGTAAAACCCTTTACCAAAAAGAAACCGATTGTTTTATATAACCAATTAGATTAAATGCCACTCCTCGATACCTTATGACCAAAATATATGAGGTAAATTGGTGAATCACAGTATTTTTCGACCAACACTTATCCGTTCAAAGATTTTGATCACGACGTCTTTGAAAAGATGTTATAAGTACTAGACAAAAGAATGAATATTGTGATAATAATGAAAAGGATTTTGGAAGAACTTGTTTTGTATTGAATCTCTCTAAAAAAAACAACACTGTTTACAATGCTATGCTAATGAGGCTTACTTCCTGTGATTTTCTTTTTCCTTATTTATAAAGAAATTAAAAAGATAAGTTTGAGTTTAAGGGAAAGAGATATATACTTCTTAAAAAGGGATCCAGTAAAAATAAAAAGTAAAATAAGAATAATAAGAAAAATTTCTAGTCACACATTTCAAATATAGGAGAATTTTAGTGCATCTGAAATGAGTGGTTGTGGTTTCTTCTCATCATTCTTATTTTACTTTTTCTTCTTATTTGATCCGATACTTCTTATTCAAACTTCCAACCCATATCCCTTTATTCTCTCTTTCGAATTATTTGAAGATCACTAGTGATCATACACACACAAAGAAGACATAACAATAAAATTCACACACAAACATGTATATTACAACTGTTTCAAGAAAAACAAATGAATGCTAAAAATCTAAACAAAAAGATAAGTCGTGATATGAAACTAGTGTAACTAGTAGTACCCTACTACACTCATGAATAGTCTATTAACGCTTGTTTAAATTTCAGGTTTACTAGTTGCGATGCTAATGATATATTCGATTTCCTCGGTCACTTCTTTCATCGAAGGCCTATTTTGTCGACGTTCCTCTAAGCACCCTACCGCTAAGAACCCCAATGCTTTCATCGTCTCCAATTCCATCTCGCTAGCACCCTTCTTAAGGTCCGGATCAACTGCATCCAACAACCTCTCCTCTTCAACAACACGTTTCACATAAATTGCCAAGTTTACATCATCTGGGGGTCTATTGAAATCTATTGCTTTTTGGGACGTTAGTAACTCCAACAACACTACTCCAAAGCTATAAACATCACTCTTATCTGTTAACTGATAGTTTCTGTAATACTCGGGATCCAAATAACCTAATGTACCTTGAGCACATGTTGTTACGTGACTTAAATCCGCTTCAGCCAACCGTGACAGCCCAAAATCTGCAACCTTTGCATTTAACTTATCGTCAAGTAAAATGTTGCTAGATTTTACATCACGATGGTAGATAGGTTGGACTGCCGAGAAATGGAGGTAGGCTAGCCCTTCTGCTGTATCACGGGCTATGTTTAGCCGATGAATCCATGTCAAACCCCCATTGCGTTTACTTTTTAAATGGTCCAAAAGAGTGCCATTTGAGATGTACTCATAAACAAGCAATGGCTGTTCGAGCTCTACACAACAGCCTAAAAGTCGAACCAAGCCCCTATGATTAACTTGGCATAGGATTCGGACCTCATTAAGGACTTGATCAGTGCCTTTAGTGTTACCAACTTTAGCACATTTAACGGCTACGAGAGTGGAATCCTCTAGAACGCCTTTATATACCTCCCCAAATCCTCCTGTACCTAGGAGACGGTCTTTGGAGAAGTTATTTGTCGCTTTTTTAATTTGCTTTCCAGTGAAAACTTTAGCGGTGTTTCCACCACCAGAGTTTAGTATCTCTTCACGCTCACGAGCAAGTCGTGCTAGTGCTTCTTTGTGACGACTGTGACGTTTGTAGAGTAGGAACCCGATCACAGCTGCCACAAGGGCTGACCCAAGACCGGATGTCAAACCTAAACATTTAAAAGTCAACAAAATGTTACACCAAAAACGAAATATTGTTTAACAAAGTCTAGTGTGTTACATTGACCATTTCGAACAATATAATATTTTAAAGTTAAGTCTAAACAAATGTCTACATATACAGCCTGTCAAAATAGTAACTCGATATGTATTAAAATTCACATGTAAGGATGGTTGTATAAAAAAATTAGCCCAATGTTCAAATATAAAAATTCTCAATATAGTAACCTAATTTTGACCACATAAACGCGGTTTTCACCTAGAAATATATTGTTGGTCCTACATATAAAGTTTGTGAATACTTATTCTTGAGTATTAAAGAAAATGTATATGTTTAGGTAAAGGACCAAAAAATATTAGTATTAGTTGTTATTTTGAGTTATTGCTTTTAGACAAAAAGTCAAGTCTTTGAATTAAAATTAATTAAAAAATAAATAAATAAATAAATAAAGATTAAACATGTTTCTTTCTTTTATTCCTTTCTAAATAAAAGTAGAACAGCCTTTCTAAATAAAAGTGATACATGAATACTTGATGTTTTTGGCTACATAGAATGAACTTTAAATAATGATTAATCTCTTAATCACATTTCATACTCTCAAATTTCCAAAATAATGTACTCCTGGGCCAAGGAGTTCAACAAAGTGACCAACTGGTTAAAAATGGGCCCATGATAGAAAAGAATGGGTCTGAAAAGGGCCCATGAGCTGTACGTAATTCGTATACTTCACTAATTTCAATATATTTCATTGTATATAACTAGTTTCATAATCACCCCAAGCCCAAGCCCAAGCCCAAACCCAACATTCAACACAAACCATAGCTCACTTAGAGGGGAAGGTTGGATGAGTTGGAACTCTTTTGGCGATAGAGGTGAGGGTTTGATCCTCACTTCTTGCAAAAAAAGACCGAGGGTAAGGTTGTCTAAATCTCACCTCCTCCATACCTCATGGAAGACAGGATAGGGATTGGGTACTGTTGATTTTTTCATAGCTCAGTTAGACGGTTCAATATACTTCGATGGCTATAGTGTATGAGTCTTGATTTTTTCTGTAAGGGTGATTAGATTACACAAGATCGAGTAGCCTAAATTATATCCATCTAATCCTAAGAGAGCTCAGCGCAGTTGGTTATAACCGTCTATGTCTTACGGAATTGTATAACTATTATATAACTTGGCTACCAGTTAAATTTTTTTAGAGAGCGTAGTAATCAAAATATGAGCTACATCAATTTCACACGAATTCCTATGCTGCATCCCACCCATAGCCCAAGGCCTAACACACAATAAACGCCTGAAATTTACATTGTTTTAGTATGTGACTATGTGTGCACAAGTACACAAAACTAAACTTTTTTACTCGGCATTCCCAAAACTTAAAATCCATCAAAGATACGCTGATTTTATAATCTTATTATTAAGATATCAGGTATTAACTTGGAGTGAAAACAGGATTACCTAAATTTGGGTCAAGCCCATGTTCCGAAACATAGGAGATTTATTTGGCTTATGTGAAATACACGTTATATATAGATAAGGCCGAAAACAGAAGAATAAGCATGTAACTATGTAAGCAAAAGTGAGATGTTATGATACCTGCAATAAGCGCAGTCCGGTTTGAGTCGCTGCAATCTCCTCTGTTGTCACAAGTATCATCTGTAACAAAATTAACCGAAGTTATATTATACATTTAGTAATCAACAAGTATCATTTGTAACAAATTATATCTTAGATGTTCACAAATTTGTGAGCATTAGTTTTGTGCCAAATATGTCAAAAACTCCTAACACATGAAAATGTTATTACTGTATTACCTAAGGCACAGACTCCTTGAATAGCGTCCCAATGAAGTCCAGTGTTACACAAACACCTACTAACACCGCCAGTACTCGATAACAAACAAGTCGAGCTAGCATCACAATCAGTTTGGTTACTACACAACGGCTCGGGTGGTGATATCCATTGTATCTCCACACCAGGAGCAGGCCACCTACTAACAGGTAACGAATAATCCAAATTTGGAAAACTCCTATACGCTTTACACCCTCCATTCGTCCTCACACGTATGGAATACTGAGTAGTCGACCCACCAGACCGAAACGTGCAACATATAGGAGCTCGACTGCATGAGGACGCTTCAGCTGAGTTGTTTATGTACGAATGACAAAGGCTTGTGGAAGTACAGTTCAAAGGTGACCTTAAAAGTGATTCGGAACAGTTAAGGTACATGATAGTGTTGCCACTAGTTATGTTGAATGGTAAGGTCTGGTTTAGCTGAAGACCTTGGTTCGAAACATCAGCTGTGACACATGTGTTGTTGTTAAGGAAATTTGATGGTTGGATCACGAACCTTTGCGTGGTTTGCGAGATTGAGGTGATTGGGTAGGTGTTGTTTGGTGTGTCGAAAAATAGTGATCCTGTACCCGTTTGGCACCGGACCTTGTAGGACTGGTCGCCACAGCTGGGTCCGGTGCTGAGTGGGTACGGAACCTGGGTGGTTCCACAATCCGGGCAACGGGTGGCTGAAGTGGCGAAACCGGTGCACATTAGCAGGAGTGTCACTGTGAGCATGATAGTGGAAGGAGGTTTGGCCGACATCTTTGAAAACATTAACATAATTGTCGTGATCAGATTGATTTCAAAAAAGGTATTATAAGGATATTTCTTGTCTTGCTTTTTGACTTTTGTGCCATTTTAAGGGGTTGACTTTGACTATTTGCTAGTCAAAGATGGTGGTGATATAACCTTCTCAACAACTTCTGTTAGGAATTTATTGTAAAATGTCAGCTGATAAGGTTCATGAATCATGTTCTACTTCTAGAATATAATACATCTTTATGACTGGCTATCTTACAAAACTTAATGCATGAAAAACTGATCATAATGCACAACATACTACGCGGAACTTACAGCTTTTGATACGCGATGTACAAATTTTAATAGCACTACAGACACTCGACACAGCTAGCTATCGCGAAGATGATCTTCTGTAGTGATTTTTACAATACCCATAATGTACTCGATCTCCTCGGACACTTCCTTCATAGAAGGTCGATTTTCTCTATGTTCCTCTATGCAACTCATTGCCAAGAACCCAAATGCTTTCATAGCATCGATGTCCAGTGATGTAGGATTTATCTTAAGCATTGGGTCGATAGCATCCACCAACCTTTCCTCATTCACTACTCGTTTTATGTATTGCACCAAGTTCACATCGTCCGTCGGTCTAGTAAAGTCTATAGCTTTTTGACACGTTAGTATTTCTAACAATAGTACACCAAAGCTATACACGTCACTCTTATCGGTCAGCTGATAGTTCCAATAATAATCAGGATCCAAGTACCCTAATGTACCTTGTGCACAAGTTGTGACATGAGTTACATCCGTTTGAGCTAGTCTTGACAAACCAAAATCCGCAACCTTTGCTCTCATCTTAGTATCGAGTAAAATGTTACTAGATTTGATATCACGATGATAGATTGGAGGAGATGCAGCGAAATGTAGATATGCAAGCCCTTCGGCAGTGTCATGAGCAATACATAACCGTTCAGTCCATGTTAAAGGTTGTTTATTTCGACCGTGCAAGTGATCAAATAAGCTCCCATTTGCAACATACTCATAAACTAAAAACGGTTGTTCTAGCTCAACACAACAACCAAGAAGGAGTACGAGGTTCTTATGGTTGACTTGGCAAAGGATACGAACCTCATTTAGGACTTGATCTATACTTTTGGTGTTTCCGAGCTTTGCACATTTAACGGCGACCGGTGTACCATCGTCCAATATGCCTTTATATACTTCACCAAAACCACCAACACCAAGAAGGCCACTTGATGAGAAGTTATTTGTTGCTCTTTTGATCTCTTTGCTGGAGAAAATCTTGGATGATTTACCACCAACACTAGCCCCTACAATCTCTACACGTTCACGAGCAAGCCGTTGTCTTTCTGCCTTTATTCTTTGGCGACGAATGAATGCAAACGTCCCATATACAGCTGTCACAAACGTAATTACCCCCACGCAAACTGTGGTAGCAACAATTACAATATGCCTTGATTTGGCCTTTCTGAGATCTGCAAGCAAGATATTCAGTAAGTATACAAATGACTTCTTACAAATTGTCATGAATATTTGTGTTGATACCAAAATAACTATCTATTTGCAGAAACAAATTTGGAACTAAACTCATTATCACCCTTCTCAAAATACCTGGAAGATGGATGTAAAAAAGTTCAATTTTGCAAAAAGGTTCCAACAAACTTATTTGCAAAAATATAGTTCGTAAATCTTTTTATGAAATCTATGGCTATATTGCTTAAAAAACACACAACCTTTTATGAAATTTTGTTGAAGAAACCATGTGTAATACAGTTGTTTAGATGTATTTCCTTTATCAATGCTAAAACATTATCTCAAAACAGGCAATATTAATCACCTTTAGTGCAGTGTCCTGTAATTGCGTCCCAGCGGAGCTTAGATTTACAGATACACTTTCGCGTGCCATCATGCATGTCCTTACAGGTGGAGGTCGAGTCACACTGAGCCTGTGTTGCACACCGTGGCTCGCTTGGTAGGACCCACATCAGCTCCACACCAGGATCCGGCCACTTATTAATGCTCAATGATTCGTCTAGATTAACGAAGCTTGTGTATGCCCTGCAACGATCTTCATTTATCGAAAGGAAATAATAGTTTGTGTAGCTTCCTCTTGTGTAAGAACAACAACGTGGGGTCTTTTGGCATGCAGAATAGTTTACCACAGTGTTCTGGTACGTTACACAAGGGCTTGTTGATGAGCAATCTAATGCAACTGATGTTAATGATTCTGTACAGTTGTAATACATCACAGTGTTGCTGTCGGTTATGGTAAAGGGTAAAGAAGTATTAAGCTGAATGCCGTTGAAGACATAATCAGCCATGATACATGTATTTGGTATGATACGCGGTGGCTGGATCACAAGCCGTTGGGTTTTTACAGAGATTGAAGTGATTGGGTAGGTGTTATTGAGTGTATTAAATTTCAACACACCCTTGTCACACAGGATCTTGTACAATGGGCGACCACACGTGGGTCCAGTGCTGAGTGGGTAAGGGACTGGAGTTGTCCCACAATTTGGGCAAGTGACAGCCACTGCACAAGTGGCGTGTACTACCAAAACCACCATGAGAACCAACATTCTTACTTGCAAAGTAAGTGTCATTGGAATTAAGGTAATAAGAAGTGAAGACAAATGATTAATGTATTTGTAGGATGGTTGTCAATCAAGTTGTTGATGTGATGTCATTCTTGTCCTCAGATATGACAAAAACGGTGTTTAAGATGGAGGCAAAAGTGTTGGGATCCGAGATAGGTGATTTGGGGATGGAGGTTTGTTAAGCTCCCATAACAATTAGGGACCAATCTCTATGCATAGTTATGCAAAATTGCTTCTTTTCTTAACCAAGATCCCATAATAATGGTTTTTTAAAGACTTGAAACCAGATACCATAATTATAATTCTCTCTTGGTTTCTGATGTACGTTCTGCTTCCAGGAGCTTCTGCTATCACTAACTGCATCGTGTTCCTCAGTTTTTTGCATTTGAAAATATGCATCAAGTTGTTGGGGGGATTGGCTTGGTGACTCTAACCCAATGAAACCTTAAATGACCGGAATCTCTTTGCGCCTTTTCATCTTTGCATTCAAAATTTGCTTCAGGTGTATCCAGATTCTTGAAACTTCTGAAGTACTATACGAGAAATAATTTAGTCATTATTTCAGTAACATAGATCACAAAATTCAAAAATGTTGGAAAGAAATGCTGGTTGATCTACCTGATATGCTTGGCCCATTTTGTACCTTTATCCACGATGCTCTACCTGTCTATTTCAATGTTTCTTCTCTAGTCGGGTTCACAACAGGACCTGCAGTCGCTGTCGCACAAGAGCCTGTAGGACTCAGCTGAAATGGTCACTGTAACTAGTCCTAGCTGTCAAATCGAGCAGAACTTGGACCAAGGTGCTGAGGCGGCTAAACAAGATCCCATAAGCATCAACACCACCATAAATGCAATATCAATGGTGGATTTGCGAGCTACGTTAGAAGCTAAAAAGATTAAGATCTCCATTGAGGAAGGCACCAACAGGTTATTTTGATTATGCCGAGTTGTCTTTTCTCATCGTGTTGACTTTCTTGTTCAATTTAATGGTGTTTGACTTCAAGAAGGTTTAGTCGAAGATATTTACATCCTTGTCAGCTTTTATTGAAATCTATTGTCTAGTTGTAACTGAAAATTTGCATACATATTAATCTAGAACAAAAACTAGCTTATAAGTTATAATTTGCTAACATACAACTCCTAATGCACAGCATAAAACTTTACGTGCACAGCAAAGGCTAAGTGTGCAAATGCATAACATACACATCGTGATAACATGGTGGCACTCAATGTTGCCTAGCTATCTTCACGATCATCTTCAGTCATGGTTTTCACACAGCCCATGATATACTCGATCTCTTCAGATACCTCCTTCATAGAGGGCCGGTCATCTCGTCGTTCCTCTAAGCAACTCATTGCCAAAAACCCAAATGCTTTCATAGCATCAATCTCCAACAATGTAGCATGTCTCATGAGCATCGGGTCAATCACATCTACCATTCTTTCTTCATTCACTATTCTCTTAAAATAAGCAACCAAGTTCACATCATCCGTTGGTCTACCGAAATCTATTGCTTTTTGACACGTCAATATCTCTAACAACAATACTCCAAAGCTATATACGTCACTCTTATCAGTCAGCTGGTAGTTCCAATAATAATCAGGATCAAGGTACCCTAAAGTACCTTGGGCACAAGTTGTCACATGGGTTAGATCTGTGTGAGCTAGTCTTGATAAACCAAAATCCGCCACCTTAGCTTTCATCTTATTGTCAAGTAAAATATTGCTAGATTTCACGTCACGATGGTATATAGGCTGAGACGCGCCACAATGGAGGTATGAGAGCCCTTCAGCTGTGTCGTGAGCAATACCTAATCGCTGACTCCATGTTAAAGATTGTTTCTTTTGACCATGTAAATGATCAAAGAGGCTTCCGTTTGGAATAAACTCGTAGACTAACAACGGCTGTTTTTCTACGCAACAACCGAGAAGGTGCACGAGGTTCTTGTGGTTGACTTGACATAGGATACGAACCTCATTTAACACTTGATCGATGCTTTTGGTGTTTCCCAGTTTTGCACATTTAACCGCCACTGCTGTGCCACTGTCCAACATGCCTTTATACACTTCGCCAAACCCTCCAACCCCGAGGAGGCCACTTGATGAGAAGTTGTTTGTTGCTCTTTTAATCTCTTTGGTGGTGAAAATCTTGGCTGATTTTCCTCCATCACCTGATGCTACGATATCTTCACGCTCACGAGCAAGCCGCTTTTGTTCTACTTTGATTTTTTGATGGCGAATGAGCAACATCGTTGCAAATACAGCTGATAGAAGTATTGTTACACCACTGCACAGTGTGGTCGACACAATTATGATTCTTTTTGGTCTCATGCTCACGAAATCTGCAAAAGATTGTGTCACTAGTTAAGTTTTCATTAGTAACAAAAGGTAAATTTTACATTTTCACTCTATCATCATTACCTGAAGCACACTGGCTGGCAACTGCGTCCCAGTGAAATTTAGTCTTACAGAAGCATCTTAGTGTGCCATCATGAGCCATCCTACAAATAGAGTTCGAATCACAACATGCCTGTGTTCTACACTGTGGCTCTGGTGGTGGGGCCCACATCAATTCCACTGCAGGGTCAGTGCAGTTAATATGGGTGATAGTGAAGGGCAAAGATGCGTTCAGCTGGATGTCGTGGGTGGTAAGATTAGATATGTCGCAGATACTAGGTAAGAGATTAGATCGCTGGATCACTATCCGTTGATCTATCAGGGAGATTGATATAATCGGGTATGTGTTATTAAGTGTATTGAACTTTAACACATTTCCATCACACTCGATCTTGTATGACTGTTGGCCGCATTTAGGTCCAGTGCTGAGAGGATACGGGACTGGAGTGGTCCCGCAATTCGGGCAGCGGACAATTGCAGCATAATTGCCATTTACTAGTAAGAAAGCATAAGTGCTGTATACTACCAAGACCGCTACAAATATCATAATTCTTGATAATTTGAGTGCCATCTGAAGAACTAAATACTGGGCCACTCAACTATTTGTAGGATAGTGATTTACCAAATGACACTACTAAATTACTTAATCTTAAGTTGTTGATCAAGTTGTAAGTTACATGCTTACAATGGGCGCACTCATTCTTGTCCTTCCCCCATATACCAAAAATGGCTTGCACAATGAACACGGGTCTAAAAATATTGAACGACGCCCTTTTTGGGATGGAAGCTTTGGACAGAAAACAATAATAAACGACTTAGGGATTGAGGCACGTTTAAGATCCCAAGTCATGAAGGGGAATAGGGAATCAATCTCTATGTGCAGTTAGATTATATTACTCTGTAACAATTTCTATGGGCAACCTCCCCAGGTTATACAAAAGCCTATTTTCTTAACCATTTTTCATGACCGGCCATGTCTCCCTTGTGTATTGGGACAGGAAAGGCTATATTGAAAAATCAAGGTGTAATCCAAACTTTCAAGACAACAATTTTTGGTAAAAGAAATCACCAAACAGAGCAATACAATGGATTTGAAGTAGAGAAAAACCAAATACGATGCTTACTCAACAGAGTATTACAATGGATCTAAACTGTCGATATACAATGGCTTACTAACAATTACTGTAACCATAGTAAGTAATGTAAGAGGGAAGATTCATGCACCTGAAAATACTCGGTTTACATTTAAGATTTCTGAAAATATGTACAATAATGTAAGAATCAAATTTCACTCCTACTTCAAAAGCTTTAAAGAATGATGATCACATGCATACATTGACTATTGTATGTACATATGCATACACATATACTCTTTTCTTCAATCAAAGAGTGACTACTGACCTAACAAAACTTTTCTGGCTGTCTAACAGTAGCAAAGACGAAACTATTCAGGAAAGCGATTCAGCAAGAAGAAGTGTGTGCCACCAACCACATGCAGCAACTCGTGGGACACATCCTTCTAAAGTAACTTGAGATGGAATGTTACGGTCTATTACATCTCCCAGACCGAGCTGCAATGTTTACAATGTGTCAGGACCAGTTATAGGAAAATAACACGAATATGAGCAACAAGCCATGGTTAAATTGAGGGGTAAGTACCTGGCCATACTTGTTCCATCCCCAGCAGAACACCTTCCCATCTTCATATATTCAAATCAAAATAGAAAGTTAGTATACTAAGCCATTTGACAGTTGCATTTAGCGAGTAGAAAATAAGATGTCACATAACATACCCGTAACAACAGCACTATGTCGTGCCCCACAAGATACTACTCTAGCGTGTTCATTTTCCAAACTAGGAGCATCCAAGAGCCTCGGCAATGTCTGATAAAAATCCACAGATGAAACAAGGTAACACCAGTCAATATCAGCACAGCCGATGAGAAGAAAAGAAAATCAATTTATTATTTGAAAAACATAAGGCCACTTGAAAAAGGGAATTTACCTCAGCTTGATCGGTGCCTGTACCCAGTTGGCCAAATTGATTTCCACCAAATGCATATACATCACCATCAGCTGAAATGCAGATTGTATGCCATAGACCCGCAGCAACGCCATCTATGCGGATGCCCAACAATGACGATACACATGCAGGGCTCAGCTCATCATCCGTACTTCCTTGCCCACACTACACCACAAAATACAATCACAGCTAAGAATCCCGACATACAACTGCCAACTTGTAACAAAAAGGAAAACTGAACATAGATATAATTAAATGTTTGTGTTTCATCTCCTTCCACATAGAAACTTCATCTTGAACATTCAGTCTGCTTTTTCTTCATCATTTCTACCTTACCTACATGTCGATTGTCAGAGCAAGTCAATATTATAGTTTCCGAGTATTTCCACCGATTTGAGAACAGGGACTTAATATAGAAAATTTAATGTTCGCGAACGAAGAAAAAAACAAAGAAGGATCTGGTACCATCATTATTTGACAATATCCATATGATCTCCACGAATTCAGGGAATTCAAGAAACAAGATTGCAGAACATACCCCATGTACCATAATAGACGAAACATGTTTTTTGTGTAATTTTAAGGACATAGAACAAAAACAACAGAAAACAGAGAAGATAAGATATTTTCAGACCAAGGGAACGTCACCTGTCCATAAAGTCCCCAACCAAAAGTCATTAATGCCCCAGCATCTGTAAACGCATATATAGACAGTTAAAGTCCATCACTCGCAATCTACTAAATTAGCATAAAATACGATGAAGACTAAACATAATTGATTTTTGGTCTATTATGAGGTTATATAACCACTGTGAAGCAGCTGAAAATCTTACCAGTAATTACAGCACTATGTCGTCCTCCACAAGCGATAGCTTTAATATAACTTCCAGGGACTCTATAACCCTGCCCTTCTGAGACCATGGTTCCTCTTGCGGATCTATCTTTTCCTACCGAGGATGAAGCGATGCAAGGTATAGGATGTGGTGAAGATACCATTCGTATACGTGACCCCAATCCAAGCTGTCCCTCGCCTCCATACCCCCAACCCCACACCTGTCCTACATCTGAAACTTTACACACGTTACTATACATCAAGAATGCTAGTCCAGAAAATAGAATTTGAAATTTAGCAAATTTGTCAAAACTGTTGGCGACTTACCCGATAATGCCAATGTATGTCGCCCACCAGCTGCAACTGTGGCTATCCTTACTCCCGGATTCAATGCAACCAAACACGGAAAGGCTGAGAGAGGTTCATCACCTGATGACGAGCTTTCAACCGCTTGTTTAGCTGATGACACACGTCTACGCTTTGTGTTCTCATCCCCAATTGCTTTACCATCCAAACTAGTGGCTCGTGATCCCTGTGAGCGAGGGCTAACTGTAATACATAAAACTTCGCTCAATAAACACCTAAACAGCGACTATAGCTCTGCCATTGACTGGTACAAAGTCAACAGAAATTACCTTGTTCGGTCAAAAACGAATTATGGCCCTGATATAGGTCATTATCTTCACTTTGAGCCGAGTTTGGGTCTCCGATAACTTTCCCAGATGGCACACACTCTTTCCATCCCCATGTATAAACCTCTCCTCCCACTGCAAACAAAACGTAAACTTCATTTGTAAGACAACAGACCCACTTCTTATATTTCAATTCCAATGTGCATTACAATAAGCAATCAATATCTAAAAACCCTAAAAAAAACCAATGAGAACAATATCTAAAAACCGGAAGATACCTGTCACACAAACACAATGTGCCCAACCAGCAGCAGCTCGCACTATCGAAACCTCTTTGGGTAAAGGAAAAGGTTCTGGTGTTTCCTTAACAAAACCAAACAACACCATATCAACTTTTTATACAAAAAACCAAAAATAAAAAATAAAAAATAGAAAACAAACAAACAAACATCAAGTCATATAATAATTACCCCATGTTTCCCTGATGTCAAATAGCTTTGTCCTAAATCATCAGTTGACCCCCATGTTATCAGCTTCCCTGCATCTGATCCAAACCCAACACTCAAATATTATTATTAACTACATTTCAACTTATACTCATATGAAAAATAAAAATATAACACTTTGATTTTTAAGACATTTTATTATTTTGAGTTGTCTAAAAATAACTTTTAACCAATCCAACAATTTCTAAAAAAAGCAAGTTTACCAAAACTATGTAACACAAAAAAGTGGACAGTTAATATGAGACTGGATAAAAAAAAATACCTGAAATAGCCATAGCAAAACCACAACCACCACCACAAACATCAGTCCAAAATCTACCAGCGTCAACTAACGGCGTGAACTTAACTTCTAACGGAGCCAGTAACGGCGACCGTTGAGGTAACGCCCCAGGTAAATACCCCCACATATAAACTTGTAACTTATTATTTTCTTCTTCATTTTTATTTTCATTACTTTCACCATTCATTTTTATATAAAAAACCAAAAACCCTAACTCAAATTTTTATAAAATAAAAAAAATGTCTTAGTGATTTACTATTATTTGTGAGATGTTTGAGTAGTAGTAGAGTAGATGCGTATCAATTTTCATAAGGAAGGGTGTGCCACGTAGGATGGTAATGTTTGTGATTGTACACGTGGCGAAATGTGAGCCTTAGGATGGGTTAGGTTATTCTTAGCCACGAGTTTATGGGAAGTTTCTGGAAGGACGGTTTAGCTTAAGTTAGGGTGTTTGGTTTTTGTACTAACTGTGTTCTTGACACGTGTCCTGTTTCTATTTTGAGGTGGTGGAATAAATTTTTGCTTGTTTTAGGTTTGTGGTGTGATTGGGCTGTTCAAAGCCCAGTATTTAAAAAAATGATTATTTTAAAGTAACGTTGTCGACATGGGTTAGAGTAGATTGCAAAAATAGTCCTTGTAGTTTGGCCAGATTACAGATTCAGTTCTTATATTTTTGAAAGTTCACTCGTAGAGTCGTAGTCGTTGTGGAGAAATTACGAGTGGTCCCTGGCCAAAATTAAATGACTAAATTATTCTCACATGGACCAAACTGAAAAGGAAGATGAAGAAGGTAGTTTAGTAATTTAACTTTAGCTATAGATAAAATGTGCATTTATGAGTGTATTTTTTAAAGATATGGTTTGAACCTGCAATTTAATCAAATCATAAAGACGATTTTTGTAGTTATGAAAGAAATCTTTTTATGCGTGTTTCTTAATTATAGATATGCATGTAATATGGGAGTTAATTTACACAGATATGTTATCATTTTAAATACTCTTATGTACAAGCAGTTAAAAGTATGATATATGTAAAGTACAATTGTTTAATGTATAGATAATATAAAAGTGGTGTGCACATCAATTCTCATGTAATATAAAGCTACGCGTGTGATGCGTGGGAATCGCACCTTGCTTTACCTCTTGAGGGATCTCGAGAAGCTTACAACCCCCACCAGGCAGTGTACCTGATCGTTGTAGTATAGTATAGTGACAAGTACCGGGGGATTGATCGTTCAGCTTAGGAATAGTGTCGCTAGGATTAGAAAGCCTAATTTACTAGTTCTAAAGGTGAGGGATGATTATTTTTGTCTTTTTATGTTTTTATGAAAGCAAGTAAAATCTCGGTTTTTGAAGGAGTGGGCGAAATTAGTTGCTATTCAACTAACCCAAAACTAATATATAATCAAAATAAAATACTGAAAATGAAATTAAACTAAATTATACTAAGGTTGTGAGCAGTAATTGGAGAAATTGTGTTTACTTAGACTTCACTACTCCCTAGATATCTTTTACACGTTAATTACTTGTTATACTTGTATGGATGACGGATTGTATTCCTTAATACCATTCGTGGGGTGGCATACATAACTCCCCAACTCTATGAGCTCTTATCTCCTCCTACACCATGACCCAGCACAACTATAGGGATTGTAAACAGTGGCTCATGCATTAAATACAACCAATAAAGACCTAGTACGCCTCGGTTCATGTTTCTTAAGACGTTCAAGCATGTTACCATTTGGAGATCTGCCAGTTTTCTTAAGCCTAACATATAAATCATTCATCCAAGAACAAGAATAAACAAGTAATCAACACATAATCAATATCTAGGTTTCATTAGATCTAAGCAAACACAAGAGAGATCTAGCCTAGCATAATGGAATTGAGACAAGAACAAGATATAGACAACCAACACATAGACATATTGATTGAATTAGAAGAACACTTATCTCAATTACAATGCAAGGTATCAAGGGTTTGGAACCCTTGAAAAACCTGTAAAAGAGGCATCAAATTCGTCTTTAGGGTTTCACCAAAACTTCTCCCCCTTTTAATGAATAAACTAGAAAACTATATATAGGAAAACTGGGCTGACGGCGTCAAGACAACCATGTGACGCCGTCACCTCGCCGCCAAATACTTCCTCGGACGGCCTTGATGGCCTATGTGACGCCGTCACCAACCACGGTATTTTATTCTTGCTGTCTGACGCCGTCAGGGTGTAACTCTTGACGCCGTCACCTAGTGTCTTTAGCATGGAAAATTGATACTTTGCCGTTTTCTTCACTTTTATGCTCCAAAAATGTCCAAAATGGCTTCTTTTCCAGAATTCACTCTCCAAACACCTAAAATCACAAAAGGAACGATTTAGGGCAATATTTGATCAAATAAAGTCGGATTCGGGCTTAAATGACCCCATAAAAATGGATGATTTTTTGCCTCATCAGCGTGTCTCAATGTGTGCTCTATTAAAAAAAAGTTTGGTGCAACCTCAAGTAGTTCATTAGTCATGACAGTTACATACATAGGGAGAACATCATAGGGAGAACATCGGTTGACTTTTAACAGCAAACGCGGTTATTGCCATCAGAGTTGGCTAAAGAGAACGGTGTTGTGATCCGTCTACCAGAACCAAAGGGTCTTTCAGTGGAAACCCCACGAACAATCATATAGTTGGTTCTTGTCTTGTTTAGGCATTTGGGTCATTCCTCTCAGACAAAACAAAATCGGAATCTCAAATCTCTTTGAAGTAGAGGACTATACTCGATTACTCGTACCAAACTATCTAAAAGCGAATGAAGTCTCAGTTATTAGGATTGGATCTATAATTTTGATATGTATGATTTTCTCTGTTTGTATGTTTATACGGTCAGTGGCGAAGCTTGGATTTTGTAAGTGGGGGGTCGGGATCTAATTTTTTTTTTCCTAAGGCTATATTTCAGGTATACCGAAATTTTTGGGGGGTCGAAACCGAATATACCGAAATTTTTCTACACGAAAACTATATACCCCCTACATCGCAAAAAAAATTTCGGGGGGTCGGGCCCCCCCCCCCCGGCCCCTATGAAGCTTCGCCCCTGTATACGGTATTGTACAAATAACAAAGAGTAGTATGAAATAACTTATAATTCAATATCGAATTCTAATTTGTATGGTGATGTGAACAAACACGTTCAATATTTCATTTTAGATACATTGTACTCCATAACACCTACTCATTTTTTTTCCTGTCGTAGTGTCTTTCATACATCAAAATCATATGGGACCTGCCATAAATAGTTTTAACAACAACGATCTTCCTTGTGCAAAAGTATTTGTAACCACTCAAATCTAAAGGCCCACATAGATGGTTGGACTTTCACTAAATCAGAGTTGGGCCATAAACGGATCAATGGCCTGCATTTGCACGAATGAATCTATTGGCTACCAATTGAGCTGTGATAATTTGCAATCATAATGAAACCATGTAAACCATCTACACGCCACTTGTTTCCAGGTGGTCTTCGTACCAATCATGTCCGTACAATCATTTGATGATTGCACAAACATTTAATGGTATATATATTAATTGTTTTGGCTCGCAGGCTTAATCGAGTTTTGAGTATGAAGTTCAGCTTTGAGCTCATATTTGAGTCTTTCTAAGCTCGGTTTGTTTCGAACTTTTACCGAGCTGGTCATTTAGTTATTCATATCCTTAACACTAAGCATGTATAAGAAATATTGAATTTTTTGACCGGATACATCTAGCAAAGTTCTTGTTTTATTACAAAATTTAGCTCACTGCGGAATAAAAATTTACGATTTTCATGACACTTGGAATTCCGTAATTCCACCCTAGCATCCTAGCTACTGGCCTGTGTTGTGTTAGAATATGACATTATTCTACTAATAATATAAACGAAATTGAGGACATGATAACCACTATAATATAATTAAAGTATTACGATGGAAGGAATTTCAGACGCATACAAGGAGTATTACGATGTCGGGAGTGAAAGTAACGGGATTTTTAGTTTTGGGTATGGCAACGACGGAGAAGCGGTTAGCAGTAAATGTAACGTGAGCATGGAGCAGGTGAAGGAGATAGGGGAAATGATTGGGGTATCGTGGGTTTTAGCCGAAGAGGAAAAGAATGAGGGGGTGAACGGGCATGAAGGAAATGATGCGAAGGGGACTGAGGTCCAACAGACGCAATAATTAGGTAATGTTTTTATTTCGTTGAAATATATTTTGATATGAAGATGATCTCTATAAATGTAAGGGGTATGGGGGAAAGTGGGAAAAAAGGGTAGATTAGATCGGTTATTAGGAATGAACAACCAGATGTGTTTGGGATGCAAGAGACTAAAAGTGGGGTGGTTGACGATTATTGGATTGAGGATTTATGGGGAGGTAAAGGATACGGGTATTCCCAACTTCCTGCAGTCGGGAATTCAGGGGGTATAATATTAATCTGGGATTCGAGAGTATTTTCATGTAGAGAGGCGGTAGGGGACGAGAGATTTATAGCGGTTAGGGGATCTTGGAAAGGAAAGGACGATGAGGTGTTCCTTGTATGTATTTATGGTCCGCATGTGAGTAGACAAAAAACGTCGCTTTGGGAAAGATTAACGGGGTTGATGAATAGATGGAATGGGGCGTGGTGTATTTTCGGGGATCTAAATGTGGTTAGGAGTAACGATGATAGACTCAATTCTCAGGTGAATATTAAGGAAATGATTAATTTTAATGACTTTATTAATGAGAGGAGGCTAGTCGAGATCCCAATGGGAGGGAGAAAATTCACTAGAGTTAGTGATGATGGTTTTAAGTTTAGTAAGCTTGACCGTTTCTTAATGAACGACGAGTTCAATAATATGTGGGGCAACTTATCAGTCATCGCTTTGGATAGAAAATTATCTGATCATTGCCCGATCATGTTAAAAGATGTGGACTTAGATTTTGGCCCAAAACCATTTCGCGTTTTCAATGTTTGGTTAGATGAACCAGATTTCTATCACGTTGTGGAAGAGGCTTGGAGGAAAGAGGTGAGGAGTTCTCGGCCGGATTGTATATTTAGGGATAGGCTGAAAAATGTTAAAGTAAGTCTTAGGGTTTGGAGTAAGGAGAGGTTTGGTGGAATTAAAGAGAAAATTGAAACGTTAAAATGCGAAGCAATGAGATGGGAGTTAGAAGCGGAAAAGAGAAATCTTAGTGATAGTGAGAGGGGGGCTTGGTTAGAGGCAAGGAAGTCTTGGGAGCAAAAGGAGAGAGAATATTGTAACATGCTTCGACAAAAAACTAGAATTAAGTGGGACGCGGAAGGTGATGAAAACTCTAAATTCTTTCATTCTTTCGTGAAGAGGAAGAATAATAAATGTAATTTAAGAGGGCTTATGGTGGACGGCGTGTGGTGTGAAGATCCTAAAGTAATCAAAGCGGAGATGGCTAGGCATTATAAAAAGTTGTTTTCTGAAGGGGTGGTAACTCGACCTATTTTTTGTAGTAATAAAATCGGGAAAATTTCAAGGGATGAGGCTAGGATGTTAGAGAAAGCTTTTGACGAGAAAGAGGTATGGGAGGCAATTCGAGGATGTGGAGGGGACAAAGCCCCGGGGCCTGACGGTTTTAATTTCAGTTTCATTCGTAAAGTTTGGGAGATTATTAAACCGGAGTTACTAGGTGCGATTGGGTGGTTCTGGGACAATATGGAGATATCGAGGGGATGTAATGCTTCTTTTGTCACCATTATTCCTAAGGTGGCGGACCCAATTGGGCTAGGCGATTTTCGTCCTATTAGTCTTATTGGGTGCTACTACAAGATTATCGCAAAAATGTTAGCGGAAAGAATTAAACGGGTTGTTGGGATTGTGGTGGGGGAATCTCAAAACGCGTTTATAAAAGGTAGATTTATTCTTGATGGGGTGTTAATAGCTAATGAGACGATGAAGTATTTGAGAAAAAAGAAAATGAAGAGCTTAATTTTTAAAGTAGACTTTGAGAAAGCGTACGATAGCATCAATTGGAGATTCTTATTAGATATTATGAAGAAAATGGGTTTCGAGGTGAAGTGGTGCAAGTGGGTGGATTCTTGTCTTAGATCCTCTTCTATGTCCGTCCTTGTAAATGGCTCGCCAACAGAAGAATTTGGGTTGGAGAGGGGTGTTAGACAAGGTGATCCTCTATCCCCCTTTTTATTTATTTTGGCGGCGGAGGGGCTTAACGCGATAGTTAATGAAGCGGTGGAAAAAGGCATATTTAGAGGCGTGGCGGTTGGTACAAATAATGTCACGGTCTCTCATCTTCAATACGCGGATGACACCATTTTCTTCGGAGAATGGAGTAAAGAGAACGCTAAAGCTCTTATGTGTATTCTCAAATGTTTTGAAGAAGTTTCTGGGCTAAGGGTTAACTATAACAAAAGTAAGGTATATGGCATAGGGGTTAACGAGGGTGAATTGTCGAACATGGCTAGGTGGATGGGATGTGATATCGGGGAGTTCCCGGTTATGTATTTGGGGTTACCAATTGGGGAGAACATGAGGCGGGCAAATGCTTGGACTCCCGTGGTGGAGAAATTCAAAAAAAGGTTGGCCGATTGGAAAGCTAAAACGATGTCGATCGGGGGTCGTCTTACATTGGTTAAATCGGTTCTTGGTAGCTTGCCTTTGTATTATTTTTCGATGTTCCGCGTGCCTTTGAGTGTCATAAGAAATCTTGAGAGAATTAGAAAAAATTTCTTTTGGGGTGGGTCGGGTGATGGGAATAAGATTTCTTGGGTCAAATGGGGTTCAATCTTATCCTCGTTCGGGGAAGGGGGGCTTAATATTGGGTCGTTACGGGCAAAAAACTTGGCTTTGCTAGGTAAATGGTGGTGGAGATTTAGGAAGGAGGGGGATAATCTTTGGGCTAGAGTAGTCAAGAGTATTCATGGGGATAATGGGGGTTTGGGAGGCGGTAGGGCTATAGGTGGGGGGGGGGGGGGGGTATTGGGGGTGGGGTTTGGGGCGATATTGTGAAGATAGGTGAGGAGATTGATGGATTGGGGGTAGAGTTCACGTCTTCTTGTATTGGGGTTTTGGGGGATGGGAGAGATATTAGATTTTGGATAGATTGTTGGGTGGACAATTGGAGGTTTTGCGATAGATTTCCTAGACTTTATCATTTAGATAGGAGGAAGGATGTTAGTGTATCGGATAGAGGGAGTTGGGTCGATAATAGATGGGTGTGGGAATGGGATTGGGTTAGAAGTATTACGGGTAGGGTAAGTAACGAGTTTGAGGATTTATTAGGTGTTTTGCAACATGTTGTGGTGTCCAATAATTGTAGGGATCGGTGGAGTTGGTCGCTTGTTGAAGATGGAGAGTTCACGGTCAAGGATCTATCAAGAATGATTGAGGAAAAGATTCTACTATCGGAAAATGGAGGTCAAGAAACGCTATGGAACAAGTTGGTGCCTAAGAAAGTGAACATATTCGTATGGAGGGCTTTAAGAGGAAGACTTCCGGTTCGTGTAGAGCTAGATAGAAGAGGTATTGATTTGGATTCAGTTCTATGTCCAAGTTGTAATAATATTGATGAATCGTGTGTTCATAGCTTGATATCTTGCGACTTTGCTATGAGTGTGTGGGACAAGATTTTTAATTGGTGGAACTTGGGGCGTGTTAACGCTTTCACTATAGATGAATTCTTTTCATCTAACGGAAACGTTAATGTTCCCACCTATTTCTCTCGTGTTTGGCAAGCGGTTATTTGGACTACCGGGTACTACATTTGGAAAGAAAGAAATGCACGTGTGTTCGGCAACAAGGTTTCAAGTACAAATAAAATTGTTCAAGATATTCAATCGAAAAGTTTTGAGTGGATTGTGAGAAGATCAAAGAAATATAAAGATATAGATTGGCAACAATGGCTATGGGATCCATTAAAAAATCGGATACAGTAACGATAATTTTCAGCCTTATGCCTCAAGTTCAGTGGCATTCTGTGTTGTGATTGTGTTCCTGTTCTGCTGGGTATACTGCATAACTGGTACAAGTGTTTAAAATTGTCTGGTTTCTGTTCTGTGGGTCTGCTGCAAGTTGTCTACATGTGGTCTAAAGTTGCAGGTGAAATGGTACTGCATTCGAATGAGCTTCAGTGGTATAAGTGTAAAACGTCTGCTACTGGTCTGTTACCTGGTCTGATACAAAGATAAAATGTGACTTAAATTATGGCTGATGCAATATCAAAGTGAGATAGCTAATGAGGCTGCTGCAACATTCATGTCAAGTTAGTGTGATATGTGCTTAATCTATTATGTGTATTTCCAGAATATTAGATTCATTGTTAGTGTGGTACTGGGCCATGGTATGTTTGACTTGGCTGTCATAGGATCCTATGATCTTTATGGTTTGTTAGGCCTTTTGTCATTGTGTCTTGGCTCTAGTCTTCTAGTTGTTTGGTTATTTTCACAATTTGGTCTGTTCTTGGTTTGTGGGACTCGCCCTCTTAATTGTCTTGTTAAGGGTGGTGGGTTGCCATTTCTTTTGTAATTGTTCTTTGTTTCTCTAATGGATGTTGCCTTTCTAAAAAAAAAAATTAAAGTATATTAGCATCTACTATGAACGTAGGTGGATTCAAGACTGATCTTTTCCTAGGATTCGACCTGAATAATTTGATATTTATATATTGAAGGTGTGAGTTTTTGCGTGTATTTTCACACAACCGAATGCACTCGTTTATAGTTGTTAAAACAAACAAACGTGACTATTGATGAATCAACATGTCTGTGGTAAAGATAAGTGACAAAACTAGTAGACAAAATGGTTACTATTTTTTTCCAAAAATATATGTCATTAACAAAAATTGTTATATATAAGTATGCACATAAATTTAAGACAAACCAAATTAATCCTTGCAATTTTCCTTTAAAAGCTTTTAAAAGACTTTCAAACATTAGAGAAACTACACTTGTATACCCACTTTCTTGTTAGACAATGAATAAACCTTAATAGACTTTAACCTCACACCAAGCTTGGACCATATTTATCATCTAATATTTCTCTCTCTCGTCCATATACATGGGATAAATGTAACACACAAAATTTTGTTAAAAAAACCCACAAGTGCCAACATATTGACATATATTTAAGGCATATAAAAGATAAGAGTGAAGATGCTTAAATGGTATTTAAGTTAACATCTATACTAGTGACTTAAGTTAGGTATCTAAATTACAACGGTATAGAGAGGATTAGAGAATGGAGTTAAATTAAATATATACGGGTTAAAATGTGAAACGGAGATGCATGAATATATGATTATTAATTAATATAAATCACTCCAATCTTCATATGGATATATACACATCATTGATTCTATATAAAAGATTAGATAAACAAGATTATAACTAAGTTTTCCAATCGTAATTCATAAAAATAGTATTGAATGCTAGACAAATCCAGATGCGTAGAACTAGAAAACTTTCTAATTATATCTGACATATAAAAGATATTAAACACGACACTTACATTACGAAAGGGGAAATCAGACTCTCTTCGTACTCAGTGGCATTTATGTGATTGTGATCTATATCACTTGGAGAAGACTTTAGGAATTTATGTGAATATTTTGATGTGTCGTAGATTATCAGTTCCTTTGTATCAATCATCATTAGAATTCTTCCATCATCCATAAGATTTATAATTTGGATTCTCCAATATCTATCTTCGTGACCCAATGTCAAGGAAGGTGACTTTGACCATCAATTCTTTACGCCTTTTTCTGTCTTCATTACCCACATATCAAACTTACTAAAATGCTTGTTCGTGTGGCGGACGCGGGTGATCATTGAAAGGCATCCATGTAACGTACCCAAATGTGTATGTGAGCAAATATGTTCACAAGGTAGATGTATCTCTGAAATTACCATCTCGTCAACATCTAGAACCACTATCTTCTCATATGCAAGCCAATACAAATATCCATTTAGAAACGTACCCACATCACTCCAAAATTCAGTATCTTTCATGAGGATATCTGACGTGCTCCATGATCTCTCTTTAAGATTAAAGACATCACAAGTGTAACAATTGTCATTGCGACCCTTAAAGTTTCTAAACCGAACAATCTTCAACTCATCTTTGGTTGCACCATAACCAAATCCATATCTACATTTGGAGTTATACAAAGGGGAATATGGATCAGGAATTATCTCGGATGCACGTGTAAATGGATTGTATAGGATTATATGACTAGTGAAATTTTCAGACTTTTTACCCGAAACATTTTTAGACTTACTCCCAACATCTTTATCGTCATTAACAACCAAAGCGACTATCCCATTGAATGTTCCTACAACTCTAATATTTCTAACACCACCATCGGTCCGACGTTCAAAAGGATAGTGAAGCTTGACCGTATCATCACCGCATGGTCCATTGTCCTCAATGGCATGAAAATCTGGGGCAACAAGAAGTATCTTTCGACTTAATTTTGCCTTCATAAAATAAGGATCTGAAACCAAACGGTTCCAATGTGCTGAGACACATCTGGACCGTAGTAAAGGCTTTGTTGGAAGCCTTCCTAGTATGTTTTGAATAATTTCATCAGGCATATTGATGATCGCCCTCTGTATCTATACACGAAATAAACACAAGAAGTTAACATCAATTATAAACATGCATCATGTGGTTGGAAATTATATATCCTTCTTGATTTTCTTTTCCTTATAAAGAGTTTCTTTAAGGTCTAGTATATATATAGTTTCCTTTACATTCAAATTCTATTTACCTTATAATTTTTCATTTCTTTATCAATATATATCATATGTAAAACAGTGGAAGTTGGTAATTAGGGATACTCTTAACCATTGGGGTAGTGCTTCAGGGTATTATTCGCTTGCTACAATGCAAACAGTTGAGGGTTTTTACTTTAGAGTAGATAATTAAGTCATATGCTCAATCTTAACTATAAACTAAAGATTATTATAACATGTGTTCATTAACTAGGGCTAGATAATTTGGGAAAGGCAGGTCATTCAACACCCAAAAGAGACCTTTCGAGAAATTGCAAATACTCGTAGCAACATGAAAACCAGACAGGGCGGCAGCCAAAATATGCAAATTGTTGTCAATTAAATAGGTATATAGTATAGCTAGCTAGATATATATGGATCTCTGGATTAATCCGTTATAAGATTGATAAACCGTAGGTGCGCATAGCTAACAGTTATATTCTGAGCAAGGTAGAATTACTTATAATCCATGCTTTAAGAAAAGGGCTATTTGTTTTATATCAATGTCATAGAACTATAGAAGAACATAGTTACCCAAAGTCTTTGATACAGTGATATGTACGTGTCCTTAATAATTAACCAAGAGGTTGCAGCAAGTAGGTTTCAAGTTTCATCATAGACATTCTTAAAAGTATGTGAGATAGGTTGTATAGAGGGGGATCAAGGGGTGTGCAAGTGGTGCCGTAGCACCGGACCTCCACTTTAAAGGGCCATATTTTTCTTAGACTTATATATATACATTAGATATTAAACAAATATGTGGCATATAATTCAAGTTTATGTGCAATTTCTCTTTATTTTAGAAGTTTACTTGGACCTCCTTGTGGTTATTGCCTAGGGGGCACTGAAAATCACCGGATGGCCCTGGTTGTATAGGCATGTGAGAAAACTATCTATCAAAATAAATAACAAGAAAGCATAGTTGTATTAATTACCTTCCTAGTGAATGGATTAAACTCGGCTTGTTGTTTGTTTGCTACGGTTGATTCTTTTACCATCAACTTCTTCCTAGATTGATAGATGGTATCGTATCCTTGCAAGATTGCTCCATTCCACTGGCGAAACAGATCAAGCCAAGGTCGTTTGTAATAATCCAACGGTATTGCAAACTCCACCTCATAACTGTCGTTTTCAAATAAAGATACCACAAGTGATGGCTTAGTTTCCACAATATGAAACAAATACTTTTTATCGTCGTGATTCACCACAATATTGTCCCCAGTTGTTAAACAAGCGACATTATCCCTTAAAGCTTTTTTTAGAACCAATTCATGATCTGAAAGAGTAAAGAATTTAGTGGTACGTGGTTGGACCTTGATGTAATTCCCTTCAGGGAGACTCGTGTCTTTTATGTTCACTAGGTCACCTTCTCTTATATTCAGTTTCTTCATCATCCAAGTGGGCAAGAAAGCAAACCCGTCATCTGCAGTGAACTCGGCAACACCGCAGTGGTAGTGGAGAGTACTTGTGTCGTTGGATTTGGCAACGCGGAAGGTCATCCGACAAACCAGTTTTTGGCTTTTGCTGCTGAGGGCAGAGGCTGGCATGATGATATTACTTCCTGCTTCAAGATGGGTTTTTTTGTCGATTAGGGACAGTGGGAAACACATGTAGGATTGGGTGTCATGAGTTTGATCATCGGATTCCATGTATGAAGATCGTTCGGTTAAAAAAATAATGTGGGTCGAGGACTCGGTGGTGTAATATTTTATATAGGGATCGATCGAGCTTAACCTTGGAAATAATTATTAAGGCTATGTTTGGCAAAAGTAGCCGTAAGCAGTAGCTGTGAGCAGTAGCAGTGGGCTGTGAGCAGTAGCTGTGAAAAATGAGCTTTCCGCTCACAGCTTCCTAAAGAAGCATTGGAAAAATGAGCTTTCCTAAAAAATAGCAAAGCTCACCACTCTTTTGCCAAACAACACTAAAAATAAAAAAGCTCATTCTCACCGCTCATTGATAAAAAAAGCTCCGTGCCAAACATACCCTAAGTATTGGTTGTGATCACTTGTCTCCATATATCAAAGAAGGCGGTCAATTATTACTTATTTGGTTTTGCTGAATACAATCTTGGTTTTGTATAAAGATTCTATAGTTACATAACTAGTTATAATGCCCGCGCACGCGCGGGGTTTTTCCTAAAATTCTTAATAATGTATTATTTTTTATTAAACACATATAGATTAATTTTTGTTTTTTCCTTTAATTATGATTCTTAATTTTGATTTATAATTATATTTGTTATACGTGGTAAAAGTTGATATATAGTACTTTAATAGACAAGTCATATTTATGTACAAAGTTTAACTATCGCATGTTTTTTTTTTTGGATAACTATGGTTAAGTTTATGACCTTTTGGCCGACCATCCATGGGGTTTGAACCCACCTCCACACAAACTCAAATTAGGTAAAGCCTTCCTTTATTGGGAGGTTATCGAGTTTACTCAAGATTTTTTATTCAGACTCTTTTGCTACATCAATCATTGAAATTGCTTCACCCACTCATGTGTTAGCCTCTTCTTCCGGTTCGTGGGCTTTTTTGCTTAATTCATAACTTTTGAGACGGCTTTTTAAGAAGTTGAAAAGGCCAGGAATCTGATGCAGTGGGATACATTGGGTTTGGTTTTACTCACGTTTGACACAGGTTGTGGGTTAATTTGGACGTTCTGACAGGTGGGATTAACAAAATCAGGATTTAAAATTGGATCACCAGAAGGTAACCTTATAGTGTCCTGTGGAAAATACTGTGGCAACTGTGGCTCTTGAGTTTCTATTGTAGGTGCATTCAGGTCGAGGTTTGTTTGGACAGTGCGTTCTTTTATCATGCTCTTTAGGACAGATTCTATAAAGTAGATGCCTCATCTTGTAGTTCATTTCTTTCGATCGTAACCTGCACATGCAAAAGTTTAATCATTAAGGGGGTGTTTGGATCACGTTTGGGAAGTGATTATATGGTAGTCAATACTCAAAACGGGATAATCAGCTACACAAGGGCTTTAGAAGATGGTGTTTAAATGTGTTTGCATTGTAATATTAAGATGTTTCCATGTTTGGCAGATATGTTTATTCAAGGAGATACAATAATACAGTAGATAAAATGACCATAAATGGAGTATTAGTCTTCCAAATTAGGTTGAGGGAAAATAGGTGAATTGTATTTGACCGTTAAATATTATTTTTGAACCTTAACTGTAGAAGTAATTTGTGCAACTTCAAGTCGCAAATCGCAAGTTTCCAAAACATAACAACATACCCAGCTCCGCCAAAGCGGGGTATGAGGGAGGTCGACTGCTTCCAAGAAGACCTCCGGCAAGTGTATGTCTGGCTCAAATATATGTGAATGCGTTAATGTGTGAAATAACAGGTCTACGTTTTTTCATGACACCACTTGGGAGTTTTTAGTTGTATCTCGGGAGGAAGATGAAAAACAACTGTGTCATTTATTTATTTTTTTTGTTTCCTTGATTAACTGGATGTTACTCAAAGATGCTAAATTGGTAAGTAAAATATAAACCTTACAATGATGTAAAAAAGCTTGAGAGTTTAATATTAAGTTATTATGAGTATAATGATGATTAGAGATGTGGATCTGTTGGATTTAGTTATACTGTGAGCGCACCATGATTGTATAAGTTTAATGACATCATTGCTGAGTAAAAGGCTTACATATTGTGATTCAGACAGTAAATCTGCATTCTCCTTTTTGAGGAACTTGATCTGGTCAACCATATCCTTGACAACTCGAGTAGTCTCTCCTAATATAGAGGCTTTGCCACTGTTTTGCTCTGAGAGTTCTGCAATTTAACAATTCGTATATAAAAGGAATAAGTGACAAGTATGATACATTTTGGTGCCATTAGCCCATGTGAATTATCATGTGGCAGCTCAAGAGTTTAAGCTCCTTGTGTCCCACAAGAATTGCAATATTTATATATTTTTTTCTTTTTTCATTTTTAAATATACATTACCAATTGCCTCCCATAGGAATCAAACATTAGAAAGTAGTTTTTCATTGATTTAGGCAAAATGTTTCCTCAATAACTTTTCATGAATGATTCGGTGTAGCAGGTGCAAGTGTCGTGCTTTACTTGAAAACACTTTTTTCCACTGAATTTATCAGAACAAAGCAAATACAGAGAGACAAAGATACACTAAACATTAAAGATAGCTAATCAGAAATTACCAAGTGCACGAGCCAACTCAAGAAAGAGCTCATTCAAATGCTCACGTTTCAATTTCTCCCTTTCAGCCTTGTGAATATCGTTTAGGAACTTTAGCAGGACTCTTCTTGCTAGGCTGCAAGCTGCACCAAGAACATTTGATATTAGTAAACTGTAAATATATGAATATATTCACTCCTGTTAAGTGCAACAATGGCTAGAGCTAGCTTTTCTGAAGCTTTTGCAGCTTCTATTTCCTTTTGCGCAGCAAGTAGTCTGCTCGACATTGTACTTGCTCCTGCTTTTGCTTGCTCTAATGTTTCTTTCGCTTTCTTAAGCCCTTCGGGCTTTTTCAACCAGTGATTTTGCTTGATCCGCTTCTTCGGCTACTTATTGTAGTTGTTTTCGAAGCTCTACCATTTTTTCTCGGGCCTTTTTATTTTTCTTTTGTTTGAATAAGCGGGAGTCATGATTGGCGGGTCCAGTGGCGGAGCTAGAAACTCTTTCGTGGGAGGGCCAAAACAATTTTTTTCTGAAAAAATATCAACAAACTTATCTAATAATGTAAGTATTTATTAAATATTGGATTTGAACAGGGTGGGCTTTAAGTTGTGGGAGGACCAAAGTAATTTTTTTACACATCAAATCCAAAGCACAATACACTGCTAGGCTTGGGCCTAGAGGGGGGGGGGGGGGGGGAACACCCTTCCCGGTCCTTGTGTGGCTCCGCCCTTGGGCGGGTCCGAAAATTAAAATATTGAACAAAATGGATTCATGTTTAAACAGGTAAATTTTACTTACCGAAAAACACATTTCATTAATTTTTTTTTAATAAATGGTAAGCGTGTGACTTGTAACTAAAAAATAACTTATCATACTTAAAACGTAAGTCACCGAATTAAACAATTTCGATATTGTATGCTTACGAATAATCTTTCGGTGATTTTCAACCCGTTCGATCCATGTGAGTATGTGACACAATGTCCTAGATAAACATTTATATTCGACCCGTTTGAGATAAAAAAACAACCCAATCCACTCTTTTATAATTAATACACACTCATTGAAAAGATACATAATCACAACATACCTTAAGGTGACAAATTGGTGGATAGCAATCTTTCTAAGTGCACCGGTAAAATCTTTATTCAGTGACATATTTTCGGCCACAATTTGCTAGCTTTCATCTTGGAATGCTGCAAAAGGATTACAATTATAGAGTGCAATATGAAGTCCAATTTTAGTGGAGATGAAACAAAATTCAAGTTTAGTAAAGAATGTACAAAGAATACTTAGAAGTTAAGCAACGGACCAAGTGACGCCACATTCATCCTATTTATGTAAAAATGGTCGGTTTTGGTAATATTTTATTGCCAACAGGTTGAATGGGTAGAATTTAAAAGTTAACTAATAGGAAACGGGTCAAATGGTTTGATTGTAGTCCACGGTATACTCAAGCCCAACCCTGTAGAATGTTTTACCAAAAAACTTGGAGCTTTTTTTTTTTTTTTTTTAATCGACTCAGATCCTTCATTATATTAAACACCAAAATTACCTTAAAAAAAGTAATAAACGCTGATGATCTTAGGATGGGGTTTGGAGGATCCTTTTTCTTTTAGTGAGGCGGGTGCATTGGTTGCTGGTGATGGAGAAGAGTAAAGATATTTAGAGCAGGTTTTGGTTTTTTTGGTTTTGTGGATGAATAACTATAGTTTCAGGTTTTGTTTTTGTTCTTGCTCTTGGTTTTGCTTTTTGCTCATTTTCTTGGTTTTACTCTTGCTTTTGGGTTAGAAAATTCCATTCAGTATGAAGGGAACTACAGTATATGATTTTGTGTCTAGACAACAGTTTATGACAACCTCTCCCTAATAAAGAAAACATAGCAATAACTGTCACTCAACAAAACTAAAACATTATTCGGCTTATACTACTCGACTCTCCTGCAAAGATTCAAGAACTCTGCCTGTCACAACTTGTCACAAGTGTGTTATGCAAAACCTTGTTTGAAAGCTTTTAAATTTTATATTTATTAAGCGGAGTAATCCGATTCAGAAAACAAACACATTAACTCTTAATGTCAAATACTCAAATCTAACTTGAAATTAGTTTGAGAGATTATATTGACAAAGTAAAACAGTCCCTACAACATATACCAAAACTACATTATTATGAAAAAATCACATAACAACAATTAATAATTAACTATATCTACAAACAATTTCCGCATAAGCAATTTTATGTACAAAACATATATCACCCCAAACTTTATGGCCGTCCAAGAAGCAAACAAAAGAGAACGAAACAAAATTTAAGATGATTAGGAAGATATAGAGAAACACACCGTTGATTATTAAGAGCTAAGGTTGTGCGATTTTAATAGGAACATAACTTGAATCCATGGCTTTTGAAGAACACATGAATCGGAAAAAAAAATTGCTGGGCGATTTAGGGTTTTTGGATTTAATAAATTGTTGTGTTAGTATGTTTCTTTTTGTTTATTTTTCTATGTGTGAAAGCATTGAGCATCAGGAAAGAATACGATTTAGGGATTTAGGGACTTTTGAGAAACAAAAGGATAAGGCATCAAGTGGGTATGGCAGTGAATTGTTGGGTGGTGTTGTTTGTTCAACTTTTCATTTTAACCCCTATATGTCTTTGGTGATTACTTCCGGTTTTTTAAAGTTTTATTTATTATACTTCTAACACATATACTTTTATACGAATTTTTGGTGAAGAAAACGTATAAAAACGATTTTTTGTAAATTTTGGCCAAATAAAGAAATATTTAGGGTTATTTATTTAAAGATATTTTTATAAAATAAAATTTAATAAATAGATTGTTACTTAATAAGGAATGATTTGATTTTTTGAAAATGAAAAAGTCCCCACTAGGGGTTTTATTTTATTAGGTAAAAGATTACGGATCTTTAATTAACACTAAATATTTCGTAACTAACCTTACTTACCGCTTTTATAATGAATAGATGTATATAAGGGATTTATATCAAATAGGTTACCCAACTTTACGTTTTTGTGCACCTAAGTTACCCAACTTTTTTTTTGTGCAAATGGGTTACTGGACTATCCTTACCGGGCAAAATAGTGACCCAACTATTTTGCACTTGTTATAACCGGTTGGCATTCCACGCTGTCAGCTGTCTTTTATTTTTTAATTGTACAAATAAGTTACTGAACTTTGCGAATTTGTTCACCTAAGTTACTGAACTTTGCGAATTTGTTCACTTAAGTTACTAAAGTTTTATACAAATAAGTTACTAAACTTTGTTAATTTAGGCTACCCTTATAAGTCACATAAAAAACACACTCACTCATCAAACACATCAACGCCACATCATAAATATATGTTTTTAAATACGTTTTTTATACAAAAAGTATATAATAATGTATTTAAAAACATATATAAAAATGTATACAAGAATGTCTATAATAACATATACAAAACGTATAAAAAAACTTATATAAAAACGTGTATAAAAACGTTTGATAAGAACGTTTTTGTAATAACGTATATAAAAATGTATATAAAAACGTGTAAATTCTAACGAAATCCATTTAATTCGCTAAATTTGTTAATTTAGGCTACCCTTATCAGTCACATAAAAAACACCCTCACTCACCAAACACCTCAACGCCACATCATAAATATATGTTTTTAAATACGTTTTGTATACAAAAAGTATATAATAATGTATTTAAAAACATATATAAAAACGTATACAAGAATTTCTATAATAACATATACAAAACGTATAAAAAAAACTTATATAAAAACGTGTATAAAAACGTTTGATAAGAACGTTTTGGTAATAACGTATATAAAAATGTATATAAAAACGTGTAAATTCTAACGAAATCCACTTAATTCGCTAAATTTGTTAATTTAGGCTAACCTTATCAGTCACAAAAAAAACACCCTCACTCACCAAACATCTCAACGTTTTATACACACTTTTATATACATTTTTATACACATTATTATATACTTTTTATGTATGACTTTATAAACGTGTATAAAAATGTTTGATAAGAACGTTTTTGTATCAACGCCTAGCCGCAACGCTGCGGACCGGCGTACAACTCGTTTTGTTAACACAACGCTTGTAGATTTTTTCTTGTAAATAAATATATATTAGTAACCCAATTAAAAAAAAAAAAAAAAAAAAAAAAAAAAAAAACTTCAGTACCTTAGACGAACAAAATCGCAAAGTTGAGTAACTTATTTGAACATAAAGCTGACGTGGACAAAGTAATAACTCCATCTCCCGGTTACCAGTCATCGGGGTAACTTAGGTGCACAAAAACGCAAAGTTAGGTAACCTAAATGTCAAACCCGTATAGTCCAGTAACCCATTTGAACAAAAAAAAAAGTTGGGTAACTTAGGTGCACAAAAACGCAAAGTTGGGTAACCTATTTGATATAAAACCCATGTATATAATTATTATCAAATATATGAGTTTATTAATTGTTAATTTTATAAATAGCAGGGTACCCGCGCGTTGCAGCGGTGGGTAACCTGTGACAATTAACCGGAGAAATAGATCCCGATGAGGCATGACTCACAAGTTTGTATCGGTTTCAACGGGTCCTCTTTGGTTCATTTTAAGATGGCTTTTATTGGCTAGCCGAACCAGTGGCGACATCGGTTCCCCGTTGAACCTGTGGTCCGGTCTGGTTTTCAAAACTATATGTACCATCAACTTGTTAGATTGTATAAACTTTTGTTTGTTTTATTAGTTTGTATAATATGTATAATAACATGTATTTTTCATTTTAACGGTGTTTTAAAAATAATATTAATTAAGTATTTAATTATTTCATACTTTGGATTATGTTTTAGCTTGTTTAGATTGTATATTGTGAAAATTTTATTTTACTTTTTAGTAGGTGGGTGTTTTAATTTGATAACTATGTTTTTAACTGGTTGTACAATGTGAATAACTTATTGTATTTTTAAGTAATGGGTGTTTTAATATGAATATTAATTATGTTTTAATTTAATGTCGTAATGCTGAATTTTAAGGTATTAAATGTATAATTATATTGATATTACTTGTACCTTTAGCATTAAAATGTGTAATGTTGAATTTTAAGGTTTGCATTAATTTTTAGGTCATTAACGATCGAAAGTGGTGTGTACATGTAGCTACAAAACTTGTAAATGTCTTATTGTATTGATTTTAATGTATTAAATGTCTAACTGTGTTGATATTACTTGTACTTTTAGCATTAAAATATGTAATACTTAATTTTAAGTATTTCTATATTTAGAAGGCGTAAATGTTTTATAAGATAGTTAGATTTGAAATGCTTAAACAAAACCAGGGTTGTTTTTAGCAAATTCTTTACTACTCACTCCGTCCCAAATTATATGTCCACTTTCAAATTTTACAAAGTTTAAGAAAAGTGGGGCCTTTAAAATATTAACCAATAAAATTTTATTCTCTTCCGCATATAAGTATTTTGATTGGTTGAAATTAAAAGTGGACATTAATTTTGGGACAATTAAAACTAACAAAGTGGACTTATATTTTAGGATGGATGAAGTATATTAAACTAGACATATACCCGTACAAAAAATGACATTGTATAACGGCAAATAATTATACTTGCGAAATTATGATTCTGGTTTAACCTTTAATGCGAAACTTGTGTTTTTTGAAATACAAAGCGTGTCTTTTTTTTAAAATTAATTTATCATGTATTTTTTAAAAGTTGTCAAGTTTATAATTGATTAAGAAAATACATAATTTAAATTGTCAAGTTTAAAAAGTACTTAAAAATAAGTTATACAGATTACATTAATTTAAGTTTTCAAGATTCTAAAATTTCAAAAATATGCATTCACTCTTTAAAAGTAGCATAGGTAAGATAATAATTCGATATCTCTACAGTATATAAATTTAATTACAATATACAAATTAAAAACCATTTGTTTAAAAATGGTCAAAAATGATAAATGTGAAATTAATTATTTACCAAGTAATCATTACTTTAAATATAATACTTTACATACATATATATTTTTTCTTTCATTACTACTTATCTTATAATATATAAAGCTTATCCCCCTAAATTTAATGTGCAAGGGGGGTTGTGCACAACCATTAGTACCGTACACACAAGTTGATGCATACCGAAATAAATATACACAATTTCGTTTTATGATACTCTCATATTGAATGCTAATAGTACTGTACAAATCTGCTAATGCATAGCTATGAAAGAATATAAGTGTTCATGGAGTTATAGCATCCTGCAATTACAACCAAAGAGAATACTAACCATCATGAAGTTATAATACACACAAAAAATCTGACATCTATAAATTAGAAGAAACACCCACATTATTCGGTCTCCTCTGCTCTCTCTCTCTCTCTACCTTAAGACACCCTTGCAACCCACCACCATTAACCCATTCCCCATCACTGCCGCCACCATTACCCTAATTGCCGCCACCCTCTGGCTGGTAGTTTGTGGTGTGCTTGGTGTTTTTGGGTGTGCTTAATGGTTTGGGTGTCGTTGGTGGCTTCATGAGCATTCAAGATCGGTTAACCACTACAACAACCCCATTTTCCTGAATACTTTAAACGAAAACATCAAAGATTCAATTAAAAGGTCTAGGGTTTAGTCATTTCAAGATTATAGATCTTTAAAGATCTTACAACACCCATCATCGATCTTAACAAACCAAAATCTTTTAAAGAAAAAAATAAACTCGAGTAACCTTCTGGAAACAAGAATCCGAGAGGTTGAGTAACAAAACCAAACAAACCTATCACTTACCTGGGTTTATGAAACACACGGGTTTTATGAAAACATAAGAAGGTTTAGTGTAAAGGGGTATTTGTGATTCGGTTTGTGCAGATAAAGAAGCAAGGGACAAATTATTTTTTTTTCCTGTGGCAGCGTTTGGTTTAGAAAAATCAGTATGACTGCGTTTCTTCATAGAGAGAAATTAGGGTTGTGAGTGAGCATTATTAGGGATGGTATGATTTAATTATCATTAGAATTAAGCTTACCAATTATGGGCTGGGTATTAGATAAGTGGGTCAACAGATTAATTTCTTCATTTGAATGCTTTGGCCAAAATTGTTTATATCAAACATATAAAACGAAGAGATAAATTTTCATATATTCTCACACAAATGTGTTTATTGTAATAAGTTTCTTTGAGTTTTAATGTATATCAATTACTTATGGTGTTCAGAAACAAAAGAAATGTTTAGGGTACTTTTATTTTGAACAAGAAAAAAAGTTGATCGTCAATATTTTTTCTCTTTGAATGTCATAAACAAGTGTACATGGTTCGCGCTTCGCCACGACTATTAAATGTTTGTAACATCCTTTGATCAAAGCCTCAAAGTGTTGGCCATATTAACGTTTGCAGTAAACAAATGACCTTATCGAAGTTGTATTATTTTTATTTTGATTATTGGAATGAGCACTAAATAGATTCATCACTAACTAGGTTGATGACTAACGATTCAAGATAACACAATATACAACCTAAGTGTATCACACGGGTCTAAAAAAATCACAATTTAAAAATTACCAAACATAATTTAAAAGTTACTTAAGGCACAATGCAAGTAAGAACACAAATATACTAATGATTCACATTAGTGAATTTCAACCTTAAATAAAAAGACACACAAAAAATATTTTCCTTACGGTTATCACCTTGAATAATGAATATAAATGACAAACTACATAATTTTTGCTCGACCCCATTTATAAATTATATGGAGTAATAACAAATAAAAAAAGTTAAGTTTAAGACATAAGCATTAGAAAAAAAACCGGTGCAACACAATCAAATCAACTAAAATAAATACAATACATTACATATAACTAATCACATAGACTAAAATAAAAGGACAATAACAATTAGACATATAAGTTCCGCCATATGCTCATTCAACCGTCTGCACCAACATTACGTACAAAACACATAGATATTCAACCAATGACCGTGCATCGCACGGGTTGGATAAAGCCTCGTAAGTTAAACTTTGGACTCATTAAACCGTATTCATCTATTTAATACACGAATCACATATTACAATTTCACAACTATAATTATCTAACACTCACTTATAGAAACAAAAGTATCATAAAGTTTATATCAATTTTAACATAAAGAATATTATTTTGACACTGACTTGCGAGCATTTTGGCTGCTGGAATCAAGGCTGGAATTTTTCATGGTCCCGTAATATCAATAGCGGTACAAATGCTATCCAGCTAGCCACTTTGCACAACATGCTATCTGGTATAAATCTTTCTGATTCTGCGGATGTTTGGGTTTGGTGCATTAAACCTCCTGAGTTCTTGGTTAAAAATGCTCGCAAACACATCGATAATCATTTTCTGCCCGATGGAGGTCATGAAACAAGATGGAACAGATTACTCCCTAAAAAGATTAATATTTTTATCTGGAGAACCCTTCGAGACCGTCTCCCTTCTAGATGGAATCTTAGCCGAAAAGGAATAGACATTGCCTCTATCTCCTGTCCTGTTAGAATATGGACATTATTTTAGTAGTCATGTGTTAGGATCGAACTCGAGATCACGGGATTGCACACTTTACGTATGAGTATTAAAGATTAATACTTGAATATAAATGTTGTATTCATTTATTAATTATCACAAAACATATAAACGTTTATTAGTATATAAGATATATGACTAATGGACGTTAAATTAAAAGAACGAGGACTAGAATGAAATTAGAAGTCAAGAAGGTTCCGGATCCCCTCCATTCCTTGTGGGCCGATCGGATTTGTATGGGTTTACCCAACCCACACAAAACTTGAGCTCTAAGTTTCTTATAGTATATATACACATCAAAGGTTTAGGTTTTTGGTACTCTTGTGCACACACACTAAAACCTAAAATCTTTTCTCTCTTGTTCTTTTTTTTTGGTCGATCGACTTATGCCCTCTCCAAGGGATAATCGATTTTTATTAAACTAATATTGTCTTAGTTTAAGTTTTGTGAATTAATTACTAGCATAACTTTAATACGTTATAGTACGTGTGTACAAGAACGTGATACAATCACACTATTGATTGTTTCTTGGATTGAATTACAAAAAGGTAAGGGGTAATTCTTATAATCCTTATAAACCCTAATTAGGGTTCTTGGTTCCGGAAGATTGCTTTGATTCTTGTTCGGGCTAGAATCATAAAGGTATGTTTACTATTTATGTTTTGATTAATTAATTACATATTATGGTCTTGTTATAATTGCTTCCGCTTATGCTCACTTTGATGTACTTGGTTTATTTATATGAAGGTCATGATATAATAATTCCAACAGTGGCATCTAGAGCCGTTATAATGTGTAATTAATTATCGCAACGCATAAAAATTGGATTTTGATTCGTATAGTTACATGTTTTTTTTAGGGTTTATGTTTTATCCCTAACCCTAATTTTTGGGTCGAATGACCTAAGGGGTTTTTAGGGTTTTGCTTTTATTTTTTTTATAAAATCTAATTAGAAACCCTAAGATGTCATGTAATTGTTATGCGTTTTAGTAAACGATCTTGGTGCAATGTGTTAATTGTTAAGCTAAAACCATGAAAAAGTGCATATTTGCATGGATTTTTATTGTGTATATTTAAATTGTTTAAATTGTTTATATATATTAATGGTTAAGTTATATTGAAACATGTAAATTTATTAATAGATATCGAATTGGGGAAGACTCCAATATTAAGTAATCAATTATGTGCTATGTGGTATTTATTTAATTTTGGCTTACGCAATCGATTTATCGATGTATGTGGCTCTTTTTCCAAGAAGAAGAAAGCCTCAATTGAATTAATACGTTATACACCTAGATTTGATTATTAATAGGACTTTTGAATAAGATTTGCATGTGGCTACATGTTTTATACATATTTAATTGTTATGATTATGTATATTTGTTTTATTTAGTTGTTTTATTTTTTATTGTAAATTACTTGTTTTGTTTATTTATTGTGTTAGACATGTTTATTTAAACGAAAAGGGTAATTTTTGAATAGAAAAATAATACGGACTAAATAATGGCGAAATTGTTTTGGTTTCTAAGAGTTTAAAATTTCAAATGATTGGTTGATTGATGTTTTTGTACGTAATGGTTAAATAGGCTCGACCGAAGTTTACACACTATAAGATGGGTATAAGGATGGCAACGCATTAAATTGTGGCCTTAGATAGACAACATTCTGTCTTAACGCTCGTTTGTGTGTAAATTAGACTTACCGAACAACCATTACATGTACATTGTCATCTTAAGGGTGAATAATCCACAATTCCACAATGATTATCCGAAACACTAAGCTTTCGGGCTTATGCAAAAGTACGATATAGTGGACGATAATTGATGGTTATTCTTTAATTGGTGAACCCGATACCTCAATCAAAATTTTGTTATTTTACTCTTAGCTAATTGGTAATAAAATTGTTTTGTAAAACCAATGTTGTGAAGTTGTATGCATGCTTCTTCATACATTATTTTGATCACATCAAAATAGTTATACCCTTATAAAATTAAGTCGAATGCCATCTAATTAAGAACACTTGAAGTTGTAATTTACGTCATGTGAGACTTGGCGAGATTGCAATGGAGAGGTAAATTTCATAAATTCATTGCTAGCAGATCAACTGATGTGATGGATTTGTGAGTTTGCAGTTTTTAAGTTAGACGACTTAAATTGAGTAGGAAGTGAGACTTGACTCAAGGCATTAAGATGGGGATCAAACATGCTTACATTACAAAAGTTTTGTGATTGTAAATCCCATAAATCTAGGAATTGCAATATGATATTGGCAATTATTGTACGACAATTACCTTGTTGAATACTATCATTACTAGCAGATCAACTGATGTAATGGTACTATGTCAATTTAGGATCCTAGCTTTAAGAAAATACTGCGGTTTATATGAATATTTACCAATGGGTATTTCATTTTCTTAAAGATCTAATTATCGAAAATACTGAAATTGAATTTTGTAATTCGTTTTAATGTATTAATGCAACGTTCAAACCGTAAACGTATTTTGAGCTTTGGTAAATGATCTAGTTCTGTTTTCAAACAAATGTTTGATTAAGAAATATTTACTTAAAAGACAAAAGAAGTCTCCTTTCTATGAAGGAAGAGTGAGACACAATCCTATTCCTTTTCATGAATGAGAAAGGATAATAGGAATATTAGATATGTCTAAATTCTAATATAACTCATAGCAAATTTTAATGGTTAAGAAAATTGCATACATTTTTCATAAGGATTTTATCATCTTCATTTGGTGATCAAATTCTTTGTAACAAATATGATATTTGGTTAACAGAAAATTATGTATGACATTTTATGAGTTATTAAATTAGAAGCTAGACTAATTACTGCAAAATGTTTAGAGACAAACTAGTTGTTTTGAATATTTTAAAGGTGCTACATATATTGTAGGATGGTAGACCTATTAAGGAAGAAATTGCATGCCCAATTTTTCAAGTTAATAGCATTTGGTGGATAGTCCATCATTTACGTAGTAGAATACACTTTTAGTGCATAAGTAATTGATACGTATGGACAATTAAAGGTGTAGGAAAGTTAAAAGTACACTATTTTCTTTTACTGGATATGAAACATTTACAATGTTGTCAAATTCAGTGGGAGTATTGTGTACTTATCACTGAATAAGGGATTATTGTAATGATCTTTAATTCAGTGGGAGTTACAAGCTTTGATATCTTGGTAGCTAAAGATAATTACTTTCCAAGTGTAGACACTCATACTTTTAAGGATAGTCTTGTACGTTTCCTTACTAGACATTGTTGTTCTACATATACTAGTTATGCTAAAATCTATGACACAATCATATTGAACACATAGACAAATGCATGGCATGTTGTTTATCAACTATATGAGGTTGTTCCATGCACAAGTGGGAGAAATGTTATCTTTAATGTGTGCAAGAAACAACTCATAAAGATATGATTTAATGGATTCTCTTGACTACATGGTAAGAGAATAATGTTCTAATATTAATTCTAGAAACACTTGGTGTTACAATTTATGTTATGTGAGATCTTAACTAGATTGCAACAACAAGGTGAATTTCATATTTCATTACTAGCAGATCAACTGATGTAATTGAACTATGAGAATTTGCAGTTTCTAAATTAGAGTTATGTTCTGATATGAATTATACAAGGCTAATTCAAGAAACACTTGGTGTTACAATTTATGTTATGTGAGACTTAACTAGATTGCAACAACAAGGTGAATTTCATATTTTCATTACTAGCAGATCAACTGATGTAATTGAACTATGAAAATTCACGGTTTCTAAATTAGATATATTAGAACATGTGTCAATATGATATCAAGACTATTTTAATTTATAGATTTATGAATTCATAGAATGACATAAATTAATTAAGTAATCTAATGCTGCTTCAATCTGAATATTTATGTGTTCTTGAAATGACATAAATAAATGAATAAATAATGTTGTTTACATTATTGTGAAGTAATAAATTAACTTGAAATTACTATTGAAACCAAAAGATGGTGTTCATAATTACTTTAGTTAAACATGTTTATGTTTCATTGTAAAGATATAAACATAAAGTCTTTTAATTGTTACAAGACTTATAATAAAGTAAGACGTTATCTTGTTGTGTCTTTTAATTAAGACATATACATGAAGTTATTAAATGGTTAAATGACTTATAACGTATAGTGGGATTATAACAGTTTATGTTTTCTTGTAAAGACATGAACATAAAGTAACTTTGTAAAAAGTACTTGTGTTATAAAGCATGTAATTGGCTTGAAAATTATTATACCATTAAAATGACTTAGTTGGTAAATAAACAAGTCAAAAGGAATATGGTTATCTTAAATATTGTTAGATTGTCTTACAATATTAATACTAATGAAATATCAAATGTTTATGGTTTGTTCAATTAGGAAAATCAAACTCTTGTTATATTGTTTGATTAAAGATAACTATGACTTCTTTTCTTCCAAAAGTTATCAAGGTTAGAATGTTGAGTATGACTTGGACATATTTAATAAAACTCCAACATAGAAGATTAATAAGACATGGAATGTGATGAATCACATTAAGTCTTAAATTGAAGTTCTAAATTTGTTTAACTGCTTATGAAGAGGTTATTAACAAAGTTAAGTCAGGAACTGTCAATATGTATTTGTAATATCTCAAAAGAGAACATTGTATTGTTTCTTTATTTGCTAAGTATTTAAAGATAGTCTTTAAATTACTAAAAGCAAGTGGGAGTTTTGATCTTTAAAAGATAAAATTACAAGATACATTATCTTCTAAAATACACTAGTAAATATCATGATGAAGTTTGACATTTAAATGTTAAATCTCAAGATGATGATGAAGGTTGATATTTAAATGTTAAATCTCAAGACGATGGAATTATAATTCATAGAATAGCAATATATCTAAGATATTTGATTAATATGCTGAGGGCTATGATTTACAGGATTATTGTAAACCTGATAATCCTTATGATACATTACCAAATATGAAATTGGGTAAAGTATACATGATATGAATGATTAAGATGCTGTCCATAAAGATAATCAATTTTTGAAATTTGATTTATCTTAATAGTTAGACTAGAAAATGAAGATGAGTTTCTTCAAAGATAAGGTAACCCTTGTGGTTTAAATCTTTGTATAGAAATCATATGGACAAAGTTGTACACGTATTTAATGTATGTTTTATGACAAGATTATTAATCACATTTAAGCAATTAACTGTGATTGAATATTCTTTTCTAAAACACATTAAATATATAAAGATTATGATTGTCATATTTAGTTTCATTTATATGAAATTGACAATAGAATATCAAAACTCTTTCATGAATGATTACTTGAGCGAGGACGATAAGTAATCAAAAGGAGTTTATGAATTCAAATAAATCTTTGGAAGTGTACAAAGTGCAATAATCCATGGATAGATAAATGCATGCATCTAGAAGATTATTTTATATTTAATTATTAAATTCATGTTTGGATTTATAATTGAAATAAGATAATTTCTAAGTATTCCTAAAAGCTAGTGGGAGTATTATGTTTAATTTCTTAAATCATATATGTTGTAGAACATATGAAAAGTAACATTCCATATAAGTAAATGTTAAGTCTTAGAATGGAATGTAATTTTACTTGTAAGATTTAGAAAATAAGACATACAACCTTGGAATGAATGTTTATTGTTGAAACATGTGCGGTAAATGAATCTAATATAACATGATATATTATTTAGAAATAGATATGTATGACATGAATAAAATCTAAGTATGACTCAAAGATTTTTCATGTACATCATGTTTTGTTGTATCATGCTTGATTACAAGATGATTTGGCAATATTAATATCTAAATAAAAGTTATTAGATAACTTGTGTAATATTCTAACAAGAATATGTTTGATTATAGAATCACATCCTAAAATCTGGAACAGCTTCCAAATTCTATAGATGAACAATTTTCAATTGTTGTGAAAATTGTCATAGCCAACAAACTTGAAAGTTTGAAGGGCATCAAACATTACACAATAGATATTAATGTTTACGGAAAGTTTTAATAGCATATTGTTGTTGCATACAATGATGTTAATGAAATTGAGATGACACTCAATACTAGTCATGGTAAGGATTTCATCTTTGACTATATGTACTAGTTGTGCTTACTAAAAGCATAGTTGCATTATACATTAAAAGAATAAGAATACTTTAAACTTTAAAATGTTTGGAAGTTTAATTATCATAAATTAGTGGTTAAGGATGTATCACATTTTTATGAAATATGGCATTATCAAAATAGTTGAATATGCACATATAAGAATTTCAATAATTGAATTATTGAAATAAATATTCTTAAAATTCCGATAGATCAAAGTTGGATGATTTATGTCTTGTCAACAAGTATGAATGTCATTGCTTGAGACATAATTCATCAACAAGAGTTATCATGCATTGATCTATTTAGTATTTGGATAAGGGATGTTAAATAATTATTATGACAAATTGAAATACATGGTATGTTTAATTTATAATATATTGTATCCTATATTTGTATGTTTAAATCCATGAATAAATGTTATTCTAAATTGTCCGTTGTCAGTTATTAATATGGGAATATTATTAAATCAAGACAAATCTGAAGGTTGGTATAATATACTTAAAGTATATTGATGCGTAGTCATATCATTTCAGATGATATTCGATGATACTGAATATAGGACTTATCCCAACTACATGATGTTACTTTATGGATTTTGTTATTAAGTAAATCATGAGAAGTTATCCTCAGACTTGAGATGCAAGATAAGTGTCATGAATGTAGTACATTTTTGTGAAACAACTTAACGCTATCCGTAACTGGTAGTCATAAGGGTTGTTTTCGGAAGTGTTACAAAGTTTGTGGGTTTTGCTTGTAGTCAAGATAGAATTTGTTCCTTCAAATTTATTTTTGGAGTTTAATACTGCTGGGCCCCTCGTAGGGTTGTCAAGATGTTTGCATGGCCGTGCCCAAGATCTTCCCTGAATATGTTCAAGAAGATTTGGTAATCTTGATCAATCATAAACAACGAGAAACAGAATGGTTAATTAAGGAATGACTTTAATCCATATCCTTATTAACGTGGTATTAGAAACAAAAGGATAATAATAATGAGAAATCATTAAAAGGTTTTTCCAGGAGCCTTACTCGAGATTGTACTAGAGGCATCGAAGTGTTGCTAGACGCTAACCGATGTGATCACACTGTTAAAATATGTCCAAGTGGGAGCTGTTAGAATATGGACATTATTTTAGTAGTCGTGTGTTAGGATCGAACTCGAGATCACGGGATTGCACACTTTACGTATGAGTATTAAAGATTAATACTTGAATATAAATGTTGTATTCATTTATTAATTATCACAAAACATATAAACGTTTATTAGTATATAAGATATATGACTAATGGACGTTAAATTAAAAGAACGAGGACTAGAATGAAATTAGAAGTCAAGAAGGTTCCGGATCCCCTCCATTCCTTGTGGGCCGATCGGATTTGTATGGGTTTACCCAACCCACACAAAACTTGAGCTCTAAGTTTCTTATAGTATATATACACATCAAAGGTTTAGGTTTTTGGTACTCTTGTGCACACACACTAAAACCTAAAATCTTTTCTCTCTTGTTCTTTTTTTTTGGTCGATCGACTTATGCCCTCTCCAAGGGATAATCGATTTTTATTAAACTAATATTGTCTTAGTTTAAGTTTTGTGAATTAATTACTAGCATAACTTTAATACGTTATAGTACGTGTGTACAAGAACGTGATACAATCACACTATTGATTGTTTCTTGGATTGAATTACAAAAAGGTAAGGGGTAATTCTTATAATCCTTATAAACCCTAATTAGGGTTCTTGGTTCCGGAAGATTGCTTTGATTCTTGTTCGGGCTAGAATCATAAAGGTATGTTTACTATTTATGTTTTGATTAATTAATTACATATTATGGTCTTGTTATAATTGCTTCCGCTTATGCTCACTTTGATGTACTTGGTTTATTTATATGAAGGTCATGATATAATAATTCCAACATGTCCAACTTGCGATCAAGGGATTGAAACCTCTCTACATACTTTGTGGACCTGCTCTTTGGCTACAACGGTTTGGAACCGTGTCCTACATTGGTTAGATCTTTCTCTTCCAACTATTTCCAACATCCAGGATGTGTATGTTTGGATTGATGATTTTCCCTCCAAAAAGAAAGTTATTTTGGAAGTCATTTGCGGTGTGGTTATGTGGTCCTTATGGAAATTTCGCAACGAGACGATATTCGGCACCGAGCTTCCTAAATGTAATTTAATTTTTGACAAGATTGTCGATTGTTCATTTAGATGGTTCTCTACTAGAAACAAATTGTCTTCCATTTCTTGGAACAATTGGATTATGAATCCTTTAGAGGACTACTCTTTGTAATCTTTTTCTAGCACCTTGCTAGGTTTGAATAAAATTTGCCGTCCTAAAAAAAAAAAAAAAAAAAAAAAAAAAAAAAAAAAATTGTAACGATAAATTCATTAACCTTAGTTAGAGATGTCATGTGTACGTCAACTAGATGGTAAAATGGAAATAACATATACATTTGGTTTTTGTTTCTAAATATGTTACGTTCATTGTAATATATACATTTGTTACATTTGGTTTTGGTTTTTAAATATGTTATGTTCATTATAATAAGTATGTATACATTTGTTATAGTAGACAGTTTTTGCCAAAAAGTGAAGAAAAAAAGTCGCATCACACTCCTAAACTATGTGGAGTTACGACAACTATCATGTACTTTTAGCTATTTACGGTTATTTTGTATGACAATTTTTATTTATCAAGTATTTAGCGATTTCTTTATAAAATAAATATACCGAAGAAAAAGTTTCTAAATTGCCTACAAATAAGCCTGATATTTTAATACTTTTAACATACGTACGATTTTATAAGAAATGATGAAGTTTTACATATATTTTTTGTAAAAATAAAATAAAATAAATCAAAACACACCCTTAAAGTATCTAACAAATTTCAAAAACTACCTTAGACTTTATTTAGAAAAAAATAAATTCGCAACACCCCCGACTATGTGACGAATTATGAAAATTACCTTATACTATTAGCTATAGTAATTAAAATTATAAAATCTACTTCTTATTTCTTATCACAAATTTCGAATAAAATGATTCTAACATTGCAATACTTTTGTTTTACGTACTCTTTTATAAAGAAGTTGCTTATTTTGTCTTGTATTAGGTCAAATTAATTACAAATATTTGAATGATATAAACTGTAACAGATAATAATATGAATTGAATTATACAAATTAGTTATATGAAAACAAATGAAATAATTATATAGACATTTACAATATTTTGATGCAAAGAAAATAAGTAATTAAACTATTTAACAGATCAAACAATACACTACTGTAATGCGGGCATTTAGTACTCGTTTAACACATTTTTCCATCCTAATGGGCTAATCGCGAATGGTATGCATGCAACATGCAACAATATACTCGTGACTAATGCTTGTACGCCCATGTCAGTTCAACAATTATGACATGGTTTGTGTATTCTCCGTGATGACACGTAAACGTGATTAGACATAATTTTGTGTTAAAATAGATGAAGAAAACTTGAAATGTTCCTTATATAAGTTTCTTGAAAATTGTCAAAACGAGTTTACTTAAATCTAAAATGGTAAGGTTAAGATGTGATTGTAAATTCTCTTTAAAAGTTATAAATAAAATGTGTTCACTAAGAGGGTGTTTGGCTTTAAAGTATAGGATTTGGTTTGTAGGGTTGGTTTTTAAAAATTGAATAAGATGAAACGTCTAATTTGGTCCCCATAATGTTTTACAACCAAGCTAACGAGCGTTAAATGGCTGTGTTTTGACTTATTATTTAAGATTAGGTTGGAAAATATTTGTGTTGAAAAGTTTTATATAAGTTTTGAATTAGAGGTAAATGGTAATGGTGGTGGAAGAGATGTTGAAAAAGAGCGTTTGTATGAATTAAGTTCTTTTCTACATAGGATTTGATATTTGCAAATTTCATGGACCAAAGGTGTTATTGAGAAAATATTATATTACGTATACACCCATCGCCCATAAGTCAAGTGTGTTGACTAATGGGAAATGCTAACTAGCGATAGTAAAAAAGGACCAGAAATGTTGGGACTAAATTTGCGATTTATGAAAATTAAAGACGAAATTCGTGAATCGGATGGTATTTCGAGACTTTTGGCGTAATTTACTCCATATTTTATTAAGTGGAAGAAAAGACAAGTATACACTTTTAATATTCACAGAAAGATTACAGTGGTATAATTATTTCAGTAACCCATATAAAAAAATTGAATTTTATTAAACGTTCCCCAAAATAAAAATAGTATGTTATCATGATTTATAATATCATTTAGCATTGTAATCAAATTGATTCAAGAAACTTTCACATTGATCAACTCCTTTCGATTTGTCATTAAACTTGCTATTTTTTCAGGCAGAATTGCATATATATCCCTCCCAAAGTGAATAATTGCATACATATTCTTTGTATAAGTTATTAATACACATAGTACAATGATTTTATGCATGTTTTAGATATATATGCAATTATGCATTTTCAGAAAGAAACAATCTCAGATTTTATGAACAAATAAGTCAACAAGTGTTCAAATTATATAATAATCAAGTAATATTCAAATAAGACATGTTACGTTTTAAATCAAATAATATTCAATAAATACAGAACAATAATCTCATATTTTATGAACAAATTAGCCAACAAGTATTCAAGTTTCGTCAAGATGTCATTTAATTATTGAAATCAGTTGCATGAATTCAAGAAAATCAACAACAACTCACGGATCCATGAACAAATAAGTCACCAAGTTTATAAATTTATAATATAATCAAACAAAACATTCCAAGTGACCAAAAACCGATCAAGAAACAATATCTCATTTAAAACTGATTTCAAGAACCATTTAAAATCAAATATTTAAAATCAGATATGACTATATTCAAGTTTAATGAATTTAGATCAGTTAAATCTTGCATGAACTAATTCAAGAAACAATAATAAATTCACAATAAAAGATGATAGAGGTATAACTATCTCAGTAACCCAAAAAAGAAAAACACACTAAAAGGTTTTAATTTTTTCTTCTTCACCCAAAACCAATATTTCTTACCCCTCACCATCAATGACACCACTCCCACCGTCGTCCTCATCCTTGTCAATCCTCAAATTGTATTGTATTTTTTACTCTCGAAAATAATCATTTTATTATTTGAATTTAATATCTCAGTCAAACAAAACGTTTACATAAAAAGGTTTGTTTTTGGTACATAGTAATATATTTTTTGACTTTCCTGTTTGGGGTCTCAGAAAAACTCATAGATGCAAACCATAATACATCACATCATAATCTCAAAAATAAATATCACTGGCATCAAATATTTGAATTTTAGGCTAACTTTCATGTTTAGGTCAAAATGGTTTGGGTTGGGTTAGAATGGTTTTGTTCTCATAACAAATTCAGGTTCAAAAGAAACATTATTCAAAACAACAAAACTATACCTTCACTTCTCTATACCAATTTCAGCAAACACTTTTACTTCTCTATCCATATTTCATCTTCAATAATTGGTACTCTATTTCTCTTCCAACTGGTTCTTTTTTGGGTCCTCTTATCCATGTTCGAGTGTGTTTCACTTTCTTGATAAGTTCCCATTTTGAGTTTTGTTTGAGAACAAAGAAGAATGCACTTTTGGGAAAAGCATATAAATAGAACCAGATTTCCCTATGTTAAAAAAGGAATCTAATCCTTTCACTCATCTCATTTGGTGGCACATTTTTTGAAAAGAGTTTGACTTTTGTAATTTCCTTAGTTTGAATGTCTAGTTTCATCATAAAATTGTGACACCCCACATCCCAATACACAAGCCTTGATCTAACTATAACATGCTTACTAAGGTAATCTTCCCAATTCCAAAAAGCACCTTGATCTCTCTTCATGTTCCATTGGGAATGAACCTCATCTTCAAATCCATAGTGCATGGTCAGTACTTCATATCTAACTTTTGTGCTTGTTGATCCCATATACTCTTCATAACTCAGTTTCTACACATGAACGATCTTGTACTTTTGTTTGCCTCTCCTACCATCATACAACATAGTAAATACTTCATTTGACTTGTAGGTGTTGGGTGGACTTGGAAGATATATTTACTTTTTGGTTAATAACATATAACTTGTGTGTTTTGTGTGGTGACCCCTCCTTTACCAGCATAAATGCATCCAAACAACATAGAGAGTTGCTTTCTTTCACAAACTTCCCCATTATCACATTTTTCACCACCAATTTCTCATTTTGCCTATTAAGTATGATCCTACAAAAGTGCATAAGCCTATAACTTTGTAGAATGAAGCGAACATTATTTTCAGTCACTGCCTTTTCTCCATTCTTTGTTGACTTGTGTGTATAGATATCATGTTGGCTCGAGTCATTAAGCATTTCAGCATTTTTTTTCTGCGCATGTGTAGGAAGAATCTCAACATTTGTCCATCCACTAAAGCTTTTTTTGGGGAAAAAAAACAAACAAATATTAAGTAAATACAAAACAATCTCATATTTTATGAACTAATTAGTCAACAAGTATTCAAGTTTTGTCAACATGCATTTCTTTATGAGAAATGATATATCCTCCTACTAATTTTTCCTACAAATATTCCTACTCATACGATCCTGGCATATGTCAGAATTGACGGTTTAAATGCGAAGAGATAATAAATAAAGAAAAAATATAAAATATTAGTGTGAGTGTAGGAGGATATGTAAAAATGTATTGTATTTCTTTATTAAAATATGTTAATGAATTCAAGAGAATTCAAAAAAACTTAGATATCATAAACAAATACGTCACAAAGTATTCAAAACTTCTATAATAAAGATTTATTAAATAATCAAATAAAACATTCAAATTGACCCCAAAAACCGATCAAAAAATAGCATCTCAAATAAAACATTTCAAAACTTTTTTTTGTGTGTGTGTGTGGGGGGGGGGGGGGGGGGGGGGGGGGCTTATCAAATTTTACTTTTAATAAGTTTTAGGAGGTGTTTCTTTTTCTTTTTTTAAGGTAAGAGAGTGTGTGGGCTCCACATCTATATGAGTCACTTATTGCGGAGGGTTATAATTTATTCCATATGGATATAGAACAATTAAAGAAAATAGTGAGTCCTACTTAAAAAAGAAATAATATTAAATGGGTTTGTGGACTCATTCTTTTATCTAAAAAAATAAAAAATTAAAAAATTAAAAAATTAAAAAAAATAAAAACTTAGTGATGTTAGTACTATTTAGTAGTTGCCTTATAATTTATAAGGGCCCGTTTGGTTTGATCACGTGGTTAGAATGAGATTTGGATTTGGTATAAATTGAAATAAAATAAGGAGAGAGAAAATAATTAATTTATTATAAATTTATATTAAAAATGAGGAGAGATAATGTAATAAATTATTGTGTATGTGTTTTTTGGTATGAGAGAAAGACTCAAAACACAAACGGACCTTAAGTAGATAATTACCTCTCAAAATAGTGATTCAAGATTAACCTAATCTAAAGGTCACGGTTGTTTCTCTATAATCATAAACTTTATAACATTGCATGATGTTAGTTTCTCATGAAAGTTTTATGCTCGCTTGTATAAAATCTAATAATAAACGTAAAGTTTTGTGCTCGTTATCCTTTTATTACGCACTTACTTAAGCAGTTTAGTCTTTTTGCTTCATTTCATTTCGAGTTTCAGTTGGTGTTGCATACAATATGGTTTGCAAAAAAGATTGAACTTAGTGTGTTCACGGTTAAAAATATTGACATCCACGGATAAAATATATTTCTGTTAAAAAAACATAAGATTCTACATAAAATAATGGTGTTCATATATTAACAGGGGCGGAGCCAGAAAAAATCTCAAGGGGGGCAATTTTTTATTTTATTTTATTATTTTTTTTTACGCTAAATAAAAGATAGGGAAAAAAAATGCTATTGGCAAACTAAAAGGTTTCTAATTCAAATATCTAGCTTGTTAATAAATATAGTTATAGGAAATTTAGTAATAATGAGTACATAAAGTAGGAATGCACAAAAATAACATTATTTGTAGAGTTTTATATATTTATATAGAAAAATAAGGTAAAAGTGAGAGGGGAGATTAGACATATCTGCAACTCACATGATTTCAAAACAAAGCAAAAAGGTTATTTTTCGATTTACATGCTACTATATTTTATTATTTTATAGTTTATCATCTTCTCCAACATGTCTTTCTTCCCCATTCTAACAAATAGATATGTTCACCTTTCTACAAACCATTTAAAAATCGATTTTTCCTTTCAATTTAAACAAGTCAGACACTTTCCAAGGGGGGGCAAATTACAAAAATATCTCGAAAATTCCGACAATATACACTGCGAATTTTTCTGGCGAGGGGGCACGTGCCCACCATGCCCCTCCCGTAGCTCTGCCCCTGTATATTAATATGCACGTCTACCATATAGTGTAAGAACATTTTAATCCATGCATTAACTTAACTAAAAACAGATCATTGGAGCTTTAGTCCAATGGGTGGAGCACTTGTGCATGAGTCAGTAGACCCGGGTTCAAGTCCCACTCTTGTCCTTATCATTGGTACCATCACCCCACTGCAAATACTCAGATTGACTGGTCAATGAGGGGCCTATTGGAGAAAATGGCCAGGGGTCAAAGCCCACCTCCTGATAAGTATAGTCACTGGGACATATGCTCATTGTCTGGGGCCGGGTCTTTGGGGAGGGTCCGGTTGACATTCTTAAGATGCATGAAACCAAGGTGATCCCACCATTCTTCACCTTTTGGAGAACTTAACTAAAAACTATACAAACCTTTCATCAACACCAACATTTCCCACAATATCAAGTTGTATCAAATTTAAACCTCCAAAAATTGAATAAGCTTATAAGATTAATGTGAAGCTTATTTTAGTTAATCCTGACTTTATGGTTTATTTTTATTTTATAAGATTAATCCTTTACTAGTAACATGTAAGTTTTGTTTTTTCTTTTGGAAAAATGATTAAAAAAAAATATAATACTTGACATCGTTTTTTTAAAGGGTAGCGAACAAACATTTTTGCTTTTTCGGGTATTTTTCTTTCAAATTCAGAGTATTTTGCAACATTTGATGACATTTTTACCCCTTTCAGCTAATGAAATAATTGAAGGGAAAAAATGTCAAAAAAATATCGTAAAATAGCTCAAAAACGACAAATTTAAAAGAAAAGTACACACATAAGCAAAAAAAAAATTGTTCAATACCCAGAAAAATAAGCGATGGGAAGTATGGTACTTTTTTTTTTAAGGGGGAATTAAATATATATCCCTCCAAAACCTCATAATAGCATATATATCCAACCAAAACTCATAATTGCGTATATATCATTCTAAAACCTTAAAATTGTCAAATATATCCAACCAAAACTCATAATAGCATATATATCCTTCCAAAGCTTTTAAATTGTCAAATATATCAAAATAATTATTTTAAACATATTTAATAGAAAAAAATGTCTAATAATTCTAATTGATATATAAAATAACGATTATACCCTTATTTTTATTATTATTTTTATACAATTACAAACTATTCTTTAACTATTTTTTAAGAAAAAAGAGCAACCATGTTCGGCGACTCAACCATGTTCGGTATCGACGAATCTTGAATAAAAATATCAACAACACCATTCATTGTTCCATCTAAATGTAAACTCCTATATATATATATATATATATATATATATATATATATATATATATATATATATATATATATATATATATATATAGATCAAATGTCATAATAAAATTCAAACCAATAAAAGGATATTTTGTAATTGTAAAAATAATAATAAGAATAAGGGTATAATCGTTATTTTATATATCAATTATAATTATTAGACATTTTTTGCCTATTAAATATATTTAAAATAATTATTTGGATATATTTGACAATTTTAAGCATTTGGAAGGATATATATATACAATTATGAGTTTTGATTGGATATATTTGACAATTTTAAGGCTTTAGAATGATTTACATGCAATTATGAGTTTTGGTTGAATATATATGCAATTATGATGCTTTGGAGGGATATATATGCAATTTCCTTTTTTTTTTTTTTTAATCATTTACCCTTTTCTATTTTGTGTTGACAAATTATTGTTTATTTTTGGATGAGGATCCTCTCATATTTATTTAAACATGATAGGTAGTGTCGTGCTTTTGTCATTGTGCATTGTCATTATTGCAAAACAAGCACAACATTATTTTAATTCAATTGTACAATCACAAAAGCACAACATTACCTATAATGTTCAAATAAACATTAGAGAATCCTTATCCTTATTTTTTTTTTTCCTTTTTTTTAGCATGAAATCAATGCTCATTCTTTTGTATAATAAAAAATGAGCCAAAATACTGCAAGTTTATAAACCCTAACATGCTTTAAAAAAAATCCACCTTCTAAGCTTATAAGCCATAAATTCCAAATTAAGCCCAAAACAAATAAAGTTAAGAAATAATATAACCGAAATTACATAAGTTTATAAGCCCAAAAATGAGCTTAAACAAACACCCATATGTGTTAAAATTCTACTTATGACATGGATTGTTGGGTTTTATAGATTTGATGATACAAAACAAGAATAATGAAACATGAAGGACTTAAGAAGACAAAGGAAGAATTCTTCAAATGATGAAGGATGAAACACAAGTGACTTGCTTGCTAAAGAAGATTTTACTTATTAGTCATTTGTAGTCTTTTGTAAATCCTAAATCTCTATTATATAAAGAGATCAAGGGTACGTAGGTTTGATTAAGTCTTCCATAATGTAAACATTAGGAAAAAATGTGTGTGTATCTAGGGCGTAAGTCTTGTAAACGCCTAGACTAGGTTTAGGATTTGTGTTTGTTTTACACTTCAAGATCAAAGTCTTGATCCCTGTTACAATGTGTATAACACGTTCTACCTTGATCAAGTAGAATAGAAGTGGCTAGTGATTGTAATATAAAAATGATGATGAAGAAAAACCTTGTTACAATAACATGTTGTTTAATTCCGATACGTATACATCTTGTTTGTCTATGTTATTGTTATTGCTAACGCTCAAAATGATCCATGGAGTCTAACAAACTTCACACGGATCATAAGTAGAATATGACAACATACAAAACTAACTTGTAAGTCTACCTGTAATGAGGTGTGTGAGGTTAATATGGCTAGTCACTCACACGTGAACAACATTACGCCTCCTGACTCAACGAGTTTAACTAACTTATATTAGTCTAATCATGATGTGAAGCTTGTATATGTTTATGCATTGTGTATAGAGCTGGCAAATAACACCCAAAAGTCAAAATTTTGGTCAAATGTGCCTTTTTTAAAGTATAATGTTCCATTTGGGCTCAATGTTTTATATATGTTGGGCTTTATGGTCGGCTAACACAAATAATATAACAAAAGAACATGTATAATGGTCGAACACAAATCCACGATGGGTATTTTTTACCCTAACAGTCTAACACTCTAAAATACATCTTCAAATACACTGGCCTGCAATTGTACAAATGAATGTATTTCAAGAGTTATTGAAGTAATAGGTCAAGGAAGGATAAGCTATTGCAAATTGATAATGTGTGAGAGGGCAAGTATTTAGAATAGGCTTTTAAAATTGGGGTTTATGAGTCGATGATATGTTAATGATTAAAAATGGATTAGTTTAAATGTATTTTGACTTGTATCAAAAACACATTAAATAATATTTTTATCAAAGCCTCATGCGTGCACGAACATTTATAACTTAGTTGCAAAAGATATTAATAAAATGGCTTAATTAAAAAGTGGATCGGACCTAATAATTGTTGCTGAAGTGGGCTCGTTGGGGTTGGCGCAATATCCGCTAATCATACTCTTCGCCCTCTTATAAAGATCTATGACTTGAAATCACCGAATTATTTTCATGCTCCCAAGTACTAACCAACACTTTTGAATAGCATAATGATAAAACAAGGAGACTCAAAAGTTTGTAGCATGTTTTTTTAACATTGTAGAGGAGTAGATTATAGAGAACTATTTGTAATCGCTATATTTGAAAAACTATAGAAGTTATTGTAGTCAATATACATTTAATAATATTGACCTGTATTTAGGAGGTGGATTCACATATTTAGTTGGATGAATCATCCACGAGAAAATCATGGAAATAATCATGTTAATCTTTGAAAAATGGTATTTGTGCTTAATAATGGGCTTACTAATATGCCTACAAATCTGATTGTTCCTTCTTTAGAAAATTGAGGAAACATTTTGCATAATTTAATGGTAATGTTGAGGAGTGAGAAGATGTATATGTCGAATGTTTTAAGTCATAAATTCGTTAAAAAAATTATGTATGGTATGCAACCCGTAGTACGACACAGTCTCAAAACAACATATCACTGCTAGTAGCCATCAAACATTTGACTTTTTATGTTGACTTTTGTGATTGGGTCAAAATGGTTACTTTGGTTAGGTGTAGATATTGTTTCCCATAACAAACTCACAAAACTCTATTTCAAAACTTTAATTATATGTATGATCATCAACTATCAAATTCAGTAGCTTAGCAGCTTTACATGTGGAATGAATCAATATAAAACCTCTAAGAACAAACAAAAACATATATTTACTTCTTTGTACCTGTTCAAGCATCATATGTGACATCTTTACCTCCCATTACCTATTCCTTCAACAATTGGTTCTCATCTTTTGTGACGCTTAATCTTACCCCTACTTATCACTAGCTACAAAACCTTAGAATGTCAAAAGCTCATAAGTCCATTTGTAGTTACTTTATACTACTTCTTCCATGGTTTTCACAATTTCCACTTTCAATTAATGCAACGTAAAGGATAGGCATCATTTGGTTTATGGAAAAAACACAAATGTTTTTAAGATAATTGAAGAAGTTGGAAATGGAATTTCGGGCGCAGTTGTTTTTCTTGAAATGGAATTTCACGCACAAGTTTCTTTTTAGAATGTGTTCACTTTCTTGATATGTTTCTAGTTAAAGTATTGTTTGTCAACATAGAAGAATGCATTTTGGAATAGCCATATAAAAGAAAAACGTCTTCAATATGTTTAAAAAAAAAAAAAAAAAAAAAAAAAAAAAAAAAAAAAAAAAACTTATCCTTTTTAACATCTCTGTTGTTGTCACAGTTTTGAAAAGGATGTTGATTTTTGTAATTTACTCACTTTGAATATCAAGTTTGACCATAAGGTTGTGATACATCCTAAAAACAAACCTTAAGCTTAAAAAACCTTTCATTTACCTAATTCGATTCCACTTTTAGCACGCCTTCTTCCCTTGGCAGATAAACGTTACACAACTCATCCACCCCTTTATGTGGCATCATCAAACAAGCATAGTTTTCCTTAATCAAGTTCCACCAGTCTTGAGCCACATGTGCAATTTTCATGTGCTTATCGCTCTGGCTTACATTATCCGGTAGATATAAACTCGCATCCTTATGCCATGATTTACAACCTTTGGTCTTCTCATTCTAATAAAAGAGAAAATACAAACCATATGAGTGTTTCAGTTTATATGAAGAACTAGCTTAGAAAACCCGTTGACACCGGGTACTTTTTTAAAGAAATAGAGAAATGAGATGATAAGAAAAGTAATAACGTTAATATGTTCCTTTTAAAATATGAAACAAAAAATGAGACAATGCGTTCATTATAAGATAAGAAATTGCTTATGTTAGAATTACATTAACAAACGTCCAAGCTTGGGGTCTCCAAAATTTATTGTGTTGAGTACGTACATAACTTTAATAGCAACATGAAGTCTTAAATCTAAAACTACCTACATAAGATTTAAAACAACAATCAACACTGAAACCATGCTCCTGCTCCTCCCGGATCACTTTTTGCAAAGACAAACATTCTATTAGTCAGGCCACTGAAAAGAGGAAAAGGCAGTCATTAGTGTCTACATTCAATAAGATATAATGATTTACAGTAACACGGTGATGTGAGGCACTAAAAAATCATTACTTAAGCTTAATAATTGATTCTGAACTACTTCCATTGCAGTAGAAAAGTCAGACCATCAGGGCATAATCGAATAAAATAATCTTATTACATTACATCACTATTAATCTTGTGTAACAAACATGTTGGCCAACACCCATCTCATTAACAAAAGAATCCTTGAATTTGAATATCAAGTTAAATAGAGTCAGATATAAATGATGAGACTCCAATATCACAAACACAACTTTCTTATTATACTTTTGCGAAGTTATATAAAGCGGAATTAGCCCATCATTAAACTCATGGTACACATTTCCAAGGTACCCTCCTGTCGAAAAGAATAATATTGCTGGCACATCATGTTCCACCTAACATTTGGGTCAATTATTAGTATTGAACCCATTTGGGTTTTTGGCTATTAGTGTGAGTTCATCTATGGTGGCCATAGTTGATGCCTCCCATTTTCGCATGTACGGGGTTTGATATATTCTTACTGGTCTTTCTTGGAAGTGTAGAGGAAGACCAAAAATAAAGATGAATGTATTCGAATATCGCCTTCCATTGCGCACACATCAGATCGAATACTACTTCTATCACAACATATTGTACTTGAAAATTGAAAAAAATAATAGTAATAAAAAAAGATTAGAAATATGAAGAAAAATTACTCTTTTATTAGGTTTTCAACTTAAACTTTAAAATAGTGACTAAACCGTATCAGTAGTTTTACTGAGAGGGACAAAAAAATGAACCTTTTCTTTTAATAAGGACTAACAATTTTTTTCTTTCAAATTGTAATAAATAGCTTAGTATTTGTGACAATCCACTGAACTAAAGGCAAACTTGAACTTTTTGTTTCTTAATATTCTCTTGGTAGATTTTCTTAACAGTATTTAGTGGAGGAACTTAAACATTTTATTTGGAGTTTGCTTATTTCTAATGAAATGGTAAATTGCCTTATTTGTTTCAATTATCATATGCTCAATTTGAACATTTTTATAAAGTTGGCCAAAACTTGAACACATTTATTTGGGCCAAACTTTTACTTACTTAGAAATTATTTGATGTTTTATATATGATTACAAACCTGTATTACAATAACTAGTAGGGTACCCGCGCGTTGCGGCGGCGGGTACCCTAAAAAAATATTATCGGCACCAAATAATTATAAACGTGTATCAATAGCTTCACGATATATTTGAAAGTGTAACGATGGAATAAACTACAATTATTGGTGAGCCTATAATTAAATGCATATGATAAATTGTGTTGCAAAATACTACGTATATAGCTAAAATATTGAAATCCGATACACATGTGTATTCTACTCTTCACGCAGGACTTCTCGGTACACAACGTTTGATGTATACACTCCGTCTTCATCGAACTTTTTGGCAGGCTTTACTAACACCTTTGTGTTTTCACGTGAGATCCCTCTCGACAAAGCCACATAAAGCTGACCATGAGATAATACTGAATGTGGCAGATAAACACCAACATTTGGAATAGTTTGTCCTTGCGCCTTATTTATAATCATGGCAAAGCAAAGGCGGACAGGAAACTGATTTCTTTTCAACTTAAACGAAGTGTATACATCAAACGTTGTGTAATATAGAAATACTTAAAATTAAGCATTACAATCATTAAAGTTACATGTACAACTAATTTAAACACACTAATAGCATTAAAATTAAAATGGTAATTTAAACACACTAATGGCATTAAATATCTTAAAATTAAGTAATACAACTAACAAAGCAATATGTACAAGTAAATTAAACATAATTTTGAAACATTAAATATCTCTTAAACTTAATTTTCTAACATTAAACACATTAAATATCAAAAGTATTAAAATTAAGATATACAACATATAAAGCACTTGGTATAAATCAATTAAACACACATATATAAAAAACTTAAAATTAAGAATAAAACATTAAACAATAATTAATATTATTTTTAAAGCACCCTTATAATAAAAAAATACATGTTATAATATACAATGTACAAACAAATAAAATACATAAAGCTTTATACAATTTACATGCTACTAAGTTGATGGTATATGTAACCCCCGGTACTTTTCCTAAAACTATTTTACGAGACAAAACTGTTACTTTTGATTTTCCTTAACTTTTGAACTTCTTTGAACTTGTTTGGGTTTGAAAAACTTTGGATATCTTATTTAACGTGAGCGTTATTCCTTCATCGAGCCGGCACAACCTAGAAAACTTGAATCGTATTGCATTTTTCAATTTATTTGAATTATATGAAGTTTGAGAAAAACTTTTAAGTTTATGCTTGATTTGATGGGAAAAATGATTTCGTAAACAATGGCGCAAGTTTCGTGATTTTTCGAGTCCATTTGTTATATCGTTTGAGCCCCGAAGCGGTTTCGTGAGAAGTTTAACTACGTTGATAGTTTTGGTCCCCGTGATATTTACCTTTGCATCCCCCACACTTTCATTAATTCAAAATCTGCCCTATACTTTTTAATATATATACCCCTTTTATTAATATTTTCTCATTTTAAACCCTAATAAACACACACTCACACCCTACTCTCTCTCTCTCTCTAAACCCTCCCACCGCCGGCCACAAATCCGGTGACACAAGCAGATTCCGGTCGCCGGAATAATTTTCCGGCAACCCACCCATTTTTCTTATTTCTACTTATAGATCGGGAAACCCCCGTCTTGCTCATACCACCCACGCACCACAACTCACTTTCGACACCCCTCCACGCGCCACCCTTCGACTGTCAACCACCACCACCTCCGATTGTTTCTCCGACGGTAACAAACCCCCACGCGCTCCCTTTCTTTTCTTTTCCTTAATTTATTTCAAAACCCTAATTATTTTTTTATTTAAATCCGATTTTAATGAGGTTTATTCATAAAAATGGTTTTAAAAAAAATGTTACTAAACCCTCGTGTGGACCCCCTTCTCGCCTCTACAACCGACTCGGTCAACCACCGAGTCAACTGAGTTGACTCGGTGCGGTGACTCATTATGTTTTCCTTGCTCTTTTGGTGTTCTTGATGTTGTTGTACCCGGATTTGGATTTGGTTATTAATTTTGATTCGTTTGGCTTGCGTTGGTCTTGACAGCTCACGCGTAGCCGAGCCGTGACTCGTGGTGAGTCACTGTGAGGCAGCATAAATTTTAAGTCAATTAATTTGAAACTTTGCATTAATTTTAAGGTTTAAACTTTGCATTAATTCTAAGGCATTGATGGCTGTGAAAAATTGGTGTGTACTTTAAGCTTATCATACTTGTACATGTCTAATTATATTCATTTATGGTATTAATTGTCTATTTGTGTTAGAATTACTTGTACTTTAAGCTTATTACTTTGTAAGGCTTAAAATTAAGCATGCTAAAATTAGAAGGCCTAAATGCTTTATAATATAGTAAGATAATCCAAACTCTTTTTAATCAAAGCAATGTAGAATAGTTTAAACATAGGGATATGTTTCAACCCGCTTGACTTATTTCATCTGTTCTCTATTAAACTGTATTAGCTTGTCCATTTGAACCGCTAAGAGATAATATGTAACCCAAATAGACCACATGTATATAGATGGGTTAAAATGCAACCTAAAGTCTTTTAAACTTTACGCTTAGCGGTTATTCTATCTAACAAGTTATTTTAAAGAATTTGTGTTTAAGGTACATGGTAAATGTTACTGCACGTTGGTCTGAGTCCACAAACTGGACCAGACTGGTTTGGACAAAACAAAGTAACTGTAGGATTCTCATAATAATAACTAGAATGGATTATGTGATTATGGTTCGAATTGTATTTGAATTTAGAGAGAGAAAGAGAGTTGGGAGGATTTCCTAGAGAGAGAAAGAGATGAAAGAAAAATGTGAAAGATTAGATTGAGAATAATGGAAGCTCCAACCCTCTCCACATGTGGAGAGGGGTATTTATACTTACAACATAAACGCCCACACCCGGGCTGTGGATCAGGCATACAGTGGGTGAAGACCCGTCCTTCTTCCACGGTGTTACTTAAACTAATACTAATTAACTAATAAACAAACTAACTACGAGCTAACTTAATGCTATTACAATCATTAGGTGACCGAGACTTTTACAGGAATATTTGTATTCCTAACAATCTCCCCCTAAGCGAGGTCACCTTTGAAATTAAGATCTTTGGTCTTTAAGCATTCTTTAGTCTTAGTAGCTCGTAGGATCTGATTCTTCACTTTTCAACACACTTCGTACTTCAAGCAAGCGAACTTGTGATTTGAATTCCTTTGAGATATGTGATCTTTGAGCTTCTTTGAGATCATCAGCCAAAGTAAATCTCCAAGCTCATCCATTGCAGTATCGCCTTCATGTGATGTAGTGACTTTAGGACCATCATGCTCACATTCTTCTGTATCTGGAGACGTTGCATTGGAGATATGGATCAGGAGACTTTTTCATCAGAGTTGAGGAAGCGTTGTTGGTAGTCTCTCAACATTTGTTGTAGCAAGTCTCTCATCTTCATTGATAGTGTGGAGGATGTGTGAGCATGAGGTATGGATTGACCCGATTCAGCTGGAAACTAGAGCCATCAACGCCATCTTTATATGTGTCCCTGTGATCAGGTAGAGTCTCTTTTAAAGAAGACTCTCCTTGACAGGAATTTCCAGCTTGTGGTAATGAATTTTCCAAAGAGTCCACTTCGGAATCTTCATACTTAGCATGTTCTCATACCGGAACGTCTCAAAGCAGACAGCGCGATAGAGTGAATCGGTGAATAGATATTCACGGATTGATGAGAAATTGATTTATAGAAATCACTCGTGTGTCATATGATAAACATTTTTGAGACACGACGAGAGTTTTATACTTTGAATCACATTTCCATCAAAAATACTTTTGTTTGAAAGATATTACACAATCAATGTGCTCGAAAGATAAGTTGGTGAGCACATTGAGAGGTTTTGGCAAAAGTATCTGTCAATCCATATCCTGGAACAAGTTTGATTCAAATTTGAATCGCACCATTGTTGCTTTCCAGTTGTCACTTGATCATTGATCCAAGATGGATCTCACATGTCACCTACCAAGAGCTTGAGTGATGTTCGCTCTAGAAGGATTTCCATCGTCATTGTGAATATTTTCATATCACTCGGATGTTCTGGCAATACCACAAGGATAATGCGTAGGACTCTAAATATTTTACCTTATTTTCCACATTGTGTGAAACAATAAGCATATTTGGAAGTGTGTCCTAACGAGATTTATGGATGATCTCTTTGGCTCTAGACTCGATAGTGCGTTTTGATCCGCTCCTGGAGACTGGGGAGGCGTCTCTTGTTTTAGGTATCAACATAACTCGCAATGAGCGGTCGATACATTGCACAGGGTTCCCCGTGAGATTGAAACAAGCTCTTTTAAGAGAACTTGAGTGGTTGGGAAGTTTTAGTGCCGTGCGTCACTGGGTCCATGACGTCTTGTCTTCAATACCGGTGTTACCTTAGTAACCGCTAGTAGATTATGAATTGAACCCGGTTTCTGCCCTAAGGTTGAATATATGGAGGGCTATTTCTTTTCACCCTTTCTCATTTCATTTCTTTTTCATTCTTCAACCCCTTCAGTGCTTACCGAGACTTCATCACTAGAACCTTGTTGGGTTTGTTCCAGTCTTAGCTCTATCTCAGTCCGCACTCTTCCCTTTCTCACTTTACTCCTTTTTTTCAATCATTCCTAAGGACTTCTAATCTATTTATGGATTGTCCCTGGGAAGATCCTACCGGTTCTGGTGGATCATGGGAATTTATACCTAACCTTAACCAACCCTATAACTCCATGCATAAAGATAAATGGTCGGTCTTTGGTATAACTTCCACAAACGCCTTTTGCTCCCCCTCAATATGTGCATCGATATTCGAAAGTGTTTAGCACATATGCGGGAGCCTATTCTTGAGTACAAAAGATCACTTTTGATTATCAGACTTCATATTTAAATCACATTCTCTCCCCCGATCAAAAATTTCAAACCTTTCGAGATTTTTTTATCTCAATTGATTTAAATAATTTAGAAAGCGTTTTGGGAGAGAAATGCGGTCAATTTTAATATTTTCTGATAAAAGGAACTTTTTCTTGCTCCCCCTCAATTTGTGAGGGAGGTTGTTATGTGTCAGATTTGAAGAGTTATCAAAATATTCGAAGTTTTAACGAAAACTCTTTGAAAGTTTACTCATTCTGACACATAACCATCACAAATCTTTTTGTTGCAAGGTTTTATGTACGAAGTGTGGGGAGTTTTGATGATACATAAAATTTTGAGAAATCACTCTCCCTCTCAATCAATGACGGATGTTAAAGCATAAATATTTTCATAAACGTCATTGATTGAGTGAAAATTTTATCAAACGTTTGAGTTCAATTTGATTTTCATTCAAAATTGCATGGTACCACCAAGTTTTGCACAAACACTTTCCGGAAAAATCATAGAAGGGAAAGTATTTGGCAATAAAAAGAAGATTTCTCTTCTTTATCAAGAAATAATGCACTGAAGCGTACATTAGATCGAGGGTGCATGAATATAAAGTAATTCACGCTCGGATGAACGGCACCCTTTGTTAGGAACAACCGTCTTTTTGGCGACGTGTTTTCCTTAATTTTGAAAAACGGGTTGCTATCTAAAGTAATAGCAAGCCATATTTTTGAAGACCGGGTTGTAGCCTGAAATGACTACAAGCCATATTTTTGAAATCCGGGTTGTAGCCTGAAATGACTACAAGCCATAATTTTTAAGAATGTTTTGAGAAACGACATGTTTTAGAAAAAAAACTTTATTTGAAACCGAAAAAAAACTCTTGCTCAAGCATATGTAAGATTCCGTGTCATTATTAAATGACATTTCTAGAAACGTACATAATATTGATTACACAAGAGACATGTCGTGAGAAGAATATTTTTTGGATTTTTTATGATTTTTCAGATTTTTATGGTTTTTTTTTTTTTTTTTTTTTTTTTTTTTTTTTTATATATATATATATAGGTTTTATATTTCTCTATTTTCTTTTTGTTTTTATAATATATACAAGGATATTTGAAGCAAATCCATTACTCCTCATTCTCTTCATGAAGACTTTTGACTGATTCTGGCGAGAGACACTTCATACCAAGTAGCAGGAGAATAAATAGAAACCGTTCTTCCTGGAAGTGCCTTTGTGAGGAAATCTGCCAGCTGTCCTTCTGAAGAAAAATTCCACAACCCTCTTTTCCACTTGTTCTACCAAACCTTTGGAGAATCCATTTGTCAAAGCATTGACAGTATATCGTACCAACAAGGATTATCTTTGCTCCATTTTGCAATATTGTTCATGTGGTTGAGGGTTAGGAACTGATGTAGCCCTATCAAGATCTCCTGAAGAATATGCCTTAGAGGAAAATTCAGGAGCAAGTGTGTTGTCGAACAGAACATCATTGGGAGGAGGAAATGAATTAACTTCAAAAGAATCGTCGACTGCAGTGCCTTGATGTACTGGTGGAGATTGAAAGTATGATGATGTTGACGAATGACTTGCTGTTGGAGCGTCTTGACCTATTGAAACAGGACAAGATGAACCATTTTGGATCGTTTGGTACATGAGCCGCGATGGCTGGTGGTACCGGTGTATCACCAATTTGCAGCTCGACATATTCATCAACCATTGGATCAGCCAAGATCTCCAAATCCTTATCGGTAGGAGGTACATAAGGTACATGCAGGAGTGGGATACTATACAAAGCCTGAACTGAATGGTTCAGAAGACAAAAATTTAGACGCGGGTCCTGTACTGATGTGTACAGAAGCCATTTGATCAGTCAGCTCATTGTGGAAGTGTGTAGCCAACATCTCTGAAACATCCACTACCAAAGCTTTCGAGGCTCTTGAGTAATCGTCTGAAGCCGTAGATGCCATGATGAGATCTTAAACGGAATTTTACAATTTTGTGACTTAAACCGAGAGATCGGTTCTCTCTCGGGATTTTACTAAAGTCAACAAAAGAAACCGAAAGATGTAATATGTGAGTTAGACTTAGAGTGAGATCTTGGATAAGTTACAACTAGCATTAAGTGTCAAGTCGCGACAAGTCAAGTTACAATAGATCCGATCGTAATAAGTCAAGTTGTAACGATTAACTCACAACGTCAAATTACAATCAGATTAATCGAAATGACTTAAGTCACAACAATTCACCAAACACAGATTGATAACAAATCACAAGAATCTTACTACTGAGTCAATCGCTAGGCACCACCAAATTGCTGAGTTTTGGCCTCCTCAATGTGAAGCTTTGGTAGCTTCCCCCCAAACCGACAATCATCTTCATGAGACACTTCCCCCAAGTAGTTGAAGTGATGCAAAAAGTCTCATTGCATGAAGCTCAAGAACCCGAAGAGAACGATTACACCGAAGTAACAGGGTGAACCATGGATCATCTCTACGGTTAACAATCCCGGAATGTATGATGAAGCCCGATCACATGACCCTGTTGTACATCCCCAATGTATACATTACTTTGAGGTTTGGAGCAGTTGTCAATTAGGGGGAATCAGATATCAACATCTTCATTTCACTAAATGCTTTCCAGCTATCTTACACATGCCAACTCAATCCATATTGTACGCATGCATCCAACACAAGAAGAGACGATGACACCAAAGTAACAGGTTGAAGCACTGATCATCTCTGCGGATATCACCTCTGGAATATATGATTAAGCCCGATCACGTGAACCTGTTGCGCGTCCTTGATGTACACAAATCTCTCCCCTGATGGTTGCGATCTCATCGGAATCAGCATAACATAGTGTACATGAACCATTAACCAGAAGCACTTTACCAAAAATCATATCAGCTCATATGAAGATGTCGATAAGCAATATCATCTCACTCTCCAGTTGTTCTTCTCATATTTCTTCCTACTGAAAGCTGAAGTAATACATACCACAAGTATCAGAAGACCACTTCCCCCACGTAGTTGGAATAATACACCAAACGCCACAAGTTAATACACTGATATTCTCTGCGGTTATGACATTAGGCTTCCCGGGATAACTTCAATTAAGAAAAAGTATTAAGTTCATCACGTATACTCATTATGCATTAAGATGTATGTCTCCTTCCCCCTTGCTGGTTTTGATACCTCAGAATCAGCAACACATTATAAGCACATCTACTTGAAATCTTGTGAGAAGAATAAAATTGGTTTAACTGGATCTAGTGAGAATCAACTGCTACAAAAACTCTCTCTGACCATCTTTACCAACCCTTATGTAGGCTATTTGAAGTGACCACTGATGAAGTAAACCCGATATACCAAAGTTGAAACGGAAGAAGAATCCCCCAAATCCATAACTTAAGCTTGCACTATTGTTGATTAAAGAACGATGTAGAAGAATAAGTACAACACCTCTTGAGACTATCCACATTCGCATTTGCGTGTGATACTGAGCACTACAATGTAACTCCTTGAAGTGATAGCCATAACCCTTGAGTACTACAATGTAACTCCTTCCATCGGGTATAACTAGATAATCTAAGTCCCAATCATAAACTTTAAGAGTTCACGCAAGTCATCAATCGATGCATGAAGTTTCGATGATGAAATAAGTAGACACCTTCGTAAAATACTCTTCAATCTCAATTAAGGGATGCCAAATAAACTCCGTGATCACTTGACATTTCATGTCCAAATTGTTAGCCGTTTAGACATTTTAACCGACATTTTCCATAATGTTCTTCGGGTTGATTTACAAAGTGCACATTGGTAGGAACAACAATCCTTGATTTAAGAACGAAAAGATGGATCATTATTCATGCGTGTAACTTCGTAATCATGATAGTCATCATCAACACCTTGAGAAATAACTAGAGATTGGATTACTTGAGCAAGTGATCAATCATCATTAATCATCATTCATAATACTTCTAGATGGTGCATCTTGATCAATCATCATTCTTTGAAGCTTGGAAGTAATCATCAAACATAAATCCCAGTCATCCTTGGTAAGTAGAACATTAGGTGTTGGAGGAGAGTCGTATGACCATTCTTCAAGCATCAATCAACATGTGGTATATTCACACTTCTCCCCCTCAAAAATTGCAAGCGAGGTTTGCCATTTTTGAATGAGCAAGTGAATAAGAATTCGAGCAAAGATGAGTAGATCCACTTGATGACTGAATGAACATGGAGAAAGCATGAGGCATGTTGTTGATGATGGTAAAAAAAAAGAAGATTTCTCTTCTTCCGAAGATAAGGCGCACTGAATCGTACACCTTTCTTTTCTTTGATGAACGGGGCCTGAAGTGTTGTCAGCAGACGCCATAATGTTGAAGTACGAGGCCTGCACTGAAGTGTACAGACGTCATAATGATGAAGTGCGAGGCCTGAACAGATGTGAACAGACGTCATTGCAGACATACATCAACTTTGACATTCCAGACATCCTAAAGCAGGAGATAAGCTTGTTTTAGGCCTCCAGACTTTGAGTCTCTTGATGTAGTGAATGATCGATGTACCTGCAACTGAGTAAGGACTACCTGCACTAACATTACAAGCTTGATTGCATATACATGGGTTAGTGACAAAAGTATCCAAACCCTTGGGGTTTTCACGGTCAACCATGGTATTGCCATTGGTAAGTATCTTTCCGGTAGGTATCCACTTAAGTCCAACATCCTTAAAAATTCTACCAGTTGGAATCCACTTATGGCAAGGTCTAGGATTACTGAGCTTCTTATGCATAGTGGAAGGCATATCGATATTCCTAGTCTCCAAAGATTTGGTAGTTTGAGTCCACCTAGGAGAAGTTTTAGATTTGTTTTGCTTCTTATGCATTGTAGATGACTTTCTGTAAATCCTAGACTTTACAGGTTGAACCTTAGCATTGTTCCTCAATATCCTAGGAGGGATCATACAAGGTTGAGAACCTAAGATTCCATCCTTATGAAGTAGTGCCCTTATCCTAGCATTTTCTAGATCATAGTTCTTGTACAGGTCATTAATAGCATACGTGTTTTGAACCTTAATGTTAGGTTTCGACATTGTTTTTGAACTAGTCCTAGAGGAGCTGGGAATATGAGTAACTACTTGTTGAGGCTTAGCAGAACTAGAAGCAAAAATCTTAGGCAAATAATGTGTAGTGACTGGTTTTGTCAAAACTTGTTCTGCATCAACTTGGGAGGCAAACCGTGTTTTTGAAAGTTTTGGTCGTTCAGATCTAAACGCAGTCGGTTGCCTAACAACGGATTGGTTTCTAATTGATTGAGAAACTGGTTTCCCCAAGATTGATGGTTTTGCAAACTTAGTGTTCACACTATTCCCTGTTGCTTTTCTTAGCTCATTCTTTAATGCTGTTATTGTGAAACCCTTTTCTTGAAGTTGAGCTTTGAATTCATCATTTTTGGCAGTCAAAGAGATTGTTTGTTCTATCGACTTAGCTTTCATTTCTTTGATTGACTCATTCAAGTTTTTACAATGAATTTTCAAAGTCTCATTTTCCTTAAGTAACTCAGCCACATATTGTTCCAATTCACAATTTCTTGTTGCAAAAATCTTACTGACATGATTATCCTCAACTTCATTACACACATCACACATCTCAGAAATACGGTTTTTCAGGTTGTTGATTGTCAAGTTTTTGGCTTCCAGCTGAGCTTTCAAATCATTTATCATAAAGAATTCGCGGAAATCAGGAAGTTCCGGATTTTTACACGGTTGATTATTTTGAAAACTTTCTTCCTTTTGTTGCATTGCAATTTCAAGTGAAATACAATGTTTTTCAAGGTGTGCAAATTTGTTTGAAAGTTCATTAAAAACTTCTTTATCAACCACATCTTGAGCAACAAACAAAGGATTAACACAATGTTTTTCAAGTTGTTCAAATTTGTTTGAAAGTTCATTAAAACTTCTTTATCAACCACATCATGTGATTTAAAAGACTCAGCTGTAAACAAGGAACTTGACTCATTATCACGTTCAGCATCCTGATCACTTTCTCCCCCTTTATGATTCATATTTGTTAAATCAGAAATGATATTGCTATTAGTTTGTTTCAACAAATATGTTTCATAACTGGGCATAACTTGATCAGTATGCAGTCGTTCATCAGAAAGCACATTATGATGTTTAGTTAGGGGTACCTCAGCACATGACACTTGCTCTTTTACTGGTTTTAATCCAGTGCGCATGTCTCGAGTGTCTCTAGTCACTGAGTCGCAGGGTGTGTCAAGCTTATCAGTCTCTGATTCTTTGCATATCGTGACACCTGTCCCAACATCCAATGCTATACCCGAGTCACCAACACCATCACATGATTGTACCTTACATACCTTCACCATGTCATCATATGCAGGTATATGCTGTGCCTTTTCGTCAATGAATCTTATCACTTTATCCATAAGCTGGACAAGTGTGTCTCTGAACGTGTCAACCTCAATTCCCGTGTGATCAGCAAAGCACTTTTTCGTCATCTCACTATAATGGTCATACTCCAGAGTGAATTCTGAATCAAAGAACACTTGGAGTTGTTTGTTGATCACACACAGGGCAGCCATGGATCCCATTTTGGAAAATTCTCCTCGGTCCAGTTGTTGTCGTAATTGATCCAAGTTAAGAATCATTATGTCTGTGAAAGTTTGAACATCTTGACCGAAGAGAGTTGTAAAAGCACGTTCAAACCCCATTTTGAATCCAGTTCCCTCTAGAAGTACCGATAGGTGTGAATGAAGTTGTTGAAAACATTCTATGCAACAATCTTTTGCATTATCGAGCAATTTTTGCGGCTGATGAAGTACTCTCTCAGTAATGACAGAGTCTGAAGTGGTAGACATGATGTAAACGTGCACGGGATTTTACAATTCTATGATTTAAACCGAGAAATGAATTCTTTCGCGGGATTTTACAAAATCAAGAATAAACCATGAGATAGTGAGAAACTGTTGGATCGGTAGCTGATTAGATGATTGTTTGATGAACTTGATGGTTGTATGATTGAGATTCGAACAAACTCTGTAGATTATCAATAAGCCCGAAAATTGCTCAATCCAAAATGAATCTCAATCTTGAGTACTTGAAGCTCAATAAAATCGTGGACCAAAATTATATACCAAGATTATAACTTATCAAATACCATTGTATGCAAAGGCTTAAAACAAATCCGTCCCTTGTTATAGCACACCAACGAAAGAAGGGAACAAAGAAAAATCCGTCTCTAAATGTGAATGCAGCCCAACAGTAAAAGCATTAGCAGCCCAATGATAATCAAACACGGCCCAATCACAATCTTAATTATACGCAGCCCACATGTTACTCCGCCCCTTTCTGATAACACCACTTAATCACAAAATGGTTTGTAGTCCACTCTAATCTTTCAACAGTTTGTAGTCCAACCTAATCTAATTTATCCTAATCCCTAACACACGCTTATATACCTCCACTTAATCACCAAAACCTAATTGCAACTTACATATTACTCCGCCCCTTTCTTATACACTCACCAAATCACAGATAAGAAAAAAATAGCTCATGTACATCAAAGCCAATCAAAAACAATTCTCAATCATATGAGTATCCCTGCTAATTGAACACCACAAGCTCAATCAGGTAGGTTATTGATTATGTTTTTGTTTTTCTTAGAACCGAATGAAAAGAGAGTGAAACAATCTTGTTTTGTTCTTTCTTTACAATATTCGGATAGTTAAAAGTAAGATCAATGATGAAACTCTCTTCTTGTTTTCACCTCCACCGGTCTAAGATTCGAAGGATGCATTTTTTCTTTGAATAAATCGGTGTGTAACCAAAGAGATAATCTGAGATCATTCAGCCATGATTAGAAGTGGGATGGGTTAAGGGCCTGATGAGAGAGTATATGTGAGATGGGTTGAAGAATGTGATTAGTTTAAGCTTCAGTTAAGATTGGATTAGTAGACTTTATGTTTGTTTTTGGTTATAAATCAGGTAACCGCAACAAAAGAACGAGGTAGTCGCAAAACGGAAACCGCAATCAAGATCTAACCGCAAAATTATGAGCTAACCGCAACGTAAAGAGTTAACCGCAATAATGAACTGAGGTAGATGCTAGATTGGTAGAGAGGTAACCGCAAACATAGGAGGTCTGGTAAACGCAAATAATGGACTGATGTTAAACGCAACAATGGACCACAATTCACTTTGTTATATTGTCCATTTACAGAAAAAAGATAAACGCAGCCACAACAAAACAAACCAGTCCTAATCAGTTATATGTCCTTTTCCCATATGAAGTGAACGCAGTCAAGAAAAAAAAAAAAAAAAAAAAAAAAAAAAAAAAAAAACCTTAACCGCAGCCAAGAATGTATTGTCCTTTAGCAGAGAAAACAAACCGCAACCAGGAAATAGTATGTTTATACACATACGGATACAAAGACCAAGTGTGCAACTAATTAAAACTAAGTCCAATATCAGCCCACAAGAATCACCAAAGCTCACAAACACCACGAGATGCAACAAAACCAAGCTAGATATACAATTCGAATGAAAAAAATAGAACCACAAAACCAAGTACAAATTCGAGAACACCAAGTCCTAAGATGAAACCATGGCTCTTGATACCAATTGTAGGATTCTCATAATAATAACTAGAATGGATTATGTGATTATGGTTCGAATTGTATTTGAATTTAGAGAGAGAAAGAGAGTTGGGAGGATTTCCTAGAGAGAGAAAGAGATGAAAGAAAATTGTGAAAGATTAGATTGAGAATAATGGAAGCTCCAACCCTCTCCACATGTGGAGAGGGGTATTTATACTTACAACATAAACGCCCACACCCGGGCTGTGGATCAGGCATACAGTGGGTGAAGACCCGTCCTTCTTCCACGGTGTTACTTAAACTAATACTAATTAACTAATAAACAAACTAACTACGAGCTAACTTAATGCTATTACAATCATTAGGTGACCGAGACTTTTACAGGAATATTTGTATTCCTAACAGTAACAGACAAGAAACTGGATGTTTCATGGCTCATTAAAAAAGATGGGAATCAAACAGTCACCAAAAAGCGTTAAATTCGGGTTCCAGGTTCTAAATAAACTCAACTTTCGGTTTCGATAGTCGCACTGGATCTCAGTTCTTACCCATTAAACACACAAAAATGATATAGAAAATATAATATAGTGAATACAAAAATACGTACCAGTTATGAATTGAGCCGATTAAGCCTCTATCATAAATAAGCTTCAATGTGTTTGGTCCATCTTCAGGGACAACATTCATCACCCAAAGATCTTTGCTCCTCAAAGCAGCTCCAAATGAACCCAAATTTGCCTTCATGTCCATCACATTCCTGATAGTGTTGGTTGATATTTTTGAGCTCAATAGATCCCAGTAGTTCTCAACCCTCTTACGCCATAGCTCCTGTAAGGGTATGCAAATTTTAGTGAGCTGGACAACAATTGAGTTGAATTAGACAAGATAGAAATTGTATATTTACCGTGTCCTTGAACACATTTTTATAAAGTTGGCCAAAACTTGAACACATTTTGATAAAATTGTAATAGTGTAACTGCCATGCATAATGTTATCTATAAAAATTATATCAAAAGGTAAAACCATCATAATTAGTATACCTTGAAAAGATCAAACCTAAATCCACTCATTTGCATCATACGTTGTGTATCATTTATGCTTGCATTGTTAAAAATGACAGAAATATGTGCAAGTCGAATCCCATTAGAAGGTCGGTGAAAGTATAGGCGCAGAAAATCAAAGCACACATCATTAGACAGATACTAATTAACCATTTTCTTCTCCGAGAATGAGTCTAAACAACCATCACAATCCAAAGAGATTTAGGAAGTACCTGTTAAGATAAACAAACACCATCATCAACAACCTCGCTTAGTATTACTAATTAAGAATTCTGGACATTGTATTATCATAACGGCCTACCATGAGCGATTACTGATGTAGCTGACATCAAACGGTACTAAAGAAAATCTCGTTCTATAACATGGATCAGAACCTCTGAGTTAAGGGAAAAGGTATCTTTGCTGGATAAAAAAAATATACCATAATTGTGATACCATTACATGTCACCAGTTTTCTGACCAAAACCGTTTTGAAGAGATTCCTGAGCAGAGCAAGAAAAGACTAAAATAAGTAATTATATAGATTATAAAAACTTTAGATATCATCCGTATCACTCCACAACTTTTAACATGTATCCCTTTCAATTTCTCCTCTAAAGCACAACCAATACCTGAAGCGTTTTAAGCGGAAGCTCCTCCATATATTCATCCACCTGTAATAACGACAATATTGGTAACTCAGGCGACTTTTTGTTGTGATTACAATTACTAAATACAAAATACATTATTTGGAATTGCTTATTTATAATGAAATGGTAAATTGCTCTATTTGTTTCAATTACCATATGCTCAATATGAACATTTTTGTAAAGTTGGCCAAAACTTGAACACTTTTATTTTGGCCAAACTTTTACTAACTTCTATTTCAGTTCAGTTTGTAACTGTAATAGTGTAAGAACCATTCATAATATAATCTATAAAAATTATATCAAAAGGTAAAACCATCAAAATTAGTATACCTTGAACGGACCAAATGCAAATCCACTCATTTGCATCATACTTTGTGTATCATCTATGGCTGCATTGTTAAAAATGACACATAAAATCAAATTATCAAATATAAGAAGCTAACCTCGAAACTGCTTATTATTTCAGCCTCGTCAACCCTTTGTTTGAATGCCTCCTTTGTGGAATCCTATTACAACAACAGATAGCTATGTTTAAGTCCTTGTAGCAGATTTCCATCAATTAAAAAAAAAGTAGCACTTGAATGTTTACTTTTGCTGATTTCAAAACCGGCAAAAATCAACCAAAACCACTATATTCCAAACCGCTCAGATCCAAAGATTATTAAAAAATCACCACCAAAACCCTAAGTATAAAAATTAAAACTGGGGATTAAAAGTATACCTGATAGCCAGCCACATAGTCAATTCCGATCACTAATTCGAACACCTAATTTAAAAACATACAATAAACCATTAGTAACTCATAATCAGTTTGAAAAGACATACCTTGTTGTTTGAGATTTTAGGAGGATTAAGAAGATCGTATGTTAAGCATGTGTATAGAATAAGCATCAATTCAAAACCTAATTTATTTGATGAACATAAACTGATATTGAATTGAAAGCCATAGTGGGATCAATTGAAACAGAAAGGTAGATATATAATTTTGAATGGGTGACATTAATTGGTGATTGACATTTAATGGTGATTTGAAACTGAATCAAAGGAAAATTGAATGCAGCGTGTAGAGGAAGATGTGGATTTGAATTGGAGCATGGTTATTGAATGTGATTAATAGTTAACAAAAATAAAATCAAAGGAGGAGCGTGGTTATGAATGTGGCTGCAAAGTTGAATGAAGAAAACTTGGTGCAAAAAATGGTTGTACATAAGTTGTTAATTATGGTAAGACACGCAAGCGCATTAAACGAATTTTTAATGCTCTGCGCTTAGAGGTACTTGTACAAAAGCTTATCAAAATTAGTATACCTTGAACGGACCAAATGCAAATCCACTCATTTGCATCATACTTTGTGCATCATCTATGGCTGCATTGTTAAAAATGACACATAAAATCAAATTATCAAATATAAGAAGCTAACCTCGAAACTGCTTATTATTTCAGCCTCGTCAACCCTTTGTTTGAATGCCTCCTTTGTGGAATCCTATTACAACAACAGATAGCTATGTTTAAGTCCTTGTAGCAGATTTCCATCAATTAAAAAAAAAATAGCACTTGAATGTTTACTTTTGCTGATTTCAAAACCGGCAAAAATCAACCAAAACCACTATATTCCAAACCGCTCAGATCCAAAGATTATTAAAAAATCACCACCAAAACCCTAAGTATAAAAATTAAAACTGGGGATTAAAAGTATACCTGATAGCCAGCCACATAGTCAATTCCGATCTCTAATTCGAACACCTAATTTAAAAACACACAATAAACCATCAGTAACTCATAATCAGTTTGAAAAGACATACCTTGTTGTTTGAGATTTTAGGAGGATTAAGAAGATCGTATGTTAAGCATGTGTATAGAATAAGCATCAATTCAAAACCTAATTTATTTGATGAACATAAACTGATATTGAATTGAAAGCCATAGTGGGATCAATTGAAACAGAAAGGTAGATATATAATTTTGAATGGGTGACATTAATTGGTGATTGACATTTAATGGTGATTTGAAACTGAATCAAAGGAAAATTGAATGCAGCGTGTAGAGGAAGATGTGGATTTGAATTGGAGCGTGGTTATTGAATGTGATTAATAGTTAACAAAAATAAAATCAAAGGAGGAGCGTGGTTATGAATGTGGCTGCAAAGTTGAATGAAGAAAACTTGGTGCAAAAAATGGTTGTACATAAGTTGTTAATTATGGTAAGACACGCAAGCGCATTAAACGAATTTTTAATGCTCTGCGCTTAAAGGTACTTGTACAAAAGCTTATTTTATTAGATAAAATAGATTCAAACTTATCAACATTTAAACAATCAAGAATATTTTCCAACAATAGCAAGATTTTTCAAATTAGTAAATAGATTTTTAACAATCTGGAATCTTCTGACATTTAATCAAGAATGATACATTTACGATTTATTAAAAAAAAGTATTATCATAAATTCAAAATCGGTTAATAATTGATAATTATAAGAAATGAACGTGCAACGAAGAAACCGATTATGCAATATAGATAAAGTACTAAAGGCATTCACTATTGTGGGTTTATGAAAAGATGAAAAGGTTTATGTTTCATTTCAACTATAGTGGATACTTATTTCATGTTTATGTGGCATGAAGAGGTCCTAATTTTTGAACCTCTTTATAAATTCAATGCATTTTGTTTTATAGGACATTTATAAAATTGTAAAGGTTTATACCATAATTAATGTAGGTTTATAATATCAAAAGATCTAAAAATTAATGATGTGTTAATGTATAAACTTTTGTAAAAAGTTTATTATAGTAGATGCTCTAACAATCAATTTAAAAAACAATTAATGCATTCATTTTTTTATTTTTATTTTTTTTTTATTTATTTTTTTTTACGGGTAATTAGGATTGAATGATCATGCAACACTTATGCAATATTCGAGCACTTCAACTTACAAACTAGTTAACCAATAATCAATATAAAAAATCAGTTAATCATGAATTCATCAGTCTTTTTGAAACAGTTAATCAAGATTCGATAATCATGCAACATATTTGCAGGGCCGTCCCGTGGAATTTAGAGACCCTGTGACGTACTTTGGATGGGGCCTTAATTCAACTTCGAAAATTAAAGCACACATAAAATTAACAAATAATAATTTCTTTATGCATTTTTTTTAAAGAATAAATCACAACTTACTGATCTTATTCTAATATAGATATATAGTTTTCTTTCGTTTCGAAGTGTAACTATAGAATTTTCAAAAACCTTTGCATAAAGTCCAATACTTTCAAGATTTTTATATAGTAAGATGCTTTGTAGTATTATTCTTTTCCGAAACTATATCATAGCTAAAACCGTTAGACGTATTTCAACCTTTTAAACCGCAAACATAGTGTGTTTTTTGTTTAAACTTTTTACAAATTTGAAACAAGGATAGGAACAAAAATGATAAATTGCAAAAGACAATGGGTTGTATTCGAAACACAGAGAAAATATTGATCATAAAAACAAAATTAAAAGCTAGGCCCCATATCTCATGACTTTGGGGTTATTTTCCCCAACAAAACACCCCGACAACATTTTCTTTGCAAACAAACCGTTTGTAGTTTTTTTTTTTTTTTTTTTTTTTTTTTTTTTTTTTTTTGGAAAAATCTTTTGTTCTTCATTCAAAATAATCTATTACTAGGATCAAATCCTCCAAAAATGAATTTATACCTTACTGATGTTTTAAAAATCGGAGGCCCTGTGCAGTTGCCCATGCCGCACATACATAAATCCGGCCCTGTATATTTGCAATGATCAAAGACTTCAAATGTTTTGATAAATTCATTGTTCTAAATAAGTTATCAAGATCGTATAAAAATCAAAGTAATTTTCCAATCTTCCTAATGATTTAATTTTCATCTTCTAATATAATCTTTTAAAGAAGCCTCTTTCACAAGGTCAAAACGCCAAACATGTGAATTTTGTGGCTTCTTAAAAAGCAAAAACCTTTTGAGCAATGCACTAGAAGTTAGAAAAGGAGAACCAAGATCAACATCCATTCTCTTCCAATCTTTCGAATGGTCAAACTTCTTTACATATTCCCATCTTAATTCTATATTCAATATGTATATTGTTGCATGTTCACTTGTCATGTAGAACATAAAGAGTTGGCCTATATTCTTGAACTGGAATCTCCTTTTACCAAGTTCCCACTCTTCTTTAAAATGTTCTATTTTACTAAATGTTTGGGCCTTAATGTCAAATTTCACCATATAGTTCTCTTTCCTTACATCCCAAAACAATAACTTTGAATCAATTGTAACATATGGCTTGTTTACTAAATTAAGTGGTTTGGAAAAAGAGTCTTAATTAGCCTCTTAAAAGGGAGAGCAAGGTTATTAGCAAGGATTAAGGGTTTCGGGCCCATATTCTTCCCCACTAAAATGAAAGTCCCATAGTCCCACACATAAGAACCCTAACTTCTAAAACCAACCGGGACTCGTATATGCTTCCAACTGGTTTCAAAATCTCAAATATAGGTTAACGTAACACTTATTAAATGGTACATAATTAAATGAGATTTTAACAATACATATTGATTGAGAAGGAGTTAATGGAGGTTGTTCAAACAGTTATGAAATGGTACATAATTACAAGAAGGAAACTGCCTACAAAAGTGTGTCTTTGGTGAGACGTACCCATGATTTTTTAAAGGGTGTTGCACTATTTCTTTTTTTAATAACTATGAGTAGAGGTGGCAATTTGTGACCAAAATAAATAAATAAATTAAAAAAATAATAATAACAAAAAAATAAAAACCTACTTTGAACAAATTTGTACAAGATATGAGCACATTTAGCCCTCTTCTTTTTTTAAATGGGCATATATTGCTTATTTAAAAGTTAAATGGGTACAAATAGACATATATTTTCTCTAAATTAGAGAACAATACAATTTAAAAAAAAACAAAAAAAACCTTATAGATATAATATATTTAGTTTTTTAAATATAAATGAAGTGTTACGTCTGAGGAATTTATTTCGTCGTTTTGAGTCATTTCTAAAGCGATTCGTATAAAATGTGACCGTTTGACTTGCGCCCGTTTAGCCCGTAGCCCATTTGAACCGTAGCTTATACCCGCCCGTTTTGCCACCTCTAATTATGAGTTATAACGTTGCACTATAAAAAATTTATTAAGTAAAATTGAGGGTTGCGTGTGCCTAGAAAAACATATTTTTTAAAAAATTTACATTTTGTGGTCTAATCAGGTGTAGCCCGTGCTACACCCGACTTTTATGTGAGTCCGTCCCTACGTGTCACCCTATATACAAGTATATTTACCTCTCAAAATAGTGATTCAAGGTTAACCTAATCTAAAGGTCACGATTGTTTCTCTATAATCATAAACTCTTAACATATGCAATAGCTTGCATGTCTTTCTATAATATTGTATGATGTTGGTTTCTCATAAAAGTTTTATGCTCGCTTGTGTAAAATCTAATACGGAGTAATAAACATAAATTAAGTTTTATGCTTGTTAAGTTGTTATCCCTTTATTACGCACTTAATTAAGTAGTTTGGTCTTCTTGTTTTATTTCATTTCGAGTTTCAGTTGTGTTACATACATTATGGTTTACATAGAATGATTAATTAAGTATATCATTTGAGTGACCAAAATATAGACAAACGGTGTTTCGCGTTCTGGGAAAAACCCAAGTAGAGGAAACCGAGTGCTAATTGCCATGTTTAAGAATGGCTCAGTCTTTGCCTTTTTTTTTCTTTGAATCTATTAAAATGCTTACTTTTATTTCTTTTTTAGCAAAAATTTTTTATATAGATGAAACTTCAATAGTGTTGAAGCGCAAATTACAAACACTTGACCACGGTTGCTTGATTCAACTCCCATACTAACTACACTCTACAACAAAACTGGGCTAATGCAACGGTAGAAATCCGTTGCAAGTCCATTGCAATTGGTCATTTGCAACAGATTTGCAACTGATCGGTACTGTTGCAAAAAGGCTCCATGCAAATTTCAATTGCAACGGATTTGCAGCGACCAAAATATAACTGCAACTGTTTTGCGACAGAAGAAACTCTGATAGAATTTGTAACCATTTGCAACGAAAACTAAAAACAACGGATTTGCAACGAATACATTTCCAATGATATAAATTTGCAACGGGAATAGTTTTGGGACTAATTTGCAACGATAGCAAATAATTTAAACACAAAGTGTGGTTATATCATGTTCTTGTACACACGTACTAATTCAAGTAAAAGATTATGCAAGTAATTTAAACACAAAACAATTTTGAGCTTTAAAAAAATTCGAAACCCGTAAGGATTTAGGGGTGTTCGGTTGGTTTTGCAAGGAGAAAGAAAACACCAAGTATTTGTGTACAAGAGATGAAAAACAAATAACCTTGGGTTTGTATATATAGTGTGAGATTACTTGGAGCTCAAGGCACAAAAGAGGTGCCCTCCTTTGTGTGGCTGATTGGTTTGGTATCCCTAAAGGGATTCCGGAACCTTATTGACATTCCAATAATTCACAAAATAAACTTTCCTTATTTTCGTCTAACGGTCGTTAGCCATTTTTCGTTAAATACTAACAGTAGTTACTAATTTTGTGTTTATTAATAATTATATGTAACATTTATAAATAATTATTTATTTACTATTCATACGTAAAGTGTGCAATTCCGTTATCTCGAGTTCGCTCCTAACACACAACTATTAATTTATGTTCATAAAACTAGCAATAGTAACTCGTATACAAACACCATTTGATTATAATAAATCACAATAAAGATTACCCTTTCAAAAGCTCTTTACATAAATTACAAAAAACAACATATATAAACGATGTACACTCATTAACAGGGGTGTGCAAGCCTCAAACGTCATATACGCATTCATAGTTTTCAAGGTTGTAAATATCGTTCGGCGGTACCTCGGCGGTCGATCACCGCCAAACGCCAAGACTGATATGGCGGCGATATATCAGTGATATATCGGAGACCATAAATTATAAAGAAAATTATTTTTAAAAGAATAAATATTCGTAATATTCTAACAAAATAAGTCAATAACCACACATTTAACTAAAATTAAATTTTTTATTAATAAAAAATATATTAATGCTAAAAAATAACCTTACAATGCTAAACAAAACAAATCCAATAAAAGCCCAAACTATGTTAAAAATATAAAATAAAAGCCCAAACAACTACTTAACCTAACTCTAATATTTCTTACTATATAATAACATAATAAACTCTCAGCCACACAAACTCTTCTCTGAGCAGCCACATACACTCTTATCTCTAACCCTAATATTTCTTGCAGCCACACTTTTACCACTTCTATCTCATTTCTTTCTTCTTCCATGACAAAACATACAATAGGTTATACAACCGATGGTCCTCCATCTTCGCCGGAAATCCAATCCTCCCCGTCCCTACCAGAAATAGCTTACCTGTGGTGGAGTCGCCGGAGGTACAGTCGCCGGAGGTGGAGTCGACATAGGTCCGATTTTGACTGAAAAAGGTCCGATTTTGACCGCTAAGGTCCGATTTTGACTGCCAATGTCCGATTTTTGACCGATTTTTTTGAGCGATAAGTGAAATATCGTATCGGTCGACTACCGATAAGCGATATATCACTGATATATCGACCGCCAAGACCGATATTTACAACACTGATAGTTTTTACCTCTAGATAAAATTAACTAGATCACAAAGATGACATACCAAGTTGCTAGGCTCGCTGTCATGGAGTTCCCTCTTCAAACATCCAACAAAGACTTGCTACAAAATAAAAAATAAAATGAAGGTAAAAATTAATCGATTAGTACAAAGAAAGGAAAAATATCAAAGGCATGTATGTTAATAACATTATTAAAGTACCAAAATAAAAGTAACCATTTGCGTCTATATCCATGTGCTTGGAATAAAACATGCGTACATCTAATTCTAAATTAATTTAGATACAAAAATCTATAATTAAGAAAAAATATTCAGAGTCAGCCTTTAAAGTCAAAATTGGAACCAATAGGCCAAAATCAGTATGTAAATGTCGAGATTTCCACTAAACACTCAATATAACACCTAGAGATGGCAAAACGGGCGGGCCGGGCGGGCACGGGCCATGGGTCAAACGGGCTACGGGCTAAACGGGCGCGGGCTAAACGGGCACACGGGCTAAACGGGCGCATGTTATACGAATCGTTTTAGAAAATACCCAAAACGACGAAATAAATTCTTCAAACTTAACACCTCATTTATATTTAAAAAATTAAATATATTATATCTATAAGTTTTTCTTTAAAAACAATTGTAATGTTATCTAATTGAGAGAAAATATGTGTCCATTTGTGCCCATTTAACTTTTAAATGGTTAATATATGCCTATTTTCAAAAAAAATGAAAAGAACCAAATGTGACCAAATCTTTTAAAAGTTTACCCATTTAGCTTATTTTTTTTTTTTATTTTGGGCACAAATTGTCACCTCTAATAACACCCATTAATCACCTATTTATGAACCCTGAATATAATTACTTCAACTTGAACAAAATAACTCAAATTTCAACATACAATTATATGTAATACACATATTTATGCAGTCCTCTTTACACACATAAATTGAAAGATGAAAAAACAATGCACTCTATTGAGAGACCGTTACCTATTAGGGCTCAGGATTAAAGACCGATAGACAAGAGATGAGAGTGAGGGTGGAAATCAGTAGGATGAGTGAGAGATGAGAGTGAGAATCAGGTGGTGGTAGCTATGGTGGCTAGCGGTGTTTCATTTCTTAGATCTGTGTTTGAGGTAAAAGAAGGTCCATGGTGCTTGGTATGTGAAAGTGTGTGTTGGTAGACTATAGGGGTGAAAATCAAATTTTGGGATGGGAGGGAACTTCCTTAACAATAAAATTTTCTTTTAAGCTAAAAAAAACAGCATTAGTTATAACCATATATGTTAATCGGATAAGGTTTTCTCATATTAATTCGGATCGAGGCTAAAAATAGCATACCCGAACCTATTTGAGTTTAGTTTAGTCGGGTTTGGGTCAAGTCCGATCCATTTGAGTTTAGGTCAACCCGAATATGAGTTAAATGTTCTTAAAATTGCCTATTTGTACTAGTTTAGATAGATAATTTACAAAATATATATTAAAAAAAATTAAAAATCCTTATTCGGGATCAAATGGATTGACCGGATACCCACCCAGTTTAGAATTCGAGTTGAGCCAAATAACCCGAATAAGATTATTGACCCAAGTAACTTGACCCAAATAGCCTTAGTGTGTTCGACTTCGGGTCAAACTTTTAAACACCCTAGTCATTGTCCAAAATGATTCATCACAACCTGTGAAACGATACAACATTTTTCACACACACAAAATGAAACATATTAAGCGGTGAACAAAATGGAACATATTGAACCCTTCTCTTTCTTCGCCTACGAGATGAGACAAAGGTACCCGTGCACTCCCTTTCCTACTACATGACTCTTACATAAGCGGTTGTATCATTAGGTGGGAGGAAAGTCTACATTAAATACAAGTCTAGCACATTACGATCCAAGCATCAAAATATATACTAGACTGGGGGGGGGGGGGGGGGGGGGTTGATTATGTATGTATATTAGATTATGTATGTATATTACACATTACATAGATTAAGTCCTCATGCTTAAACAAAGCTCATTATTCACATAATGACCAAAACCATGGACAGGCCCAAAGGCCCATATCTCATAACCCTTTGCCCTAGTTTCACCCTATATGAGAAAAAAATATGCGAGCAAGATTCCCCTGCGGAGCTACAAGATTCCCCTGAGTGACCAAGTAACTAAGGTGGTGTTTGTTTTTTAAGAGGCCCTGAATCTGAATCTGAACCGTACATCTGAATCTAAATCTGAGACGTAAATGTCTGAATCTGACCGCATCTGAATGGGGAAAAAAACTCATGTTTGAAACACACATTTGCTTGCTCGTACTACATTTTTTTTCGGTTATTTTTTGTTTCAACAAGAGGCATTAAGACACCTCTTTCAAGTCTATACCATTAAGATCTTACTGCCTCTGAACGGGGAAAAAAAACGGTCTGAACGGCCAAGATGTCTGACTGCATCTGAACCGTTCAGATTCAGAGGCTGTTAAGAGTTTTTTTTTTTTTTTTTTTTTTTTTTTTTTTTTTTTTTTTTTTTAAACAAACATGACGTAAGTTAAAATTTGGTCGGAACACATAATAAAATATTGTATTTTTTATTTTATTTTTTTATTTTATTCTATTTTTTACTTCCGTAGCGACTCTCTCATTCCAAAAACTATATGATTCGTTCATCTATACTTCCATTCTTTACCTCGATACATTTTACTCTGTGTTTCTTAATAGCCATTGGTATATTTGAGATTGCAATATTGCATCGTAATGTAGATTTTAATTCTATGTTTTTTTATGGATCAATGATTACAATCATACAAGGAAAAATTGATACCAAACCGAGAGTATCATTGATTCAATGATTCTTGAGCTTGTATGAGACTGACTATGCGGCAGCAAGGAAAAATTGATACGTGAGATTTGAATATTTGGGTTTTGGAAAGATTTTTAAAATAGAGCATTGATCTATGTTGGTACCAGAAAAGGACTCACTTCTTCACAAACTAATAAATTATTGTCACATCTATTTAGGCACATTATTAACTACACTTTTAGTACTCTCAATCATTTTCCTTTAAATTAAATCATGAAAGGCAGTGACAACATGTATTGGTGTATATTTTATATAATTATATTAATGTTCATAATGAGTATTAAAAAAAATAATAATAAAAGGTGTTAATCGGTTTGGTTATCAGGTTGTTTGGTTTATTCGCTTCGATTAGTTCGGTTAATTTTTTCTAAGTTAAACCAAAAACCGAACTGAACAAAATTCAAATCTAACTAAACGAACTGAAAACCGAACCGAATAACCGAAAACCGAACCAAATAACCCGAATTACTTGATTTTAATTTTTTATTTATTTGATTATATATATTTTTAGTACCAAAAATAATTTCAAGCTTAAAAAATGTTATATTTGTACTATGAAAGAGTTTTAATGACATTTTCTGAATATAAATATATAAAATGATATATATTTATGTGAATTCGGCTTTTGGTTCATTATGTCAAAAAGATATCCGAACCGAGAACCGAGTATTTATTTCGGTTCGATTCGGTTTTAACAAATTCGATTTGATTTCGATTTTCGGTTTTTATAGGTGAAACCCATTCTACACATCCAAAGTAAACTAACTAAATGGGCTTGACTCATACACTAAATACTAAACCCATAATAATAGTCGACTAACATGGCTTCTTGTTTACTCTCCCCCGATAACAGTAGTAAATAAAAACTACCGTACGTCTCCCTCTCCCCCAACGTAGACAAACTTGTCTTGAAAAATTTAACGATGCATGGAAGACCTCGTAAAACAAAAACAACAGCAACAACAATCGAATCATCTCTCAAATCCTCCAAACTTCGGTCACTCCAATCTCAATTCCTTTACAATCATCACAACAACATGTAATTCTTTTTTTTACCTTCTTTACTTATATATGTTGATCTGCATGCTTATATTTACTAATCGTGATCTTTAATTGTAGCTACACGAAAGAAGCCTTAGAGATTAATGCGAAGCTAATTTTAGCTAATCCTGAATTTTTTACGGCTTGGAATTATCGTAAATTAGCTTTTCAGCATAATGTTGATCAAAAGAATGATTTGGAACATGTTAAATCCATTATTGATGAAGAACTAAGACTTGTAAGTTCATTTTTTTTTTTTTTGCTGCTTTCAGTTAATAATATAATAGGTGGTTAGTAGTAATGTAGTATATATTTTTTGATCTATGTCAAGTATTAAAGATGTTGCAGTATGTTTAATGTTTGTATTGTACGGTTTAAAAGGCGGATTCTAGCTATATCATAAAAAGTTATAATGTATGTGACCACACATAGTAGTAGGTGAGCAAATGCCGCTGATTAGTGTTCGCAAGAGCTAAGGCAGCAGTTATGACTTGAAAATATCATAGATGAAAACTAGCTTGTAGAAAGATAAAAGAAAATGGTTACGGACTTGAAATTTTATTTGAATACTTGAATGTTATTCTTGCTTGAATGTAATAAGATATTGACTGTATTTGTAGGTAGAGAGTGCTTTATTCAAGAACTGCAAGTCTTACGGAGCTTGGTATCACCGGCAATGGGTGGTAAGCAAAGGGTATACTTCTACAGAGCGGGAACTAGGGCTTTTACAAGAACTTCAGCTGCAAGACACCCGCAATTTTCATGCATGGAACTACCGGAGGTGATAACGTGTAATTGGTTATATATTTAATTGGCGAATTATATAATTTATGTAAACCTTATTTGTTAAGCACATTTCAGATTTATAGCTGGATTGAAGAACATACCGGATGAGCAGGAGCTAAAATTTGCTACAGATATGATAGAAAATAATTTCGGTAATTTTTTATTTTTAAATGACAACTAACTATCTCACAATATATACACCATTTGGTTGAGGAACTACTCACATAACATGGGGTACCAAAAACAAGTAATTATTCTTCAATCTTCATGGCATGATTGTAGGTACGCGCAAGGACAAAAATAATTATTCTGCTTGGCATTATCGTAGGTATGACCATCTATTTCAATCATACTGTTTGCATTGGGTGCTATAGTTGGGATATTGGAGGACCACTTCATGTTCTGTCCTCATATGTGTATGTTAAGGTTGCACATATTTGTTATATAGTTTGTGGAATAGACCTGTTGTGGTGGTTTAACTATTAAGAAGGCTGGCATAAAATGTTGTTCAACCAGAAATTTCTACCCAATTATCTATGATGGGGCTGATTCGGGTTATTTTACCACTAACGAGTCACAAGGTTAAAATTAAAAGATTAGCCTAGAAAGAAATATGTCAAATGGGTCAAAAGTTACCAAGTGTACGTTTAATCCATGAAACCTCTTAAATCAATTGACTTAAAAATACGATACTTAACGGAATAATATAGTTATTACGATAAGTATATAAACTTCGGACAAATATTGTTTTTAGCAACAACAACAGCAACAATACCCAATCCTGCTGCGGCAGTGGGTGCGAAAAGTGTTTTGAGCCAACCCATAGGGCGTGTAAATTTCCTCTAGCGTCCCTTGAGTTTGATGGGTGCCCTTTGAAAGTTGCTTTCTTTAGAAACATTCTTGTTGGAGCACGGGATATTTTGATAGTGTAAGATGATGACTCTACTGGTTAGGCACACTCCGTTTTAACAAAGAAAACCATAATCATTTTTTCAGCTTTGAGTAAATGTTAATGGAATTGTATCTGAAATTCTGAACTTTTTTTTGTCGATGTAACGTAATTACTCGGTATCCACTCACTCTAGAACTTCTGCAGTGTACTCTTAACTCAACTGCTAGAGAAAAAGGTGGAAGGATATTTTCCTAAGGAAATCATTTTGGAGAACGAATATGATTTTGTCCATCATGCCATTTTACCTGACCCAGATGATCAATGTGGGTGGTTCTATCATCTCTGGCTTCTGGATCAAACTGTTAAAGTCAACATGCCTACTTTGGTATCTTCATCGCCTCCTCATGGTTCTGATGTTAATCAAAGCACCTTTCCCGTCGTCCTTTATTTCAGTGAACCAGTTGAAGGTATAAGCTCACATACAGTCACAGTTCAAAAGACAGAAAATTACATATTTAAGAATATTACTTGGACCCCACTTTCAACAAATAAATATAAATGTGGTCAAGCCTGGATGACTCGTCTGAGCATTCCTCATGAAGAATTTAACTCATCAAAGACTGTTCAGGTGAAAATTAGCTCGGAGCATTCTCAAGGCATAACTTCTTTAAGAGGTGTTTCATGTAATCAACCTTGGTCTTTTACATTTATGGTTTCTGTATGCTATGATCTGAAACCTGTAGAAGGACAAATCATAGAGAGGATATCATTAACAGATGGAAATTTCTGTGCGATTGACACAAATTCAAACAGAACAGCTTTGATTAAATCATATTTTGAGTCATCAAGTAATTTTGAGGATCCCATCTCTTCAAAATGGAACTCTGAGATGATAGCTATTGGAATAGGTCACTTTCGAGATGCATTGAAATGGGCACAGGGGTATTTTTTTTGACATTTTCTTTACTTATTTGGAGCGCATAATATACTCATATTATATCTACTAATTTTTTCTTTTTTGGTATTATTTAATAGTAAAATCGTGAGACTTACACTTGCGAGATTATTGATGGCATGTGATGGCGTGAAGTCATCTGGTTCTCCAAAATTGGCTAATATAGAGGAAGTTTTGCAACTATATACCGAACTGATGAAGTTAGACCCCCCACATAACCGATATTACAAGGATGAGTACAGCTTGGTTTTGTTAAAGCAGGTAAATGTTCCATTCACATATTATTAGAGGTGGCTTCTGGTCGATTTACGTATTAATAATTGGTTCTGGTTACGTTTTAGTTCTAATGGGTCAAATGGGTAAATCATTTTTTTAACTTAAAAGGTAATGGGTCAAACATGCCAAACTAATTGTTTATACTAATAAATTTAGGGGCAAACTAAATGTTTTAAAGAAAAGGTACCCATTTGGCACATTACTCGAACCACCCCATATTAACACATCTACGTATTATAAGCATTAGGATGAGAGTACATTTCGTGGTCAGTTGCAACTTGTAAGAATAGGTTCTGTTTTTACATGTTTGCACTCAGATAGCTGTTGTTATTGCAGGTGACTTCTAGCAAGGAATCCTTACTGAAGTACTGCTGGCAGTATAAAGACTCGACTTCTTCGAATATCACTAATTGTTTGTGTTTAAGATTGAATAATTTATCATTATCACGAATTGGATCCTTTGAGCGGTTATTGTGGGTGCAGTGTCTCGATCTCAGCCACAACCAACTTCATTCTATAGAAGGTAAAACATTCATTTCTGTTAAATCTCATTAGCATGCTTGACACGTCTCCCATGTATCTAGTCTGTAAGCTAACTCCCCAACTTTTATGATAATCACAAAAATTAAAGTTGATTAGTTAATGATAATCACAAAAGAAAATGCCATAATCATATGATTGTAATAATCATATAATTAATATTTTATTAAAACAGGAAAAAGATGCACTAATTTAGATTTTGCGTTCATAAAAGTTGAGTTACTTATATCTTTTCCTAAAAGAATATGTTTTGGTCAACCCGACTCCAACGAGTACAAAGTTATTCGTTTTGACTTGAACTTATTCCGGCCCAGTTTGCCATCTCTATAGGTTTTAGATTTACGCAAGTTTGACCTTCTGGTTTAGGTAGCATGCTTCAATTTATATTTATGTTCTCAAAAACAATAAATTATAGGAGTAACAAGTCGTGTTTTGGGATCCCTTCACAGGATTGGAGGCTTTGCAGCTTCTCTCATGCTTAAACCTCAGTCACAATAAGCTCAGTAGTTTCATGGCATTGGATCCTTTGAGATTCTTGAAATCATCACTGAAAGTGTTGGATATCTCCTACAACGAGATTGGTGCACACACTGTAGACACGAGGCGGTATCTATGCTCATCTCCCATGTCTCATACACTTGATTATGATACAAAGTTCGAAGAATTTGCTAATGGTGATGCCAAATCAGTGAACTTTTGGGACGCTTATTCGATTTTTGGAGGTTTAAACTTGATACAGCTAGATATTGTGGGAAATGTTGCTGTTGATGAACGGTTTGTGCAGTTTTTAGTTAAGTTAATGCATGGATTAAAATGGCTTGACGGGGAAGAATTAAATTAGCTAGTAATTTGTTTACACTGTCCTGATTTCTTAAACTATATGCTAGACGTTTATTTTAGTATATGAACACTATTATTTTATGTAGAATCCTATGGTTTTTTAAGAGAAATATATTTTATCCGTGTATGCAATATTTGTAACCGTGAACACTAAGTTCAATCTTTTTGTTCTTGTATTATATAGCTGTACATTCGAACTTGTATTCAATCAGTTATAGTGTTTTTGTGTACTTTCTACTGTCATAGGCGCTCTCAGAAGAGTTTTGAATCATGCATTAGAAATCTGTCTTGTGCTTAACGTTGGTTATAACATGTAAATCAACTTTGGCTATGTCTGAACATAATACAAACTACTACAAGAAAAAGCTAGTTAGATCGGTTAAAAAGCCTCATATAGATCGGTAACCAACCACTCTATCTAAGGGTGATCTTTATGAGCAATACATATATAGATCGGTTCAGAACTGATCTTTGTATGATTACATAAAGATCAGTTATTAACGAATGACCCATTTACCTAATGTTGGTTTTTCTAGTTTGCTCAGATGTAGTTAGATCGGTTTTAAACCGATCTAGTTAATTGCTATGATTTAAAAAAAATGGTATACAAAAATTGAGTTTTTCAGAATTTAATCATATACAAAAGTGCAGGTTTTTCCAGAATTGCAATTCATTACCATACACAATAATATTCTAGTACGAGTAACTTAAATAAAGATCAACATTTAAGTTACAAAACAACTTCAAATGAAAAACGACAATTGCAACATAATACAACACCCTCAAAATAAGAGTTCACGAGTAGTTAATAGATGGTTAATATTAAAAACCCGATCTAACTAGTTTCAAATTTTAATGGATCACTTATTAACCTAAAACCTGATCTATTTATTAAATTCCTCCCCCTTTTTTTTTAGATCAGTTTTTAACATAACCACTTTATATGAAGTGATCTATCTAACTTATTGTGTAGTAGTGAAATGAGTATATTTTGATAGTTTTTTTTTTTTTTTTTTTTTTTTTTTTTTTTTTTTTTTTTAATAGTATATTGTGATATTAGGGCTGTACCGTTTTAAACCTTATTCTAAGATTCTTCTTAAGTGACATTTCACAATATCATAATACTATCATGTAACAAGAATGAGCTACCCTAAAAATGTATTATGTTATGTATTAGACTGATTGGGGTCATCTTATTTGACAATGAAACACCACTAATAAAACAATTTTATCAAGTGTGAGTGTGTGATTAAGGACTTAAAACACCATTAAAACAACATGTTGGCAAATGGTCAAAGACACTAACCTAACATGAATTAAATTAGCATTTTATTAGAGTGCACGCTGCAGTGAACCTATAACACTATAACATGTTATATGGCCATTTGTGCTCCTATGGCTCCACTATACTTGTTATAATTGCACCGGGGATCTCGTATTATATGAGCATAGCCATTCCCAATGGCTATTGTTTTCGGGCATTTCATTTTTTTTTTTTTTTATTATTATTATTATTATTATTATTTTTGTAAGTGAGTGTGTGTGTGTGTGTGTGTGTGTGTGTTGGGGGGGGGGGTGTTGTTTGGTGTGTTATCTATACTACATATAATGCATGAAGCACTCTTTCTCTAAAATTTTCAGATTTATAAGAAATAATGCATGGTTTACAACACTTTAATGCACCCAATTTCAGAATTACAACAAAGTAAGCGTATTGTACAAAAAAAATAGCATGGTGTCATTTTAAGACCAAAATTCTACCAAACAACATTAATGCTATTAAAAACACCCCTTCACCAAAAATTACAACCATTTAAGCACAATGTACAATAGCTTTTAAGTAAATACAACTCATAAAACACAAAGCACAAGTATGTAAAGCACAATGATTTTAAGGTCAACAATTTATTCAACACATATAATTAATACACTAATTAATTCACCCCTTCACCAAAATATACAATCATTTAACCATAATGTACAAGCTAATCAAGCTACTAAGCCAAGTACTTAAAAATAAAGCCATTAGGCTGGGCATAGTGGTCGGTCGACCGGACCGGTCGCCCCTTCGCTGACCGAGTCGCTGCCACTACGACCACAAGATCGATGAAGGTTGGACGGCTCCAAAATTCACAAACCAGTCATCCCTCGACCGATTAATGCATTCCACAAAAGAAGAAAAAAAATGTACCATTACAAATCAGAATAAAAACGAAGATGAAACGAAAAAAGAAAAGAACAATCATCAATCAAGTCAAAACAAACATCAAACTTATTCTATCTATGGTCCACGAACAGAAAGTATATACAGTAACAATAAAACCCAACATCTACATCTACCTCAATTCTAACCCCATCTCAAAACCACCATCACGGTCAACACAACATAAAACCTTAGAGAGAGTTTTCATTTGATATTCAAGAAAAGGGTATGATTTTCTTGCAAACATAGATTGTTGGTTATGTTCGGTTATCAAGATAAGAAAGAAAGGAAGAGTACGTGATGTTTGTGTAGCTGCAAATCATGGCTGCATATTTTTGTGAGGGAAATCAGGGCAGGAATGAGGTAATTTAGGTTTTGTAAACGTATTTATAAGTCCTAACATTTGGGTTATATAACGGTTTGGTTGTTAATTGGGCTAGCCAAATGATATCACAAATTGTTTGGTAGTTTTTCATGGGCCTTAATAGATATTGATTATTAAAGTTTGTTTAGGCTGAAAATGGTTTTAGACTAATTACTAATTGAGCCGTATATTATTTGTATGGTATAGTTGTTTTTGGGCCAATTTTGATATTTGGTTCATGTGAATCGTGTATATTAAAAATGAAAATATAGAGGATATATATAGTGTAAAAGAGATAGGATTTTTTTGAAATAAAAATAAAAATATAAATGCTGGTCACCTTACTATACCTACCCCTACCTAAGGTAGAGAGGCTGCTTCCAGTTCTATCTAAGATTGAAAAGAACCTCCGGCCTTTTTGTAGTGAGTGAGGATCGAACCATTGACCTCTAGGTTAAGATGTAAGAGGTTTTCCAACTGATCCAATTCTAAAATTATTGTTATTTGTAAATTAACCGTTAAAAAAATTATGGTCGCATAACATCACATTACCAGAAAATATAGTCACAGGGTACCCGCCGCCGCATCGCGCGGGTACTCTGCTAGTAACTATAAAGAATGTTATTGAGTAGGGTGTTTTTTGGTTTTAATTTATAAGAATGTTATAGGATAAAAGATGACGTGACAACGCCTATAACAGTTATACGCGCCCAACTGCACATTGCAATCTTACAATCACAACACAAGGTCGTGCAACCCTGTATTTAATTACATTAAACATCAATAAAAATGATAGTTTACTTTTTTAATAACCCTTTAATCAAATTACACATTTAAACATTTTAAGCTATAAGTATCCGTTCACCTCTAACATCACCTTTTTTCTTCTACCTTTTTTTGTTAACCAGGTATAACAAATCTCACACGATTTATTTTAAAATATCACCCACCAGATACACAATTTGCTAATTAGCTTGAAAACATCTCAACAAAAAACACAACTACCACATGTGACAGTTGAGGTGTAACGGCAAATCACACATGACTACGCCATTCACTAAAACCGGTATAACATTCAACTAAACAACATCAATGCAAATAATAATAATAATAATAATAATAATAATAATAATAATAATAATAATAATAATAAAATAAAATAAATCGTTCCTTAATACACCCTTTACAATTCTTTTTTCCATTTTCATTCCCTAATTTAAACCAAGCATACCTAAGTAAAATTTCTATATTTAACATACCAAAATAAAATTATAATAATCTAATTTATTTTAAAAATAAAAATTGCTAAATGTAACCGCTTTTAGATATTTAGACACTCATTAACTGTTAGTAATTTTGATTTATAACTATTAAAACCATGCATTTAACCTCTTTTAGCAGATTGTATTTACCACAAATTATGCATACTGTGTAAAACTATAAGGGGTTGAATAATTTACTGCCTTTTTATCTAGTTATAAAAGTTTACTTTGTGAAAAACTTTGATTTATTGTAGGTAAAATCAAGCAACACCAATATAAACACAACACTAAACAAATACAAACAATCAATAGGAATAAGTAAAAGAGTTGGAGATTGAGAGATCAAACCAAGACAAGAGATTTATAGTGGTTCGGTCACGAATCTCTTCTTCACCCTACTCCACTCCTCGAGTACCCAACTCGAGAGTTATAAGCACTATGTCAACAACCTCCATTCAGGCGGAGAAAACCAAACAACGTCGCTTATGTTCTTTTCCGACACTAAGCTAGATGTTGAGTACTAATCTTAGCTATCAACACTTCACACAAGATCCACATGATCCTAACTTCACACACTATCAATATGATCCTCTCACACTCTACACACTTCTCACAATCAACACAATCTACCTTTGATCCACTTGATCAACACTCTAGCACACTAACAACACGAGATCCCCAAGATCTCAACACGATCACAATGATCTACACAAGATAGTTTACACAAGACTTCAACACTTGATGTATATCAAGATACAATCAAGCAAACAATTGGTAATGCAAGTGCACTACACAAAGACTCTAACACTTTGTGTCTTCTTGACACCTTGTGTTCTTTTCTTGAAAAGTAGAGGAATGTAGGTGATCTTTGGTTGGATGAAAGAATCACTCTTTAAACAAAAGAAAACTAACTAATGATCTAAGAAATGTAACTAGGAAAGGATGAAAGAATACAAAAAGTTGTGTGAAATAAGATGGCCAAAAACTAGGAAGTAAGCTAATATTTATAGGAAATGAAAATTTGACCATTATGGGGGGACTACACCACTAAAGTTCATACGGTACCACTAAATTTAATGGTACCGTGCCAGACAAAAACGCTTTCATTTTTGTTTTTAGTGGTGAAGGCTTATTTGGAGAAGTTTGAAGCTTATTTGTGGGGAAAAATAGCTGTTAATCATTTTGAAATTATTTTTTCAAATAAAACATTTCTTTATAATTCAAAAATAATTTGTAAAATGTATTTTTGAAAAGAATGTTTTGTCACCTCATAAACGTAGAGTTTAAAACACAAATTCACTTCTTAGAACATTTGTCAAGTAATCACTTTGTTTGTTCATACATAAAGTGATTTGCGTAGAATTCGGATATTTCGATTAAAAACTTGTTTACGTTAATTTTGACGTAAAATGTTTTCACATTTTGTTATCATCAAAACGTATAGATATCGAAAGATAGAAATAACGTTTTTAGACATTATTTGCATCAACACATACTTTTGTTTCTTAAACCTTAAAAAAACAATTTAAAACCCCAAAGGTACCAAAAAGAGTGAAAACACATAGTTAGAGGATAAAAACGAACATATCCAGTTAGTAATTAACAACCATCTTCAGTTCACTTGTTGTTGACAGATCCAATCACTCACTCGTGTTCATCTTCCTCAAATTAAATCACACACATTACGTGTAAGTCACTCCATTATATATTAATATATCCACTTGACTCACTTGACTGAATTATAGCCACATTTTAAGCTCTCGATTATGATGCAATTTTAATCTATACATATACATGTAAATCAGATCTGGTTATTATTATTAGCGAAACAGAAAATGAAGGAATTAGGCTTAAAATCCCCAATTTTTATAAAAACATTAGGGTTTGCATTTGTAGCCTTAGCTTTTTTTTACTTAGGTAAGCATTGGTCAGATGATACTTATCAGCAGTTGATTTTTTTCAGTACTAATTCTGCTACTGGTGTTAATGTTAAGCCTGCTAGTGTTTCGGTTTCGCCTAATTTTAATAAGACTTTTGACGTTAAGTCGTTGATTAACGACACCACATTGCCTCCGGTTGAGGCGGCGGATGTGTTTGCGCCGCCTCCGCCTGTTGCGGTGCAGAGGTTAGGTGTGGTGGATGAGAATGGAGTGATGAGAGATGAGTTTGAGGTAGGCGAGTATGATCCGGATGTGGTGGAGAAGAGGGATAACGAGACGAGAATTGTGGAAGGTGGGGATGAGGGGGGTAAGGTTAGGGTTGGGGTTGGGAAGTTTGAGATGTGTCCGGAGAGTATGAGGGAGTATATTCCGTGTTTGGATAATGTGGATGCGATTAAGGCGTTGGTGTCTACGGAGAAAGGGGAGAGGTTTGAGCGGCATTGTCCGGAGAAAGATAAGGGGTTGAGCTGTTTGGTGCCGCCTCCTAAGGGTTATAAAGCTCCCATTCCGTGGCCGACTAGTCGTGATGAGGTAAGCTTTTTCGTTGGATTTGAATGTAATTATGTTTTTAGGAGTATGTGACATAGAAATATAATACTTCGTATTAGAATGTACTAAAATGCTACACAAACTTGAAATTGGTTTAGAGTTGAGCAGGATCCGAACTAGATCAATTGGGTTTTCTGCTATTGTAGTTTGTACATAAGGCTTACATAACGAATGTTTGGAGAATCTGACTAAACAAAATGGGATCCGAACTAGATCAAAGGCCAGCTTATTAGAGAACCTGACTCATCACATCATTTTGGTATTAAATGATGTATAAGGGGGCGTTTGGATTAGATTCTTATGCCGGTTTATGGGCTTATTTGAATTTGGAATAGCTCATTAACCCACTTTTTTCGGCTTATAAGCTTTTCAAGTTAAGCTAATGGAATTAAATAAGCCATAAGCTCAAGTTGATAAGCTCATAAGGTGAAAAAACTAAGCTTATCGTTATCAACTTTTCCAAATTCAAACAAGCTCATAAGCCAGTTAAATAAGCTGACCCGAACATCCCCTTAGATATCAAATGTGCATTTTGGGTCCCTTTTATGACTTATTTTTGTTTTGCATTTGAATACAGGTGTGGTACAGTAATGTTCCACACGCACAGCTTGCTGAATATAAGGGTGGTCAAAATTGGATTACCGTAGACAAGGATAAATTTAAGTTTCCTGGAGGTGGTACGCAGTTCATTCATGGGGCAGACAAGTACATAGATCAGATTTCACAGGTATATAGAAGTTCTAGCAATGCTGATTTGTTCTGTTACGAAGTTAACTTTCTTTTTTAAGAAGTTAACAGCATGGTATCAGGTGCCTTTTTTCTTATGATGCTTGATTCGTCTTGGTAGATGATCCCTGAGATTGCATTTGGAAATCATACCCGGGTTGCATTAGATGTTGGATGTGGTGTGGCAAGTTTTGGTGCTTATCTATTTTCAAGGAATGTACTCACTATGTCCGTAGCTCCGAAAGATGTACATGAGAACCAAATTCAGTTTGCACTAGAACGTGGTGTGCCTGCAATGGTGGCAGCTTTTGCAACTAGACGACTTTTATACCCGAGTCAGGCCTTTGACTTGATTCATTGCTCAAGATGTAGAGTCAATTGGACTCGTGATGGTAAGTACCCTGCTTTTGTGAGTATGCTTTTCATGGTATTGATAGCTCCATTATTGCTGAATATGTAGAGTCAATTGGACTCCGAATTGGGCACACTTTAATTTTCTCCCTCTTCTTTACATGTATTATACAATGAAGATGGGATTTTGCTCATTGAGGTCAACAGATTACTAAGGGCAGGAGGATATTTTGCTTGGGCGGCGCAACCAGTTTATAAACATGAACCACTTCTGGAAGAACAATGGGAAGGTAACTTTAGTTTTCTGAACGGCTGTAGTTATAATGTAGCACATATGATCACAAACTTTGTTAATGGGGTAGCACATACAATTACAAATCTCTTTCAACAGCTAGGTTTTGTTTAGCGGCTAATTTTGAGAAATTTATGATTTAATGCAACCTGTTTTTTAGCAATGTTGACAAATTATTAGGTTCCTATAGGAAAGTCAAACATTAGACCACAACTTAAGCATTCTATTGAATTTCAAAATTCAATCAGAGAGGTAAAATCTCTGATGAATGCTGTAACATTCCATGATGGATGTCAAGTTGTGAAATTCGTATTCCTTGCTAGCTTTTTTGTTTCATATTTTTTTGTACATTCTCATTGGCAAAGGGTATAAAAGATATCTCTTACCCTGTACCATATTTTCTTCTCTCAGAGATGACCAACCTTACAACTCGTCTATGCTGGAATCTTGTGAAGAAAGAAGGATATATTGCAATATGGCAGAAGCCTCTTAACAACAGCTGTTATTTAAATCGTGAACCAGAGACCCTACCACCATTGTGTGATGAGAGGGACGACCCAGATGATGTTTGGTATGTTTCTATTCTCTGACTCATCTAAGTCGTGTGGATTCTATGGTTTATGGTCTACTTTACAAGGTCAAGTTGTGAATGCTCTTTAGAAGTCAATGCTTGTAAGGAGATGAGTCATAGAGTGATTATTATATGGCAATATAGTGAGGGTTTTAGATCATTTCGCTAATTTGAAGTACAAATGTGGTGTCGATCAGTGTGTCTTTGGTTCTTAGCAATGACAGTAACATTCATAGTATTAGTGTGCATATTGACCTCTTTTTGATAGTCATAAGCTAGAGCCCCGATGGTATGCTGGCATCAAAAGCTAACCATTAGGTTCGTATTGCCAATTCGAATTCATTTGCTTTCCCCTTTCTTTGTACTGTTCAAATCTTTATCGGGTGTAATTCCTCAGTGTTTGACCTACGGTAAATTGTTTAGACCTTTAATAGCGAAAATTTATGATTATGTGCCGTTGCTTGTGGTTTTTCTCTGATAACCTAAATTTGTATCTGATCTGTTTATCGTTCTTATTATCAGCACTAGAATGTCAAGTAGAATATTTGCTTTTGGTATTCTTGTACACAATCTCTTCAATTACTCTGCATTTCTCTTTATCTTAATCAATACACTAGTTAACGCATTTTGGTTATTAGCACGTGTTTGAGAAGGAGCCCATGTCTAGTATATACAGTACGAGTATGCGTGTCTATCTTGCTTCAAAAACAAATATGCCTCTAGTAACAAATATATATGAACTACACATTAGTATAGTGCAATTAATGTTCGTTTAAAGATACCCTGAAATAAGATCATGTAAGAATAAGCCAAGATGAATCTCGACGTCATATGGTTATGTTTGATCAGAAGTGCTAAGCACAAAAACCGATCAACTGATCTATTTCTAAATCTACATATTGACATTGTACCTACTTGGGGATTCCGTATCTGTTTTTCTTAGTTAAGCAGTTCTTTGCTACCTTTCATCTCAACAGAATTCTTTTCTTTTCTTATATTTATTTATTTATTTATTTATTTTTAATATTTCATGACAGACTTTAATCATTTTAAATTCAGGTATGTTGATTTGAAGCCATGTATTTCTCGACTTCCGGAGGATGGATCTGGAGCAAATATAAGCACATGGCCTGACAGACTAAATAATCCTCCTGAGAGGCTTCAAAGCATAAAACTTGACGCCTTTGTTTCCAGAAAGGATCTCTTTAAGGCAGAATCTAAATACTGGAAAGAAATAATAGATAGCTATGTACGAGCTTTACGTTGGGGGACTTACAAGCTTAGAAATGTGCTTGACATGAGAGCTGGCTATGGAGGGTCAGTATCTTCCATTCTTTCCGTGTTTTAGGACCTTTCTATAACTCGTATATAATACCAATTTTGTTTTGACAGTTTTGCAGCAGCCTTAATTGGGAATCAACTAGATTGTTGGGTTATGAACGTTGTTCCAGTTAGTGGTCCAAACACGTTGCCTGTCATTTATGATCGTGGACTCCTAGGAGTTATGCATGATTGGTATAAAACCTTTATACTATAATCATTGATAATTATATTCGATTTCATATACATGTTCCCATATTGATCACTCCAATTCACAGGTGTGAGCCATTCGATACATACCCAAGAACATATGATCTCCTTCATGCAGCTGGTCTTTTCTCAATTGAGCAAAAAAGGTACTTAACATATCTTTCATATAGGTTTCTCGGGAAAATAATCCAATGTTTATACAGCCATCAATTACGCAAATTTTTTTGAGGGGACTAAACTTTTTCTTTTTTGCGGAACTTTTATCTTCAGAATACCCGAAAAATGTAACATGAAAAAACATTTTTAACAAACAAAAAGTCTTGATATTTTCAAAAAAAAAATCAATTATTGTTTTTCCTAAATTTATGGCTATTTTGGTATAAATATATTTTTGCCATTTTGATCATTTTCCCATATGTTGAAGGGCCAAATACTATGAGTGTAATCTCATATACTCGATATTAGTTGGTTTATTGACTTTAATCTTTTGACTGAATATTGTATAATCAGATGCAACATTACTAGCATAATGCTTGAGATGGATAGAATTCTAAGACCTGGCGGACGTGTGTACATTCGTGATTCCATTTCTGTGATGGATAAACTTGAAGAGATAGGAAAGGCGATTGGGTGGCGTGTAGCGGTACGTGATACAGCTGAGGGCCCACATGCAAGTTATAGAGTTTTGACGTGTGACAAAAACCTGCGATAGGTCAGTCATCAATTGTGTATTTTGTTTTTTTAATTTTTCAAGAGCAAACTGCTTCAAGTTCCTGTATTCCAAAGAAAACTACAGAGGATAAAGGTTCAGGCAAATTTACAATTTACAGTTTTTATAGTTGTAGCATAATGAGGTTTGTATATCATAGTCCAGTTCTCCCATTTTATGTTTTGTAGTTATGTATAATTACATTTTCAAAAGGATTATTGATTCGGAATGTTTAATGCAAGTCTTTCTTTTTTCTTTATTTGCGAGACTTTTTATGAGAACATTTATATCAATCAAGGACCTGCTCACTTTCTGCATGGCTGCGACTTGTGAGAGGCCATGAGCTGAGGCTCTCAATAAGCATATTACAGTTGCAAATATTAACTCACTTCAATGAATCTTGCTAGCACCAAAGACTAAATAAGCATACGACAGCTGGTTAATATGGGATGTTCTTTGGGTCAATCAATAGAATCTAAGCGCTAACAGCTTATAATCTTATAAAGCAAGATAGAAATGGTGCTATTGTAAGATAATTTTTCTTTTTCTTTAGAACGGCAATTTTTAAGCATCTCACAATATTAGAGTCAATCTCATATCTGCACGTACATACCATCAAAAATGGGTTAACCAAAAGTTACAACCTTTCAAATAGTCTTGCGGTTTTTATCTAAACCAAATTCGTATGCTCAATACTGAAACTCCAAAAGATCAGCCAAAACCTTATGTGGTGGTCAATTTTTCATGTCTAGCTAGCTTTTTCCGAGTTACTATCGTTTCAACCAGCTGTTTCCCGTTAATCGCTTCAACGATCTACAGAGAATCAACATTAAAGTTTGAAAGACAGATTGATTTGAAAACTTCAATGATCATCAACACTTGTCTGGAGCCATAGAACACAAAACTGAATAGGAATAGATGCTGTGTATAATTCAAAAAGCAGTCTTTGTTTGACGGTACCAATCGAACATTACAAAACATTATCTTCGGTTGTTTCTTCGGTCTTCAAACCCGATATATCAAATATTTTACGGAAATCATATTCTTTTATTGTGGCTAGATCCATCACAAAGGAGAGAGATTCTATGGATACCAAAGTCTTTAACATTACAAAAGGCATGTCAACTTTCATCGAGGAATATAATTTGTGGTAAGGAAAGAAAGGAACGAAAATTTTATTCCCCAGCAAAGATATGTTGCAGTGACATAACACTACAACATGGAATGTGTGGTTGTCATTTACCTAAGCTTAGGGGTGTAAGTCATGATCATATGCTTCATCACTAACCAATAATATTATTCTACCTCATTCATGTCTCACCATAGTTTTTTAGTGGCAACCATGATCTCATGCCTCACCTAATTTTATTTTTTTATTTTTATATTCATAATTATATTAAAAAGTTTAATAAAAACATAATATTTCATTAATAATTAAAAAAATTACATAATACTTAGAAGAAAAAAAAACATAATTATATCTAAAAATCGCAATTCCATCCATATTTCTCCGCGAGCTCACGTTTTTTGCCAAGAGAACTCTAGCATATTCGGATCGGTTATGTAATCGTGCGGTTGGTTATAGTACTTCATCGCCCGAAACAAAGCCTTTTCTTCAACACTACGGATTTGTGCCGCCAACAACTTTTTGGCCAATTCATCATTTGCAAGTTTTTTCTCCACCACCGTTTCCAATAGGTGTTCAAGGTTGTAAATATCGCTCGGCGGTACCGTGGCGGTCGACCCCCTTCAAGCGCCATATCGGTCTCGGCAGCGATATATCGGTTTCTCGGCGGGGAGTATAAATTATAAAGGAATTTGTTTTTAAAAAATAAATATTAGCAATATCCTAACAAAATAAGTCAATAACTACAAAAAAACTAACAAGTTTATATAAATCCATAATTGTTTATCAATTTAAACTTAAATTCATAGCACAATAAATAATTTTAGTTGCTTTTTTCAAATTTTGAATAATGTTTCATAAACTAGTTACTAACAAAAGAAGCATGAGGGACTATAAGATACATTAGTTAAAAATTGAGGGACTAGTTCGGTATTCTGGGCAAAAAAAAAAAAAAAAAAAAAAAAAAAAAAAAAAAAAGATCTGAAGTTTTCCGTTGTTGACCGGCCGCCGCCAAGGCTGATTTTTGGCCGATTTTGACTGCCAAGCTCCGATTTTGACCAATTTTGACCAAAACCGATATATTAGACCAAAATGTGAAATTTCGTAGCGGTTGACCACCGAAATCCGCCATGGCGCTGCCATATCGGCCGCCATGGCCGATTTTTACAACACTGGTTGTGTTTTCCTTGCCATGTAGGTGTCAAAGCTCGCAACAACACTTTCCTTTGTCGACGACTCGCTATCGGTCTTTTTGCCTTTTCTTTTCCGTGTAGGAATTGTGTCGTCATTCAGATCCGGAATAACAATCTCAACATTGTCATTGCTTCCCGACTCGTAGTAGCTAGATTCCGACGACTTTCTTCATTTGTCGGAATTAGACGAAAATGCTTGACCCACACATGGTTGTTCCAACAATTTGTCTTCTAGCCTAACAACCTCCCATGCTTCAATATGACTAAAAGACTTGCCATTTGTTTTCTTATCATAATCGACCAAGACATTTTTCATGATGTTAACATCGCTACACCCACTCACGAAGACGCTTCTACAATTATAAAAGTAAGAGTATATAAATTAATACAAGTATATAAATTAATACAAGTATATAAATTAAACTTGCGGGAGAACAGGTTGTGATCGAGAGACCTGTCCACGACCTTTGAATGAGGTTGAAACACCTTTTGATTTCTTTGGATCACTTTAATTTTTTTAAAAGTATGAGAGTCGGAAGGAAGTGGTAATGTGAATTAGAAGTGGTTAAAAATGTGAACTAGAAATAGTATTTATAAAGGAATTTTTTTTAAGTGCCCAATGGTCCAAAATAAAGCCGTTCAACGGCTATATCCTTTCTCCCACTCTTTCATGCCTCAACGGCAATACATGCCGAGGGAGTCCATGCCAAACCCATGCCTCACTGGTGGCGGCGGTGTTGCCGCTCAGCATGGGTCCATACCGTGCCATGCCGTCCTCCATTGCCACCCCCTTAAGTATAAAATTATTACTTATCAGTCCCAAAATTTAAGTCCAGTTTGATTTTTTGAATTCAATTTTGACCTTAAATATTTTTGTTTGTGTTATATAATACTTGATGCAAAATATATAAATTAATTGAGTTTTAAAGATATTTTCATATGATATAATTTCATCAATTATTAAATAATAAAAATATTTATGGTAAAAGTTGGATTATAAAAAGTCAATCTGAACTTAAATTTTGGGACGGATGAAGTACAAAATAACGTATTTTTTCATAAACGAAGTTATAAAAATGTTTTAAATCTTTCTTTTTGTCATTTTCTATCATTCTTATTAATTCACTTAATGTTTTGTTACATTGTATAGAGGATCAAATAATATCAAGACGACATAAGGGGCTTGGCAGTGGGTGCAGGGAGGCACGGCACGGTGCCCTTCCCCTGCGGGAACACCGCCGCTGGTGCATCCACACCACACGGTAAGGCCATTTTGCGGTGATGTTTACAGTGTGAATTTGAAAGAAATATAGATGTTAGGCAATTTAATATTTGAACGTTGGGGAGTAAATAGGGACTAACGGATATAATTTTTGGTTGCCTATATATTCTTGTTCAAAAATTGAAATGAGCAAAAAAAAAAAAAAAAAAAAAAAAAGCCTACAAAAAATGGAGTCAAGAAAAAATAGAGATCCGAGAAAAAATGTTCGTGGATCAAGAGGTGGATCGAGAGGCGCAAGTCGTCCTCGAGTTCAATCACAAACCGGTCACGAATCTTCTTCACAACCCGGTTACCGCCCAGAAATGTACCCGCAATCTCCACCATTTTTCTACACCCAACAACCCCTCCCACAACTTCCTACAAACTTCGAGCCGTTTGATTATCAATATACCCAACAACCTCCACCGCAAATGCCTAGTAACTTTAACCCGTATGAGCCACGTTGTAACCAACAAAAAAGGCGTGAGCGGGTTAGTGAACCGTTACCCATTCAAGATGATAACGAAGATGATGGATATTTCGACAATGTTGATGTGGTACCCGAGACACAACCAATTGATGAAGAAGAGGAACAAGTCGATGAGGTCGAAGTGGTCGAAGAGGTGTCGCGGCCTAAAAGTGGAAAAAAACCAAGTAAGATTTGGACGCCTGATGAGGAAGAGTCGTTAGCTAAGTCTTGGATTAAAATTTCGGTGGACAAAGTTGTTGGCGACCGTCAAACAAAGATGGGATTTTGGAAGCGAGTTCTGATTCATTTTCAAAGCCTTGTCCCGAGAACCGAACGCACTCATCATCAATTGAACTCGAAATGGACTCCTATGCATCAAATGATCGCTGCGTTCAACGGTTACTACATACAAGCGGTATATATACTTATTTTTTTTTGTTTCATATATATACTTGTTTTTTTTCATATATATACTTGTTTTTTTTTGTTTCATATATATACTTGTTTTTTTTTTTTTTTTTTTTGTTTCATATATATACTTGTTTTTTTTTTTTTGTTTCATATATATACTTGTTTTTTTTAGAAACGTTTGAAAGAAAGTGGATGCAACGATCTTCAAGTTTATGAGAGAGCCCAACTCGATTTTGAAAAACAATATAACAAAGCTTTCTCGCATACCAAAGCGTGACACATTCTCAAAGATCAACGAAAGTGGCAAGAACAGCCGTTGGTTAATCAGGGTGCGGAATCCACGGGATCGAGCAAGAAAAGAAAGTCGTCGGAGTCAAGTAGCGCTCAAACGCCAACAAACGAGACGCCAATAACCGTGGAAGATTTCGACTGTGACTTACCGAACCTCAACGAGAACCCAACTCCATCACGTCAATCGAAAGGCAAAAAAAAGACGATTTCTGGAGATTCAAGCCGAAGCTCGATGCGTGATACCCTTGCAAGTTACACGGCGGAAAAGAGAAGTTTAATGCAGCAGCAATTGGAGGTGCAAAAGAAAAAAGATGAAGAATATTTCAACTTTCTTAATGGAGAGGTGATGAATCGTGACATGAGGTTCGTTATGGATCTGCATGACAGTATCCCAGACCCGACTTTTAAGAAATTCATCATCAAGAAGAAACGCGAGATATGCGCAAAATACGGGTGGCCGTGTAGTTTGTAGGATTTAATGGTTTTAAGTTTAGTTTTAACGGAATTGTAGTTATTTTATGTTTTTCAATAATATTATGTAACGTTTTTTAAGTTTTAATGGAATTTTAGTCTTTTAATAATATTATGTAATGTTTATTTAATTTTAATGAAATTTTAGTTTTTAATAAATTTTAATGAAATTTAAAAAAGAAAAAATAAAAAGAAAAAAAAGTGAGTGAAGGGTGAGGGGTGTGATGCCTACAAAAAGTGAGTGAGTGAAGAAAAAAGTGGGATGGTAATGTGGCATAAAAGGATTTGTTGTTTGTGAGTGAAAGTATTTGGGGTGAAGGGTGCACTGCTAATCCCCTAAGAAATGCCAAGAATTTCCAACAACCGAGTTATTACTTTATAGTTGTTGTAGGTATTTTGGGAGACCCAAAACTCATGACACGTATCTTCTTATGATGACACTAAATTATTTTTAGTTTCGTCAAGGGTTGCCCTATAAGAACGGGGTCTACACTCAGCTGCCCCACTAGCTGCCCCATTTGTCCTCTTGTCCCTTTGTCCCTTTTTATTTCAGTACAACACAGTTTTTGTCAGGTTTTGTTCCGTATTTCTGACAGTTTTAACCGTTTGACTTATTAAACTTTATATTTTTTGTTCCGCACTTTTAGGTTTATAGTTTTTTGATATAAACAAAATTAAAAAAAAAAAAAAAAAAAAAAAAAAAAAAAAAAAAAAAAAAAAAATCAGAAAACGCCAAAATAGGTATAGCCCCCGTTAAAATAAAAAAGTAGCCCCAATCCTTATATCTCATGCCTTCGTCAAATATCATGCCATAACGTATCCGCAAACGTCTAGATGATAACTGATGATCTTTTCTTACTATCATAAACAAAGTGATTCAACTAAAATAATTCTAGAAAACTCATACATTGTCAACCATGTTTTTAGATTAAGAAAAATATACAAGTATTTGACTAAAGTTATAAAGAAAGTTGGAGAACTTATTATTGTTCTCATGGTTGAAAATCAATTAATAATCACCAGAGTAAAAGAAATAATATCAAACTGCATGAACCGAGGATGATTATGGTAAATAAGTAAGAATATTGAGTTGAAAATCCACATGGGATGAAAACTAAACCAAATGCAGAATTAGTGGTGTGCACACCACTTTTAGTGATGTACATATCATCTAGGGAGATGATCTGTACACCACTAAAAATGATGTGCACACCACTAAATTACACTAATAATGCACACAGTATAACATACAAATACAGAATTAGTAGTGTGCACACCACTTTTAGTGGTGTACATATCATCTCCCATCACAGTATACAAGTGGTTAGTAAAACAACCAAAGCAAATCTACGTCTTCTTTTCTCGGATGAAAATCAATGGATATAAAGCTCACAGTGAAAGATATATATATATCAAACCGCTTGTAGCTGAATGTTACCAACTAAGTAGTGTTTGAAAGTAGAATGTTTTTTAGTTGTGAGTTAAGTTCAAGACCTGTTAAACATATACGAAACATATATTGGAGTATATAGTGTGAGATAATTAGTACAGTACATGCTTAATTGAGATATATTTACTTTGCAAACTACATTCATTACAAATATATTTACTTTGTCAATTCCCTCATTTGTTTCAAGTGTACATGTTGAAGTTTCACCTTTACAAGACTCTACATCCATTTTAGACGTCGCAGCAAAGTGCGACTATAGCTTACTCGTGTAGGGACGATCATGGTAAATAAGTTTAAGTCGACAGTCCAGGATGAATAATTGGAATCCAGCACAGAGAGAGTGACGGGCATGGGTTTACGTGGCTACACTTGATGCTGACTTGCTCCTTTATTCTGATTACGAGTTCAATGCTATCCATCCACATACGCACCATATTCGACACCTCTTCATGGACCACATCATGACGTACTACTTCTTCATGGAAATATACGACATCATTTAACATGACATGGAGTTTTATCAATGGAGTAAATGACATTAGTGGATTTGTCCTTTGGATCTAGACTTGCCCTTTGATGAAAAGCTAAAGTACGCTTTTATTGACTTTATATATGATACATGGTTGGAAAGTGGCACGTAGCAATATAAGTAATACTAGCATGCATGTGAAACCATATGCACGTAATAATAATATCAAACATGGCCCTAGCTACTGAATTCGATCATAACTAAGTGCATGTATATTGATATGTTTCGTGTCACGTGGTTGGAAATTAAGCACAACGAAAGACAAATTTAAAAAAGATGTATAAGTTTGGTAACATTGCACAACAAGGGGAGTTGTCTTGACAGAAATATGTCTAATAGTGGTATGTTAACGTGCAGCATCAGTTCAAGAATTGTGTAACGAAATTAAGTTATTTGATAAGAGGGATCAAAAGCTTAAGACATCAACTATATTTAATATTCATAAAGCTTTAAAAATGTAATATTTTATGTCATATTAATATTTTATAAACCTTTTTACAGTGTTACAAATATTTTAAAGCTTTGTAATTATTTCATATAACAAATGGATTCAATATCTTGAGAGTATTAAGAAGTTTAAGATTTAAGACTTTTTGCATGTTACGTAAAGATGAAATAAATATCTACTATCATTGAAATAAAACATAAACCTTTTTAATAATTATAAATCTATTCTCAGACACAGAATACATTTGGGAATAAATTCTAGTTGTCTATCTATTGTTCTAAAACAAAGATAAGAAAATTTGAAGGGATTTTATACGTGGAGGCCGCCCAAGTTTTAACTTTCTTATAATTAGTCCGTCCATTTATGAAAACTAACTTATAAGCCATTCAAGTATATTTACTTTTTCATTTATACCAAATCCGTCCAAAAATACACCGGAAAATTGTATATTGACAAAAATGCCCATCTAAAGAATTTAAAATTATAACAAATTATATTATAAATATGTAATGCCTAATATACCATTTAAATACAAAAAAACAATAACAATGATACTAATTCACCCTCTGTTATCCACTTATCCCATGATCAAATTGATTCTTCTTCTTCATCCACTTAATGCTCACAACATAACAAAATATGAGCTCTTCTTATTTATCTTTTTTTTTTTTTTTTTGAACGGCAATTTTATTGAAGAAAACAAACTAGCAAGGAGCTAGATTACAAAGAAATAAGATACGGAGTTTTAAGCCATTCGTTCCAATCCAACGAAGACTTACATCTAGAACTACACCATTGAAGCGAACTTGTTACAATCCTATCAAATAAACACGCCTTCTTTGGAGGATTATCATCGAAAAGCATTTTATTGCGATACCACCAGATATACCACCACATAGTGATCCAAACACCCTCCAAAACACCTTTCAACTTCGACCCAAGACGAATCGAAACCAACCAGGCCTTCCAATCATCATATGAATCCACATCTTGAACGGGAATATCCCACCATTTAGCCAAAGATTGACCAATCTGCATGCTCACTTCACATCTAAAAAACAGATGAGACGAAGACTCCACCCCCATACCACAAATAGGACACAACATCGACGGAATATTTATACCTCTTCGAGACATGTTCCACCGAGTAGGAAGCGCGTCCACCATCACTTTCCAGGCCAAAACGTTAACTTTTATAGGAACCAATTTAGTCCATCTAGTTTTAGTTCCGACATTTGGGAGATGAATATCATCAATTTTCCTTCTAAGCGAAGCAACCGAAAACTCACCTGACTCTTCTAAACTCCAAACCCATCTATCCTCCATAGGACCCAATGTAATCGAATTAGATACCGCTTCCAGAACGTTGAACTGGTCTTGTTCACTACCCCCCCTAATACCCCGACGAAAAGAAAAACTAACGGACGAGTCTTTCATCTTTTCACTCACCGTAAGTTACGACAAAATCTGAAATGAATTACTAATAAAGATATGAATGTGAAGATTCATGAAAAAGAAGTTATCCCGTATTTTATGTGTACTGTTATACCCAACTATGCATACTGAATGTGAAAATCTTTTGTTAAGCCACATTTTATAGTTTTATATATTTATGCATACTGTTATACCGTATTTTGTCAATTTGATTTAAGGTTATCCATCTTCACCAATCAAGAATTTACGTTCGTGTATCAATGGTTTTGTTCTCTTTTAGTATTTAAGCATTTGTCTTTTTGATATATCAAAGATATTTTAGTCAATAAACCCTTCATATTGCCGGATTTGATATAAACAAAAAAGAAAATATACTTAAATGGCCTATAAGATATCTTTCATAAATGAGCGGCCTTAATGAAAAAAATATTAAAACTTAGGTGGCCTCTAACTACAAAATCCCAAATTTGAAAGAAAAGAAAATTAACGTACACGAAGACATCAGAGAATAAAATTCGATACACTCAACATAATGAAGGTGTACGTTGTACCAATGGAAGAAACACACCTGGAAAAATGATGACTCAACGGTATAAGCAATTTAAAAATAACGTGAAAACTTTAATTAAGCCACGTACTGTCAACGCATCATTTATTCGGTTTGTTGTTGTTTTTATATATAGTTTTTAAAATTAAAGTATCTAAGGTGTTTGTAACTTTATATTCTTAACCAAAACATCAACCGTTAGGTAATTGACACTTGGAACCGATTAATAAAAGATTAGTCGTCTTTTGCGTCTCGCTACTTTTCCTAATAATTTGTTTATAAACATTCGGTCAACATTATATTTAAATTTAAACACGAAAGCATGAACAAATCGGATCTTTTTTAAAGTAATTGAAGGTCTAAAGACTTTTCTTATTTCTGACCTTGCTACAACTTGAACATAACTATACATCCACATGTGATATACAACTACTTGCGTGTAGTATTAAATTTCGTATACACCTTTTCTAATCTTTAGATAAGAAGCAATCAATTACCATATGAAAAATCTTTTGAGCAAATCTAAAATGGTCCTCCAAATATAATTCATTTGATTCATGTCACTTTCACTTTTGCAATCACTCTGGCAATGAATTATGTTGTTTTTGGACTAATTATCAAAACACATAATTACTAACTCCAGAATGAAACAAATGAGATTAGACTCAAATCTAGAGACTAAAAGGGTGATTGGCAATGAATTATGTTGTTTTTGGACTAATTATCATACACATAATTACCAACTCCAGAATGAAACAAACGAGATTAGATTCAAATCTAGAGACTAAAAGGTATATATTACTTCCCCAACTATATACAGTTATATTATCGTTGATAATAATACATGGACCAATGTTAAGCAAACAACAGAAAACGCTTAATTTCAAAAAATAGCAATAAGAATGTAACAAAAAACAATACTAGTCGTTATATATTTCTTCTTAGATCAATCACCACCACGCTCACGTTATCAGTGCTTCGTCTAGCCAACGCTAATTTCGTTAGAAGTATCGAGGCGTCCGAGCACGCTTTGTCCGAGCTCTCACCGCGCGCCACGTTCATCTCACTTCCTGGCGAACGTGGCGGCGATGGGACTTCTTGTGACCTAAGGCACATACTCGCCACACTACATGCAACATCGTTTGATACTACGTCCCATAGACCGTCACTTGCGAGGATTAGACACTCGTCCTCGGCTGTACGCTCCGTTACGGTTACTTCCGGTTCCGGGATCACGTACGGCTTCAAATAGTTATCGCCTGAAAAATAATCAACATATAACATTAGTCACGATATATATCAACTTACTAGAACGTAAGTATAAAACAGTAATATTTATATTTTTCTTAAGATCAGATGTCATAAATTTGATTCAGATGAGACTAAAGAACATACCAATTGCTCTCGACATGGCTAGAACGCCTAGAACTCGAGCACCATCCCAATATATAACACGACCACCGGCTTCTTCGATTCTTTCGAGCTCGTCTGGTCGATCAGGCTATAATTAAAAACATATATGTTAGCGAACACATAAAATAATTGTCAACTATATGTACAATTAATAGATATAACTATATAACATGTATTAGTACCTTATGATCTGTGGAAAGTGGAATAGCAACACCATTACGGCAAAGAACTGCACGCGAATCACCACAATTAGAAACAACAATCGTATCCTCACTCACAACAGCAACAACAGCAGTAGATCCAACAGCATCACACTGTGGTGTTTGAAGCTCACATCTACAATTCGCGCTAGAAGCTAAGCTGCTCCATTCGGTCACATCTTTATCCATTCGTGAAAAGCTTTTCACCATCGTTTCTTTCCATTCCGTTGTTTCCTCACGCTTCTCAATTTCTTCCTTGACTATTTCATGCATCCTATCTTTGCACTTCATTGCCACCTAAAAAAACAAAAACAAGATAAGTCAGCTTTGCGTCGCTCAAATTCGTTTTATAATATTTTGACACAAGGTTTATTAAATTATTACATGTGAGCATCCGTGGCCATCGTAGACACCGTAAAAGTGTAAATCATCGCGATCTCGGTTAACAAAAGCAGGTTTAACCGCAACCGCATCTTCCAAATCTCGTCTCCTTCCACAAACGACAGTTAAACCAAATCTAGAATTTTCCTTATCAGAAACATCTTCTTCTTTTAATGTACCAACTAATTCGTCCCGCTTTGTATCAACTGGATTATGACACACTTTATGTGTAGTCTCGTTACCACCGTTTTGAACGGTGTCAACTTTACGTCTCTTACGTGTGCTTTCAGGCAAAGGCATGATAACATCAGATGCAGCAGCTGCCAAGAATTTAAGCTGCCGTATATCCATACCCAAATCCATATCCATTTGCCGTCTTTGACGACCATTTTTCTGGTCCACTGACGTTGGTGTCTTCGTTTCACCAACAACACCACAACACATACCAGCCATCTTTACAACAACTTTATTAATTTGATGAAAATGTTGTAATCAGAAATGAAAGATAAAAAATATAATTGTGAGAAAGAGGAAGGGGAAGAGACCATAATATACCTGTTGGGAAGAGTGGTGGGGACGGGCAGCTGCCCGTCACATTCACGGGAAGACTCATCCGACATGTATAGTTGGTATGACGTAGATATCTCAACACATAAGATGTAATCTTAACCGTTGGTTTTTTAATAAAATCTATGCTGGTTATATCTTAAGTGTACACGTGTTGTTAATTATTTTTGTATTGTTACGTGGTCCAATGAGAACATACCACGATTTTTGTTTATGGAAATAATAGTAAGTTGGCTTTTATGACACGAATGTGGTCCTATACTGTGGACTCTCGACCCGTTTTTTTTCCAATGAACTTTGATTCTCGAAATCTTGCCTTATTTATTTCAAAAGGTGTGCTACACCCACATAAAGTTTACAAAATTTCACCCACTCGCTGACGTGGCAGAGTGCTAATTGGTTGATTTTATGTGGCCCACAGAAAACCAACTAATCAACACTCTGCCACGTCAGCGAGTGGCTGAAATTTTGTAAACCTTAGGTGGATCTAGTATTTTCCTTATTTCAAATAATGGCAGGAAAAATTATTGAAAAGGAACGAAACGAAAGAAATACACAAGAGATACTTCATTTTTTTAATGAAGATTTTTTCCCACATTTTATGGTAGTTGATTTTTTATTTTTTATTTTAAAGTGAATTGTATTAATCATCAACAAATTTACATCATAAGGATATCACCAAATGAATTAGAGAATACCCCTCTCCTGATACAATCAAAGTTCATTCTACCCGATATCTATTAAAGCTATAACAGACATCACTAAACTCAGACAAAAAACATAACAGAAACAGAGTACTGCTTGATACTACCTCAACACCTCAATTCACTTATTATGCACCTATCATCTAACTACATTTTCATCTTACCTTCTTACCATACTCACTCATCCAGCATCCACAGTAAATATGATAAAGAAAGGTTAATGGCATCACTAGAAACTCATAACTCCTCCACCGAAAGGCTCTTCTAGTTATACTACATTTCCATCTCTAAGATGGCTTCATATAACTAGAAACACTCTCCTCCAATGAGGACCAACCATTCCTCCTGTGGGAGTGTAAAGCATGAACCATGTAGTGTCATCTTTCACCACTCACAATTCCATACTACTTACACTCCCCTCCAAGACCATTTACCCTTCACAAAAGAGAGCCCTACTTTATGGTACATCCATATTGTGATAGACCTCCTACATAGAAAACATAGTCTCCTAGTTCCCTCCCAAGGCCAAACCAGAAGAAACTATGCTTCTAAAATAGGTACAGCTACACAATTAGGACTCCAAGGTACAAGGTACTCCACATTTGTAATGGCCTGATTATGATAGAGGATATTGTAATGAAGAAAATAACCTCTATCTTCCAAGATTCCAATTCCTTAATATGAATTTGTTCTAGTAATGCAGAACCATTACTTCTTTTTTAGCACATCATTCTTTCTGTCAAACACCCCCCTTAACTCAACCATTGCATACTGACATGTCAATCAGCCATTTCTTAGCAACATTTATCACATTTGCAGACTTCTTGACTCTAAGACCCAGTAATTGCAGTCTAACATTCTCCACAATGATTTTCAATATAACCTCTTCACTTTGTAATTCACCAGTAAACAATCTTGAGTTCCTTTCTTTCCAGATGTAATAGACAGTAGTTGCAAGGACAATTCTTTGGAGCACACTGATAATAGAGTATTGTTTGGACTGTTAATGTAGTATTCAATCACATTCTCCCATACATGAGGAATGTTATTGTTATCCATTCTCCTAGTCAACTTCTCCCATATACTTATTGAAAAATCACACTCAAAAAACAAATGTCTGTGAGAATCCTTAACCTTGTCACACAGTGAGCATTTAAAATCTTTGTTATTATTCCAGACCATAATTCTATCTTGAGTTTGCAGTTTACCTTTCAATGCCATCCGCAACACAAAAGCATATCTTGGATTACCCTGTGAGAACCAAACAACTTTATTCCAAGCCACTTCCTCATGTAACTGACTCAGAGATAACCATACTTGCTTAGTTGTGAAGTCCACCAAATTACCATTAGTATCTCTCCATTTAGTATTATCACAGACATTATTATTCAAATCAGGCACAGGAAGATTATTGAGCATAGGAAACATTTCACTCCGTTCCTCAGGCCACTTCCAATTTCCATTATCCACCATCTCATTGACTGTCATATTTTCATGCAGTCTTGCATCATACATATCCCTTTTTGTTACAATTCTATCCAAGGTACCTAAATGACACCACTGATCATGTCATACATTAGTACCCTTACCATCACCTATAACTAGGGGTGTCATAAAACCCGACCCGAACGGGTTCGGGTCAACTCAGGTCGGGTCAACTCGGGTCAAAATCATATTCGGGTCAATCGGGTCAACCCGAATTGACCCGAGTTATAAACAAGTTCGGGTTTAATATATATCTCTTACTCGGGTTCGGGTCAACCCGAGTTTGATTTTTTTTTAATTCAATTAAAAGGCCCTTGTAAAGAAAGACTGACTTCCAAAGTCAAGCCCAAAAGGCCAAAATATCAATATTAATGTTCACTTGTTCAGATCAGATCATACATTAACATAAAAAGAAAAAAAAAATCATGCACCTACCTAACTTCTAAAGAACAAGAGTGACGTTCCAAACTTCCAATTCCTTCCAAAGTCCCAAATGATCAAATTCATTGTAACTTGAATTTCTTACTTTCCCTAAAGATTTGTCATTTTTCTACTAAAGGTACTACTCTTTTTAGTTGATTTTTTTTTTTTTTTTTTTTTTTTTTTTTGATTTTTTTTGTTAAGGTTTTAAGGTTATTTTAATGTTAAACATTATGAAATTAATTGATCCTCAGTTTTAGAATTATAGGGGTTATAATTTTTGTTATAGTTTTCTTGTGTTAGGGTTTGTTTCTTTAAGATTATTAGTAGATTAACTAGTTGTTAGTTGTTAGTCATCATTTATCACTGTCATAAACTCCTAATATGTATTTTTAACTATTTTTAGATGTCGAACTCGACCTCAAACTCGGTGGAAACAACAGTAGAAGCTGAAAGTAGGAACACAAAGAAAAGAAAAAAAACCGCAAAAGAAACCCGATAAGGCTGTCAACAGTGACGGAACTTGAACGCTTTCATTGAGGTGGCCAAAATCGTTAAAGCGTAATTTTATTTTTTCCATCAGAACTTGAAACTATAGCTTAAAGCATTACCCAATTCTCTCGAAAGTATACCCCTAATATTAGTAGACCTCCAAATTAGTATATGTTTTAATATAATAGTAAAGCAAATGCAGTTTAAGACAATTATTTTACATTAAATAGAATTTATTTGTTTAAAGAGTTTTTATTATTACATAGTTGTACATTTGTTTCTTTCTTTTTACTGTGTTTTAGACCTTGCATATATCCTGAATGTTTTGTACAGCTATTGTACTTCCTTTTGTTGATAAACAGTGTGTTGCTTTTCTAAAGAATATGATAATAGTACATATATGTTGTATTAATGACACAAAGTTTTGGGGGGGCCACAGCTCCTCCCTGCCCTAATGAAGTTCCGTCTTTGGTTGTCAACAAGCGTGGCAAGGGTAAAAGGTGGTCACCGGTTTGGATAGACTTTGAAGATGTAGAACTAGAAGAAGGTGAGTCACCTGAAGATGTCAAAGCTATGTGTAAGCATTGTGGTGTAAGTTTAAATGTCATTCTGTCAAGCATGGTAATAAAAATCTCAAACGACATCTACTAAAGTGTAAACCTTATTTAGCCAAATAAAGTAAGAGTCAAACTAATATTATGTTTGATCATGGTGATGGGAATAAATTGATGGCATGGAAATTCGATCAAAAAGAAAGTAGGAAAGCTTTGGCACACATGGTTATAGTTGATGAGCTCCCTTTTAGTTTTTTCGAGCATGAAGGCTTTAGACACTATTCTAAGATTACTCAACCGTTATTTGATGTTCCATGTAGAGGTGATAATACTCAGGATTGCTACAAATTGTATGACGAGGAGAAAAGTAAACTTCTTAATGTAATTCAAAAGAACATTGGTAGGGTATGTTTAGCTACCGATAATTGGACATCTTTACAAAAGAAGAGATACATGGCTCTTACCGGTCACTTTTTAGATAATGAATGGAAGTTGAACAAAAAAGTCTTGAATTTTTGTCGTCTTGATGGTCACAGTGGGATTGATATTGGAAAGAGAGTAGAATCTTGTGTGAATGAGTGGGGTATTGATGCTATAATGGCTATATCGGTTGATAATGCAAGTGCAAACGATAATGCAATTGATTTCTTAAGAAAAACATTTGCAAAGAAAGATAATTGTTTATTGAATGGGAAATGGATTCACATCAGATGCGCAGCTCACATTTTGAATCTTGTAGTTCAAGATGGTATTAAATCAGTTGATATGTCCATTGCGAATATTAGATATGCGGTAAAGTGGATAAAAAAATCGGGTAATAGAATTGAGAAGTTTAAAAGATGTGCCAAAAGTGCCAAATGTGATATCACGAAGAATTTGATACTTGATGTTCCAACGAGGTGGAACTCCGCCTACAATATGTTGGAAGTGGCTCAAGAATATGAAGATAGTTTTGAAAGATATGATTTAGAAGATGCTGATTTTGGGAAAGCTATTCGCAAAAAGGGTCTTTTGGTGCCGACTCATGAAGATTGGGTAAAAGCTAGAAAGTTGTGTGGATTTCTTAAAGTATTTTATGATGTTACTTTGAGGATTTCAGGGACAAAAAATGTGACGTCACATACGCTTATTGTTGAATTATCTACTATTCGTGAACTTTTGAGAAAACAAATTTTTTGTGATGTTTTAAAAGTACCACCACAGGATGAAATTCTTTATAAAATTGCCAAGGTGATGAAAAAGAAGTTTGACAAGTATTATGGAGAGATAGAAAATATGAATGCGTTATTATATTTTGCTTTTCTACTTGATCCAAGAAACAAAGATGAATTTTTGCATATTGTAGTGGATGACCATTATAGAGATGAAGGACTAGCAATGGTGGAATTGAAGAAAAAATACATACATGCTGAATTTAAAGCTCTATATGAAGACTACGTAAGAATTCATGCTCCACCATCTAATTCATCTTCGGTGTTAGGGAAACATTCTGATGATACGACAACAAATCCCCCCACAAGAGATAGGTTGAGAGATAAAATGAAATCGACTTCAGCATCTACTTCAACAATAAGTGAATTGGATAAGTATTTGTGTGAAAGTGTTGAAGCATTTGATTCTAATGTGAAGTTTGATATATTGGCATGGTGGAAGGTAAATAGCCCAAGATTTCCAATTTTATCTTTGATGGCTAGAGATTTGTTAGCTATTCCCGTCTCAACCATGGCTTCCGAGTCGGTTTTTAGCACTAGTGGGAGGGTGTTGGATACATTTAGGAGTTCTTTGAGTGATAAGAGTATTGAAAGTCTTATTTGTGCCCAAGATTGGATTCGCAAGGATAAGGATAAAATTATAGGCTATAACCTTCCAAACACTATTTTTCACTTTTTCTCTCAAATCCAGAAGAGACTTCCACATCCAGCTATCATTATTTTCTTTCTGCACATCCCAAATGCTCCTCCCTTTCAATTTGACTATATTGACCCATTTGACCCATAGAGTATTTTTGTCAGCAGCAATATTCCACAAGTTTTTAATCAATAAAGCCTCATTCCAAGTATCCAATTTCTTTAGACCCAATCCACGTTGACTTTTGGGAACACAAACATTCTTCCATGCCACTTTTGCTTGACCTTTTTTCAATACACCTTTGCTCCATAGAAAACCTTTGAGTACTCTATCAATATCATAAATCACTGATTTAGGAAGCAAAAACACAGCAGCCCAGTACACATGCATGGAAGTTAACACAGAGGCAATCAATTGTAGCCTCCCAGCGTAAGACAGATACCTATTTTTCCAGTCGTTCACCCTTTGTTTTACCTTATCAATAAACTGCTTGCACTCCTTTGCACTTATTCTTTTTGTTATAATAGGCACAACCAAATATTTCACAGGAAGCTTACCCACACTGAATGATAAGATTCAAGAAGCCTACCCATCTCATTATTATTCACATTCCCAAAGAAAGTTGTGCTTTTGTGCGTATTGGGTATTAAACCAGAAGCTTTACTAAATTTCAACAAAGTACTTTTAATTATAGCAACAGAATTGACATCAGCATGGCATAAGACCAATAAATCATCTGCAAAGCACAGATGGGTGAGCTTCAATTCTTGCACCCCATATGGTATTTAAAGCTTCCTTGTTGAGTATTCTTCTTCATTAACAAATTAAAAACTTCCATCACAAGTGTAAAAAGGTATGGAGAATTGGATCACCTTTTCTTAAGCCTCTTCCACTTCTAAAATACCCCTTTCTTTCACCATTCACACATATTGAAAATTTGCAGTAGTAACACATACCATTATCCATTCAATCATTCTTCTATGAAAACCAAATCTGCCAAGGATCTCTTTAAGAAAATTCCATTCCACAGTGTCATAAGCTTTTGCAATATCTATCTTTAAACAACATCTTTTAGGACCACTTTTCCTGTCATATCCTTTTAGAAGCTCTTGAGTAATCAAAATATTGTCTTGAATCAATCTTCCTTGAATAAAAGCATTCTGATTCAGATCCACCAGTTTCTTTAGTCCATCTTTGATTCTATCAGTGAGTATCTTACTAATACATTTATAAACCACATTGCAACATGCAATTGGTCTAAAATCAGTGACTTTACTTGGAAGAGGTACTTTTGGAACCAGAGAGATCAGAGTAGTATTCATTTCACCCCGCAGTTTACCAGTTTGAAAGAATTCTTTAATAGCCAAGCATACATCAGACCCCACAACCTTCCATGCTTTTTTGAAGAAAGTAGAAGTGTATCCATCAGGCCCAGGTGCTTTATTCTCCCCAATGTCAAACATAGCACACTTGATTTCTTCATCAGTAACATCTTTCACCATATCCAAAGCTTCCTCATTGTTTAGTGTTGTGCCAAACACCCCCTCTAAATTCCAGTCATTATTTCCATTAGAATCTCCCAGGAAACTCTTAAAATGGTTTACAAACTGATTCTCCATATCTTCACCTTCCAGTATTCTCTCATCATCATTAGTAACTCTTGCAATCTTGTTTACATGGCTTTTACTTTTGATGATTTTATGAAAAAAAATTATTATTTATGTCACCTTTACAAATCCATTCCACTTTAGCTTTTTGAAACAAAAATTTTTCCTCATCATCCACAACTTCATTGTACTCCTTCAAAGCAACACTTTCTTTCATTTTTGTCACAGAACAATGAGGATTAGTATCCATAAGAGCTTGAGTAATCTTTAACTCTTCTCTACATTTATCAACTCTTTCATGAATATTACCATTGTTCCATGCCAGCTTCCTCAAATGCCTTTTAAGATTCTTCATTTTCTTAACCAACTTATACATCCTTACTCCTTGTTCATCACGTCTCCATTCCTTTTCAACAATAGAAAGAAACTCCTCTTTATCAGCAACAAATTAGCAAATCTAAATGACTTACTCTTTTTAGCCATATATGATGGAACTCTTACTACCACAAGACTATGGTCAGACACCAAATATGGCATAAAACTAGCATTTACCATAGGAAACTGCCTCATAAAGTCTTCATTAACCATGGCTCTATCCAGCTGCTTTAGAATACTAGTCTGAGGGTTTAATGGAGATTTGATCCAAGTATAAAATACCCCAGTGCTACACATATCTTTAACTTCAATATCATTCACACAATCAACAAAATCTTGCATGTCATTAGTTATTATAGAACCACCATTAGAATGCTCCATGGCCTTCATTGTTACATTAAAATCACCCATTATCACCCATGAATAACCACTGGCAATTCTTTTATCTCTACTAAGGTCTTTCCACAATTCTTTCCTTTCTTTGCCTGAATTAGAAGCATATATAAAACTACAAAAAAAATTAGTTTTGTTAGTCAGAATCTCAATAGGACATAACATGGATTGCTTGTAAGAATGAATCATCACCACATCAACCATGTTCATGTCCTAGCGTACTAGAATTCTGCATCCATTAGTACTATGCACAACATTAGAAATCCAATCCCATCCACCAAATGCAGTTTCACACACTTTTGGCAGTTTATGAGGCTTAACATGAGTTTCCAAAATTGCACAAACCTGAATTCTTTCCTCTATTATCAATTTTTTAACTTCTATTTGTTTTTTCCTTTTATTCATACTCCTAATGTTCCATGTAGAAATCTTGAAATCCATGATTAACTACTCTAAAAGAACATCAGATGTGCAATCTATGCACCCTTAATTCAGAATATTCTGACTCAACCCAATGACATTTTCACTTGCCATTGTTTGAGCCATTTCATTCACACCTTCCATTACATCCTCTGCATTATTACCCACTACTTCTTTTTCTTTTAATCTATCAATCTCCCATTGTTTTATGAAATAATCCTCCATATCTTTAGTCCAGTTCTTCAATTCATCACCAGTAGGTTGCAGTTTCTTATTCAAGTACACATCCACCACCATTCTATCATTCATTAAACTCACCTCATTACTTTCCTCAATAGTATCATTCCTCAAAGCATCATACCTATTAGCATTTGAACCTCCACTTTTCACACTATTATTACTTCTTCCAGTTTTCCTGTGATTAGCTTACTCATACATCTTCTCTTTGCCTTTACCATTTCCATTATCCTTCTTCCTATATTCCTGCCTTGTAACTTATGGTCCAAAATTCCTATATTGTCCATTTTTCTTTTGTTGCATCATGTTTCCTTTCTTTTGCTGAACCTCAATGAATCCATCATTCTGCATATTTTGCTTAGCTTTCAACTTTCTTCTTCAGCTTTTTGTTGTAGTAATTCAGCTTCAGTTCTAGGACTTACTTTGCAAATATCAACATTGTGCCCAAATACTAAACAGTGACTGCATCTTTCAGGTTTCCATTTATACTCCACTTGAACCTCTTTAGAACCTTTAACCTTCTTGTCCTTATCCACATACTCAATCTTAATTGTACTTTTTAATTCTTTCACTGCCTCTACTTCCACCAACACTCTAGCATAGTTAATTTTACCAATGCCTAACTGACACATACTAGCAGTTGCTTGGTCCATGATCATAGGCTTCCCCATACTACAAGCAATAGCACTTATACCCTCTACACTCCATGCTTCCATTGGTACTTTCATCAATTTGACCCAAACAGGCAATTTCTCAGGTTCTACTTTTATCATTCCAATTTCAGGATCCCATTTTTGCACAAACATGGGCCTGCTATTCACCATCCAATAACCTTGACTTAGAACCTGATTCACACCAATTTCATCCCTAAACTTGAAAAGATTCATACCATTTCCATTATCAGTTATTTCTTCAATACCAAATCTACTCCACATCCTTCTAATGTGATATCTAACCTCATGAATACTCATATTATGTCCCACAAAGTATCCACATATTGTATTAACCCATTTCATACTTCCTTTTTGCACAATCTCTTCATAAAAAACCACAGTTTCCTCTCCATCCTTATTCACATTAGGTACAATGTATACAAACTCCTTAGCAACATTATTAACTTCCTTTTTAAGCATCTTATCATAGGTGACATTTTCCTTATTACTTTTTGCTTCATTATTATTCACCTCACTAGCATTCCCAGTATTCTTATCATTATTACAACTACCATTAGTATTGTTATTCTGAAAATCATAACTAGGATTACTTACAGTGCTCTCCAAGTTAGATATCCCATTACCTTGCTTACACCTCCCTGTTTCCTCCCCATTCACAATTTAAGATTCCTTCTCCACTGTTTCCTTATCAGCAGTACCATCATCACCATTCACCTCCATACCACAACTTCCATTAGCCTCACCTTTCTTATTCTTATCCTTTTCCTCAACCAATTCATTTTCCCCCAGATTTCTATCACACTTACCACCCTCAGTTTCCTTCTTGCTAGTATCCTTCTGTTTTTTACTCATAGCACTCACAACAAAGTCGTTATACTGTTGCGGTAGCTTAACTAGCCTCTTATTTAGTTTCTTTTTGTTAGACATTATTAAAAACTAAACAATCAAACAATTAAACTACAATTACATGCTATCATTCAATTTGATCGATATTGGATTTTGGTACCAAAAAGTCGAACAAATCAATTACACGGTAAAAATTGGGGAAAATTAGTTCATGATGTGTGGAATGAAATTCTGAGTCGAACTATCGGATTGGATTTAAGAAATACGTAATGAATCAAGCAAGATCTCGAAAAAACACGAGATTATTAATAGTGGAAATGGCGGGAGATTCTGTTAGAGGAGAGAGAAAGGAGAGAGTTTATGGTAGTTGATTTAAAAAATTGCGTTCTTTGAAAATATATACTTTTACTATTTTCATTTTGATCGGTGCTAAACCGTCAGACTAAAGTCAACCACTTGTGAATGGTCAACTATTATAGTCAAACAGCATAGAATCAATCTCCGAGGGAGTACAGTGTTTCCCCGGATCGTTATGTCCCGACGAGGTTGTGATGGTTATAAAACGGAATTGCGATCGGGTGAATTTGGACAGAAAGGGAAAATAGGGTTTGTGATTGATTACACTACTGAATTTGGATGAAAAGGGGTTTGAGTGTGATTAAGCTAAGGAATATACAATGAAATAGCTTAAAGAAGCTATATGAATAAGACGGGAAAGTTACAAAAACCAGAAACGATTTAAAACTAAAACGCGTACGTTACGTTTAAATAAAACGTAAACGTACGAGATAAAACGCGAGTTTTGTAAAATAAAATACTTACAAAAGTGAAAATCACATTTTTACAATCCTAATAATAAAATAAACTTTTTATAAAATTAAAATTAATTTTTTTACACTATTTAATTAATTATTATTAATTAAAAACTATTTAATACTTATTATTAATACTTAAATAACTAAAATACAATATAATATTATTTAAATACTAAAAAGGTGAAAATAAAATTCCTAAACTTATAAAATAACTAAAAATAAGTTTTAGAATTAAAAATAAGTATTTTTATCTTTTTGTGTTTTTTATATTAATTAATTACTTATTAATTACTAATTAACTAATTAAACTATTTTAAATTAAGAAAAATACTAAATGAACAGTAAAAATGCTAAGAAAATTTCTAAAATTATTTTACAACATATAAAATCTATAAAAAATATAAAAACTAAGTTTTGATTAATAAAAACTAATTATGCTATTTTAAACTTAATATTAATTAATAATTAATAAAACTAAAATTAATTCTAATAAATACTAAAAGATAAAATAAAAATCTGAGAAAATTATTATAATTACTTTAATATAATAGGTAATTAATAAAAATATAAAAATGACAAGTACTTAATTAAAATCTAAAAATGAAAAATAAAATTTAAATTAAATTAAATAGAAACTATCACTTAAAAATTAAATTGTTTTTTTTTTTTTTTTTTGATTTTTTCTTTTACAAACTTATTTTACAACTAAAAATGAAAACTTTTTGTGAAAACAAGCTTAGTGGAAATTAAAAATAAGCAAAATATAAGCTATTAAGGAAGACAGTTGACTATGTTTGACCAAAGTTGAAAATAAGCTGAAATGGGTACAAGTGGGGCCCACTTTGGTTAAAACTAGTTCAAACTACTTACTTGGACATGTATAAGCTGGAATAAGCAAGATGTGAACACAGAATAAGCTAATGGGTAATCAATAAGCACTTGGAAAGTTGGAAATACTCAGAAACTGGGACAGATATGAGGGCTCAAACTAGGTGGGACCCAGTGATTTCTAGGTCAACCAAGAGGTCAAAATATGGAGCCTGGTAGGGGGAGAGTGGAAAGGAACCAATATGGGTGGCTGTGGACCACCATGGTGGCCAGAAGACCTCCACAAAGGTGGAGGTGTGGGTGTGCAGCTGCTGAGACAGAGCAGAGGTTGCCCTGCAAGTCACTTTGGGGACTTGTGGGGCCCACCAAAAAATCACAAAAATAAAAGAAATCTAGGATATCAAAGATGAGGTGATACACTTCAATTAGGAACAAATTTCACAATTAGAAAGCAAACACAAAATTCATAATAATTACTTGAACTTTAGGAAAAATCTGAAATAAGCACATTTGACTTTTGAAGAAAACCTAGAACTTTGACTTTGGCCAATTTTGATTGATTCCTAAACACTGAAAACATGCTTATAAGTTAAACTAAAGCCAAAATGAGTTAAGAGAACCATTTATGTACTGAAATGATGGTTGTTTGGACTCAATAACCACCACAGTTAACTGTGGTGGTAAGATTCTTGTGGATTTGACTTCTGAGCAATTACCTACTGATTTTAATGACTTAGTTGGACTATATGAACCTAATATAGCATGCATGAACCAAAAACAACACAAGAAACAGATTAGAACATCACCAATCCTACTAATCCAAACACACCTAAAGAAACTGAAATGGCAGATAATCAAAGCAAACTAGCAACTACAACCTAAAACATGAAACTAAATCTAATCTTAACACTTAATAAACACAATTAAACTAAAATAAGAACTAAATTACAAAAGCTACAGTAATTTACAAAAAATTAAAAAGGCTTACAGTGGGATTATTATGACTGAGACAGATGTACTAAGGTACCCAAACCACAACCAACAGCCTACCACTAGGCACTAAACCCTTAGTAATCCAAAATTAGCTAAGAACCTGCTTCCTTTCCTCTTTGAGACTGAAATTTTTATTTTTTTTCTTGATTTTTCTTTATTTTTTTTTTGATTTTGCTTTTATGAAATGAAATTGGTTTCAAAGCCTTGATAGCTTTACAAAGACTTGTTAGAACTTTGATTGAGCTTAAAGAAGTACTTAAAACAGCATTTAACAATATATAGCAAAGTTGTCAATTTTGCCAAAATAATGCATAAACTGAATTTGTAGATTATACTGAAATTAAGGTTTAAACAAAGCTTGAATTAATCACTAAACTGAATACAACTTGAATTTAAGAGAGAATTTAAAGGTTTTACAATGGAAATTAAAAGTCTACACTACGAAAATGGTCTAAGACATGTGACAACTGTAAACTTCTCTTTTTCTTTTCTTTTATAGCTCCTGGAGGTCCACTGAATCTTTCCCACTTGCTTTGAGCCGTTGGATGAGCTTGGTTGATCATGGCCGTTCAAATCATGTTTTGGCGGGAAATTCGGCTTTAGCAGTTGGTGGGTTTGGTGTAGATAATAAATGAGGAGGGAGAAGGTGAGGGTGTAGGTGAGATAATAAATGAAGTTGGTGAGGTTTGGTGAGGAGGGGGGCATGAGCCTGAGAATTAGGGTGTGTTAGGGGAGAAGATGAATAGTAATCGGGGGTTGTGGGTTTGACCGGAGTCAACGAGGGGGAGAAGTATTAGTTTAGGGTGGGCCGGGTTTGTAAGGTGGGCTTGGGATAAGGGGTTGTGTGCTGGATCAGATTATGATTTTTGGGTTAATAATACCAAAGGGTCCATTAGGTAACTAGTAAACAACAAGGACCAATTGTGTAGTTTTTGCAAAAGTGAGGGGCTGAATTTGCTAATCTTCCAAAATGCTCATAAGGACCCAAAATTCCATTTTCCATAATCCAAGAACCACATTTGCAATTTTTCCATTTTTGAAATTCCCGGGGACTAAATATGTAAATTTCTAAACCTCGGGGACTAAACTTGCAATTTCACCAATCTTTCATTTCAAGGACTATTTTTGACACATTTTGATTTTCCATGGACAAAAAAAATGAGTTTCCTTTCAAAAATACCCCACCAGGGACTGAATCTGCCAAAATCTGTAACTCCAGGGACTGTTTATGCCAATTTTGGATTTTGAGGGGTAAAAGTGTAATTTTCTCAAACTTTTTCACCCAAGGACTTATTTTGATAATTTTTCACTTTTCTTTGCCTTGGGTTGACTTTTCTTTCGTTTTAAAACTTTCAGGGACTAGTTTTGTCAATTTTGAAACTTGAGGGACTGAAACTGCCAATTGTGCAAACTTTGTTCGTTTTTCATTTGTTTTTAAACATTTTGCATCTAAAACATATAAAACACACTTTTGGAATAATTTGTGTATTTTGATGCATTACTGAGTGTTTTTGTATATTTTGCAGTTCAGATTAGACCAAAAATGATGAGTGTTTGAGCACTCATCAATCCCCCACACTAAACTATTGCTAGTCCCTAGCAATACTGTTTTGAAAACTTGATGGATTTGAAAAACTCTTTACCAAAAGCCATCACTTCTGGAGTAGCCAGGTGTAAGAACTGTGGCACACCTGATAACCGTGTGATTTTGAGCAAACCACCAGCTGTCAACGGATTTGAGTAGTCTTTACCAAAAGCCGTTTGCTTCTGGACTAGCCAGCTCTTGATGGAATAGTCAACATCTTGGTGAGCTGATTACCAATTATGGTTTTTCCACGGCCTTTACCACAAGCCATAATCTTGCGGGCTATCCAACTCATTTGTTTTTGGGGAGTTGAAGAACCATACAATTTTGGGCAAATTGCAAGCCATAAACGGATTTGAGGTGTCTTTACCAAGAGCCGTTTGCTCCTGGACTAGCCAATCCCTTTTGTCGCTTAGACAAGGCGGACTGATAACCACAAAAATTTTTAAGCACCAGTGAAAAATTTTTAAAATTTTTGAAATTTTGGCAAAAACGGGGGTATTATATAGTAAAATGTGATAAAATTCGCTAGAATAGCGAATACCCCCCCCCCCCCCCCCCACACTAAGCAAGAATATTGTCCTCAATATTCAAAATCCCGGCTATTATGTCGACATTTTGAACGTAAAAGGGCAACATTACAAGCTGAGCGTGGAAAACACCATTTTGTTTTTTTTTTTTCACTCTTGTAATCATAGCATGGGGGACTCCCCCACACTTAGGGTGAAAACCCTATAAGCATGCTACTGTTTTTGTTTACCGAGTCGCTAGCTTGACTCGACCCCGAATTCATTTGTCCTTGGGGAAGCATGATGTGGAAGAAACAATCTCAATCGGACTTTCATTCAAGATGTTTGGACAAACATATGAAGCACGTGAAAGTTCCACACCGATGAGATAAGTATCCGGCTCAAGATAATGATACATGAAAATGCCGGGATCAAATATAGTGTCCTCACTCCCGAAGGAGTGAAGAAGAGAAGAAGTCACCCTATAGGTGAAGAAAAGGAAGAAAATCATGATAAAAAGCATGATTTGATCTTCTTCCTCAAGAGGAGGCTCAATAGCCTGAGTTTGGATTTCAAAAGGTAAGCTCGTAAACAACCCGGGAGAGTGGGTGGGAATTTGCAAATTCTCATAATTGAGAGCATCTCCCCCCGGGCAATCAAACTGATGAGCGAGTTCACCGGAGAACTCCTCATGAAGAGAATCATTCACAGGATGTGAATCTGTGAACTCTTGTTCCATTGTGGACTCATCACAATCCTCGTCAAAGATTGGATTGTTAGAAATCATAGTGAATTCAGATTCGAATTCAAATAGAGGATTGGTGAGAGTCGTATTGAATGTTTCGGGAACAAAGAGATTAACATTCTCTTTTGGATTGACGGGCTCATAACTGATGTCTTCACAAGATAAAGAATGAAGAGGGTCATCATCAGAATGAGGAAGTGAAACCTCAACATACTCAATTTCTCCATAAGATGTACTATCATCGTTAGAATCGGAGAGAGTATCCACATGATCTTTTGAAAAATCAAGGGGAGGAGGGATATCACACAAATGCTCGAGAATTCCCTGTGACTCACTTGGGATTGGGACAAGGTTCTCGACACTAGACTTTATGAATTCGTCCGATTCCTTTTCAGGAATAGTGTCAAGATGCTCATCCCCCATAATAAGTGAGTGAGTGTGAATCTCGGGTGTGATATCAGCAGGCTGAGGGAGTTGAGAAGGACTAGCACTCATGGACTTTTCAATTTCCATTTGTTCTATTGCTAGAGATTCAATCATAGTATTTTCTCCCTGCGATTTTTGGACTGGTGGGTTTTCAGCAGACAAATCCTCATAATATTCCTTCATTTGAATGGAATCCTCATCATCATCATCGATAATGGAAGCCTTGAGAAATTTGGAACGCCTTTCAGCCACTTGCTCTCTTATCAACAATTCTACAAGAGCTTCTTTGTTGCGAGCTGCACGTTCTTCGGCTAGCAATTCTCCCCAAGATTTTTCATGAGGGGATTTATGAATGATGGAGTACGTTTCACACTCCACTTCCTTCACCGGAGAGGGAGTGGGAGTCGAGGGTTCATTGTGAACAACACCATTTTGGGTGGTTATAGTGGTACTGTTCAAAGTTGAAGGGTAACGCATGAGGATTTGATACATGTGCTCAATTCTTTCAACACTCTGATCCATTTTGTCATGCAAGGCCCTAAATCCAAAAAAATCATTTTGAGAATAATTGATCGGAGCATGATCAGAGGTGAATGCGGGTTCAGCTTTCAAAGCATCACACATGCAAAGTCCATGATTAAATCCACATTCCTTGCAAAAACATCGTTCACAATGTGAACCATCTCCCAACAAATCTCCACAATTAAAGCAATTTTGTTGACCAAATGAAGATAAGTCGGGCTGTGGTGGGTAGTTGGAAAAATTTGAATAGTCGTTGAATGAGTTCAGATTCGGTTCATAAGCAAATGAATTCCTCGAATCACAAAACAAACAACTTCCGTCCTGAATATCATTACCACACCGTTCACACGTACACCAACGACATGGTAAACCGAAGAGTGGCTCACCACAACCAACGCAAGGAATAAACGATTCCATTAGAATTGAACATAAGAGTCAGAAAGAGATAGAATTAAATGTTTAGAGGGCAAGGAAAAATATTTTTGGGTTTTTATAGAAAAATATGAACAAAGATGGATAAATGTACAATGGATAGATATCCAAAATCACTAATCAGCAAAACCGCTTAGAAAACGCGCACAACCTCCCCGGCAGCGGCGCCAAAATTTGATCGGTGCTAAACCGTCAGACTAAAGTCAACCACTTGTGAATGGTCAACTATTATAGTCAAACAGCTTAGAATCAATCTCCGAGGGAGTACAGTGTTTCCCCGGGTCGTTATGTCCCGACGAGGTTGTGATGGTTATAAAACGAAATTGCGATCGGGTGAATTTGGACAGAAAGGGAAAATAGGGTTTGTGATTGATTACACTACTGAATTTGGATGAAAAGGGGTTTGAGTGTGATTAAGCTAAGGAATATACAATGAAATAGCTTAAAGAAGCTATATGAATAAGACGGGAAAGTTACAAAAACCAGAAACGATTTAAAACTAAAACGCGTACGTTATGTTTAAATAAAACGTAAACGTACGAGATAAAACGCGAGTTTTGTAAAATAAAATACTTACAAAAGTGAAAATCACATTTTTACAATCCTAATAATAAAATAAACTTTTTATAAAATTAAAATTAATTTTTTTACACTATTTAATTAATTATTATTAATTAAAAACTATTTAATACTTATTATTAATACTTAAATAACTAAAATACAATATAATATTATTTAAATACTAAAAAGGTGAAAATAAAATTCCTAAACTTATAAAATAACTAAAAATAAGTTTTAGAATTAAAAATAAGTATTTTTATCTTTTTGTGTTTTTTATATTAATTAATTACTTATTAATTACTAATTAACTAATTAAACTATTTTAAATTAAGAAAAATACTAAATGAACAGTAAAAATGCTAAGAAAATTTCTAAAATTATTTTACAACATATAAAATCTATAAAAAATATAAAAACTAAGTTTTGATTAATAAAAACTAATTATGCTATTTTAAACTTAATATTAATTAATAATTAATAAAACTAAAATTAATTCTAATAAATACTAAAAGATAAATTAAAAATCTGAGAAAATTATTATAATTACTTTAATATAATAGGTAATTAATAAAAATATAAAAATGACAAGTACTTAATTAAAATATAAAAATGAAAAATAAAATTTAAATTAAATTAAATAGAAACTATCACTTAAAAATTAAATTGTTTTTTTTTTTTTGATTTTTTCTTTTACAAACTTATTTTACAACTAAAAATGAAAACTTTTTGTGAAAACAAGCTTAGTGGAACTTAAAAATAAGCAAAATATAAGCTATTAAGGAAGACAGTTGACTATGTTTGACCAAAGTTGAAAATAAGCTGAAATGGGTACAAGTGGGGCCCACTTTGGTTAAAACTAGTTCAAACTACTTACTTGGACATGTATAAGCTGGAATAAGCAAGATGTGAACACAGAATAAGCTAATGGGTAATCAATAAGCACTTGGAAAGTTGGAAATACTCAGAAACTGGGACAGATATGAGGGCTCAAACTAGGTGGGACCCAGTGGTTTCTAGGTCAACCAAGAGGTCAAAATATGGAGCCTGGTAGGGGGAGAGTGGAAAAGAACCAATATGGGTGGCTGTGGACCACCATGGTGGCCAGAAGACCTCCACAAAGGTGGAGGTGTGGGTGTGCAGCTGCTGAGACAGAGCAGAGGTTGCCCTGCAAGTCACTTTGGGGACTTGTGGGGCCCACCAAAAAAATCACAAAAATAAAAGAAATCTAGGATATCAAAGATGAGGTGATACACTTCAATTAGGAACAAATTTCACAATTAGAAAGCAAACACAAAATTCATAATAATTACTTGAACTTTAGGAAAAATCTGAAATAAGCACATTTGACTTTTGAAGAAAACCTAGAACTTTGACTTTGGCCAATTTTGATTGATTACTAAACACTGAAAACATGCTTATAAGTTAAACTAAAGCCAAAATGAGTTAAGAGAACCATTTATGTACTGAAATGATGGTTGTTTGGACTCAATAACCACCACAGTTAACTGTGGTGGTAAGATTCTTGTGGATTTGACTTCTGAGCAATTACCTACTGATTTTAATGACTTAGTTGGACTATATGAACCTAATATAGCATGCATGAACCAAAAACAACACAAGAAACAGATTAGAACATCACCAATCCTACTAATCCAAACACACCTAAAGAAACTGAAATGGCAGATAATCAAAGCAAACTAGCAACTACAACCTAAAACATGAAACTAAATCTAATCTTAACACTTAATAAACACAATTAAACTAAAATAAGAACTAAATTACAAAAGCTACAGTAATTTACAAAAAATTAAAAAGGCTTACAGTGGGATTATTATGACTGAGACAGATGTACTAAGGTACCCAAACCACAACCTACAGCCTACCACTAGGCACTAAACCCTTAGTAATCCAAAATTAGCTAAGAACCTGCTTCCTTTCCTCTTTGAGACTGAAATTTTTATTTTTTTTCTTGATTTTTCTTGATTTTTTTTTTATTTTGCTTTTATGAAATGAAATTGGTTTCAAAGCCTTGATAGCTTTACAAAGACTTGTTAGAACTTTGATTGAGCTTAAAGAAGTACTTAAAACAGCATTTAACAATATATAGCAAAGTTGTCAATTTTGCCAAAATAATGCATAAACTGAATTTGTAGATTATACTGAAATTAAGGTTTAAACAAAGCTTGAATTAATCACTAAACTGAATACAACTTGAATTTAAGAGAGAATTTAAAGGTTTTACAATGGAAATTAAAAGTCTACACTACGAAAATGGTCTAAGACATGTGACAACTGTAAACTTCTCTTTTTCTTTTCTTTTATAGCTCCTGGAGGTCCACTGAATCTTTCCCACTTGCTTTGAGCCGTTGGATGAGCTTGGTTGATCATGGCCGTTCAAATCATGTTTTGGCGAGAAATTTGGCTTTAGCAGTTGGTGGGTTTGGTGTAGGTAATAAATGAGGAGGGAGAAGGTGAGGGTGTAGGTGAGATAATAAATGAAGTTGGTGAGGTTTGGTGAGGAGGGGGGGCATGAGCCTGAGAATTAGGGTGTGTTAGGGGAGAAGATGAATAGTAATCGGGGGTTGTGGGTTTGACCGGAGTCAATGAGGGGGAGAAGTATTAGTTTAGGGTGGGCCGGGTTTGTAAGGTGGGCTTGGGATAAGGGGTTGTGTGCTGGATCAGATTATGATTTTTGGGTTAATAATACCAAAGGGTCCATTAGGTAACTAGTAAACAACAAGGACCAATTGTGTAGTTTTTGCAAAAGTGAGGGGCTGAATTTGCTAATCTTCCAAAATGCTCATAAGGACCCAAAATGCCATTTTCCATAATCCAAGAACCACATTTGCAATTTTTCCATTTTTGAAATTCCCGGGGACTAAATATGTAAATTTCCAAACCTCGGGGACTAAACTTGCAATTTCACCAATCTTTCATTTCAAGGACTATTTTTGACACATTTTGATTTTCCATGGACAAAAAAAATGAGTTTCCTTTCAAAAATACCCCACCAGGGACTGAATCTGCCAAAATCTGTAACTCCAAGGACTGTTTATGCCAATTTTGGATTTTGAGGGGTAAAAGTGTAATTTTCTCAAACTTTTTCACCCAAGGACTTATTTTGATAATTTTTCACTTTTCTTTGCCTTGGGTTGACTTTTCTTTCGTTTTAAAACTTTCAGGGACTAGTTTTGTCAATTTTGAAACTTGAGGGACTGAAACTGCCAATTGTGCAAACTTTGTTTGTTTTTCATTTGTTTTTAAACATTTTGCATCTAAAACATATAAAACACACTTTTGGAATAATTTGTGTATTTTGATGCATTACTGAGTGTTTTTGTATGTTTTGCAGTTCAGATTAGACCAAAAATGATGAGTGTTTGAGCACTCATCACATTTGCTTAAAATAAGTGTGTATAATTTTTAATTGCAAAAAATAATTACAATAAAAAAAGTACATTTAATTGGTTCATAACTTCATATGTCATATTTTTATTTTATTATTTGCTGAAAAACTTATTTAAGGTTTACTTTAAAATTAAAATAAATAAATAAGACTGAAATAATAATATTCTTAGTTTATTTAATTTAAATTTCTGTACAAATGAATAATCTTCCTTTTGCAAAACAATTGCATTTTTATGTATTACTGGTAATTACTTTGATTAAATCACTCTCAACTTATTAATGTTGTCATCATTTTCTTTAAAATTATTTTGGTTGACTAAATTTGAATCTAAATATCTTTTTATACCAAATAAAATCACAATAGGAATAATTGTTAATTTTTTTTATGAATATTCTCCCTCTGTCTCAGAATTATAGTCAATATTTTTTTATTATAATATTTTAAAATATTTTTTTTTATGAATATGTCCCCTTGAATTAAACTGTATAATTTTTGTCTTATGACAATAATTTTTAGACGAAATGAGTATATAATAATAAAACATACGATGAGCGTCCACAGTTATAACACATCTAATAAAGTTATAAATTTAATATGTCATGCCAAATTATTAAATTGCAAGTTTTCTATTTTATAAATTATTTTCCGTATATATAAACCCGCTAAATGCTTATAAATTGTTAGCTTAAGATTTAATATTTTTCTTATAGCATATAAAAATCTACTGTGTCAACAACAAATGATAAAATTTCTGATAAGTTGTAAACTTATTATTAGACATTATGTTTACTTTTTATTAAGAACAAATTATATTAATAAATTAAAAATAAACATAAACAAATTTTTTTAGTATAAACGGGAATAAGCAGAAGACATACCATTTTGAACTATAGAATCGTAGATGTATGGGTGAATAAGTTTTTTTTTTTTACTTATATAATGTATTTTGATGGCTCATAAAATCTGAATACTTCAAAGTATCAATCGTATACATAATTCGAATATCAGTCTACCTTTCAAAAAAATCTTGCAATTAAAACATTATGTTAATGCAATATTCTATTATTAGTCTAAAACTAAATTTAGAATAATTAACAGTTTGCTCAATCACAAAGTGTTTCCTAAAATAAAGAACGGATTAAATCGCCTTTCGTTTTTTAAACACTAATGTTTTGTAAAATCCCTTACACGAAAACTGTTTTACAAGAAATATTTCAATTAAAAGAACGAAGCAATAACATATACAAAAAATGTTTTAAAAAAGACAATTTTCTAATATAACACAATCTTAATAGATCTGTTTCACATGGTATATTTCTACAATAAAACTCAACAAAACTTCAACAGATCCACTTTTAAAAAAAAAAAAAAAAAAAAAAAAAAAAAAAAAAAAAAACTTAACAACATTTCTATAGATATACTTTTAAACTCAATAAAGTCTCAAGAACTATATTTAGTTTATTATAAAACTTGGTCAGAGAAATTGAGATAATTAAATCTCACCATGAATGAAACAATATTGTCTTCCCTTTAATCCAGTCAAACAAACAGTACCTCGAATTTAGTAAAAACATTGCAAAAAATCTGATATATAATAGTAACAACTTATATATTTATCAAGATCTTGTTTCAAAGAAACCCCTCTTGATTAAATAACTATACAACGAAACTGTGAGTTTTATGGCTTATACGAGCTTCAAGGTTAATAAAGCTTCTAAAAGTGGCAGTGGAGTGGTAAATAAACGATTTTATGAACAATGAAAGGAAACTTACGATGAATACCCGTACGATGATGAATGTGTTGATCCTTGTTTGATTGATGCTTAAATGCAGTTTGCTAATGCCTTTGATATTACAATATTAGTCTTTGTGGTCAACTTAGATAGCATTTGTAACAGGTCTCATAAGCGTGGCATGTAGGTTTGAACTTAATTGTTTTTTAGAGTTATAAAGTTACCATGGATACCTTTTACCAAAAAAATCTAATAAAATAATTGCTTGTATTTTATGAGATTTATTTCAAAGATACTCTGCTTGATTTTAATGAATCCGATTTAATCATGATTTGCAACAATGTTAGTAATTGACACACCACTTACATTCACAAAACTCACTATGGTCACAATTGTGTTAGCATGAGTAAACTTCTGAATATTTAAACACAAAAATAGTTACGTAAACTGTTTATACAATTAGGTATTTAATAAACTCGACTTGATTTATATAACTTGTACCAAATCTGATTCAAAGAAACTCAATCATGGTTTCAATAAATCTAGATTTAAATAAAAGATGTAATGAACAAACTAAAAGATCAGTTTTAAAAGAAACTCATCATGGTTTCAACATAAACTAGTTAAATAAACTATTTTAAAAATTGTTTATTGATCTTTTACACCAAATATGGTAATTAAAAAAATTAAAGAAACAATATATTAATTTCAGCAGAATAAACAGTTTACAATCGGTTAATTGTATAAATCTAATTTTATTAAAAAGTATAATTTTGTTACACATATATGTTTTAAGATTGTAGGAAAACCGATGTACTTTTCATTAATAAAAACATATTGGGTAATGTTAGTGGTACCCCTATAGGTTAGTGGCAGAAATGGATAGAAGCAGAAGAAAAACACTTGCGAACAATAATGAAATAAAATAATAAAATAGTCAAAATACTAACTAGATCACCAACGAAGATCAGTTACGAAGCACTAAAGAACCGAAACACGTGTTTGACACGCTTCCTTTATAAATGATTTATCGTCTACTTCCCTAGGTACAAAAGCCGAAAGAGTAAGTTGTATTGTCGGATATAACAAAACTGTCCGGAATTTCATCTTAAGAGATGCGTTATACTTATATTGAAAATCAATAATACTTAATGATTTGATGCGTAAAAAACTTATGAAATTAGGTCCTCTATTTATAGACAATAAACTTCTTCCTAGTTTACTCATTCTACCGATGTGCGATAGAAAGTAAACTATTTTCCACTTTAAGCATTTGTATCAAATGTCTAACTTTAAGTCACGATATCTCTGTGGAAAACTAGAAGGGGGTTGAATAGTTTACCGGTTTTAACTTGATTAACTTTGAAACCTTTACGTGTAATCAATAATCGACACTACTAAATGATAAGTAATATGCAAGAGTAAAGTAAAAAACAATCAAACCACAACACGAGTGTTTATCGTGGTTTGGCTACAATGACTCTTTTTCATTGCCCTACTCCACGCCCCGAGTATCCAACTCGAGAGTTTCTTTCACTAGTCAACAAGCTCCTTTCACCGGCGGAGAAAAGCTTACACGTCGCTCACACAAGATTACCGACACAAAGCTAGATGTCGAGTTCTTTTACAAGGGTACAATCACTCCCGTCACACTATGCATTTTAAGGACTAAAATACTAACCGGTCACTACTGAAATTACACAATCAAATGAAGTGTAAACTATGCAAGTTTACACAATGCTAAGCTAACAATACTTGCAACGTTATGTTGAGACTTGTAACTTTTGGTATGAACTTGTGATCTTCTTTGCTACAAAAGATCTCACACAAATGAAATGTTAATGAGTTAGATGAATGTAATGAGGATGTATGTGTAAAATATAGTGAGAAGTGATGAAGAAATTCTTGAGTGTGGTTTGCTATTTATAGCTAACCAAGACAGCAGGCTGGCGGATCCGGCGGAACCAAAACAAGGGTTCCGCCCTTGTACCCACAGGGTTCCGCCAGACCTGACAGTCAAACACTCAAGAAATCTTTCCATATCTATGCAAGTCTAATCAAGATCCTTTAAGTCAACTACAAAATAGTTTGTGTAAGAATCTTTCCAAATGTGTAAGAGATCTTCAAAAAGTCAACTTAGAGATTTTGAAAATCTTTCTAAGATTATACATGATGCATGCCATGATGTCATACAACATTTTCTATTTATAGAAATATGAAAATGTTATGTTTTATATAAAATATAAATGTAGCAAATGTAATATTTAAATGAAATAAAGTCTAGTTATGAAAGGCTTTAACTATATTCATGATTTGCTAAGAATTAAAGTTTATATTTTGTTGATAACAAAACTTAGCAAATATCATAAAATATAAATAACGTTTTTAGGTGATATTTGTATTAACAATCTCCCCTTTTTTGTTGAGGACAAAACATAAACTTTATTATAAAGCAAATTACTAACTATAGTGTTAAGTCTTTAAAATTTTATATTTAAACTTGTTTTATTAGAATGATGAGACATGGTTAAAGTTTAAATATGTTTTTCTCCCCCTTTTTTGTTGAAACAAAAACAAGAGTTGCGTAGCGGAATAATGCAAGTTAAGTGCTCCCCCTTGGACAATACTCCCCCAAGTTGGGGTGCCAAGATTGAGAATCATGAATTTTGAATCTACAAAAAAAAACGTTAGTTGTCGAAAAAGAAAAGGCAACCACAACAAGTTATGAGAAGATAAACAAGCATATCACCATCACAACAACAAAATGGTCAACCAACAATGCACACAATATAGTAGAACCGATTTCATTCCTAGTAAAATTTGACTTTTGTAAAAGTCAAAGACAAGAAATAGAAAAATCAACGTTTTACTTCTAAAAATAAAAATGAAAAAAGGAAAAAATAACAAGAAAATAAAATCCTGCATCTATAAAAGGAAGCCTATCCAACATAGTCTTAATTTGGAGCAAAGCCTCCAAATATATGCTCTAAGAATGATTTGGGTGAGAAAGAGCATCTAGGCATTCTAGAATATGTTAGAGAGCAAAGCGGGTTTCATCTTGGACTTGGTGAAGCATTATCTTAATGCTTTCACTTATTTTTTCCGCCCGCTCACAATGTGAGCACCCATGGAGAGGATTGGGTAGGATTGGGTCATTGGTTGATGGTTGTGGTGGTGGTGGTGGAACATTGGCGGTTTGTTGAGATGAGGTGGAGTTGGCAATGGAAGAAAGCAAGGTGGTTTGGAACTTTATTGCTTGATGGAGATGGGAGTCGACCATGCTTTTAAAAGCATAAAGGTTATCGAGGCGATCATTGATCTCCTCGTGGGTGTTGGGTGGGTTGTTCCACAATAAAGCTTCTATCTCCTCATATGAGGGAAAGATAGACTCAAAGTGTTGGGATTGACATTGTGATGGTGGTTGAGATGCTTAAGATGATGGTGGATCATGGTGTTCAAAGTTGGCTTCTCCATAGAAAGGGCCATGGATATCCTTAAAGATGGGATGAAACAACAATGGTTTTTGTTGGTGAGGATCTTGTTGTGGTGGTGGTTCTTGCTCAAATGGTTCATTAGGCTCAAAGAATGCCCATGGCTGATGGTTTACCATTTGTTCAATTGAGCCAAATGAAGGCAATGGTGGTGGATTGGTTGATCTAGGTGGAAGGTCATCAAGGTCTTGCAAGAAAGGATGTGGTGATGTTGGTGTAGTTTCAAAGAGCTCCATTGGTTCAAGCTTTGGTGATTTGGGTGGTGATGGAGATTTGGATGGTTGAGTTGGAGCTTATGGTGGAGTTGGATCACTAGGATTATTGTTGGTGGTGGAGTGGTGATCACATTGTGAAGCCTTAGTGATGGTGTAGGAGTAGCAAGGTTGAGAAAATTCTCATATTTGATTGGTGAAGAGATTATGAGTGGTGATTCATCCGAATATGAGGAGCTTAAGTTGATGGTTATGTTGAAGCAACATGGTTTGACACTAATCCTTGCGGTTTTTCTAATGGGTCTTGATGGTGGAGAGGAGTTTGTTGACTTTATCATTGCCAAGATGGTGGTTTAGAAGCTTAAGATAATAGATTGTGATGGTGATGGTGTGATTTGAAAGTGTTCTAAGATGGTCAAATTTATAGAGTTGAGGAATTGTTGAAAGGAGTGTTTGGATTTGATGTTCTAACATACAAATTTTGAGGTTTCTAATGATTTGGATGGTTTGTGAAGGTTGTCATATCATTGGAAGTCAATCCAATGGAAAATGGTTGAGTAAGAAGACCAAGATATGCACTAAATGCTATGTGGTCATGTCAAATGATTTGAATCAGAAGTTCCACGGATTACAAGGAACCTTTTGGAGGGTTCCTTGCTTTATGTAGAAGGTATCCTTGAGTTTGTTATGGTTAAATTTGATTTTTGGCGGGAAATGGGTTCCAATTGGTTCTAGTGACTAAAAAAGGTCCTAATGCACTTAACAACTAATAAGAAAGGTGTTTCTAACTAAAAAGGATGGTTTGATGTTGTTTAGAAGTCGAAATTTTGAAAATTTGGAAAGAATTCTACACGTGCTGGCGGAACCCACAGAATACACAGGCGGAACTAAATTTTTGGAAATTTTTGGTTTACCCAGAAAATGCACTGGCGGAACTAAATTTTTGGTTCTGCCAAATTTTTGGAAATTTTTGGTTTACCCAGATTAGCTGTATGAAGGTCGGGACGTTTTCCAAATTTTCCGAAAATCCTTAGAACATAAACTTAAGGCTATAAATTATTAGGAAATGACAAAAATGAATATGAAAACATTCTTACCGATAAACTTTGACGGGGGCTAGCAAATTTCACTATACTTAGTGAAATTTTCATAAACTTTTGACAACATGCCAAATGTTGTCTTCGTGCATACATGTTAGTTCATACATAGTTTAAACATAACATATTATCCCAATGAGTACATAAATCCATAGAACATATTATAATACAACCAAATTGTTCAAAAGGCACCTTGTGCCAAACACCCCTAACCCCGCACTCATTGACGATCTAACTTCTTGTTGAGCTTTCCAAGGAACCTCCCGAAGCACTTGAACATCCCCTTGGTTTGCTTGAACTCCTCGGAATCATTTGGAATACTTGGAAGTTGTGAGAGGTACTCGAGAGGAGGGAGCCTATAGTTAGGTAAGTTTTCGTCTTCACTCATTGATGATGATGATGATGATGAGGAAATATGAGGATGAGGACGTTTCCCTTGGGCTTTGGAGACTCTCTTATCACTAAGTGGAATAAAGGTATGTGGGATGAGAGAGTAATCAAGATGAAGACCACTTGGAGTTGGAGGAATTGGAGCAAAGAGTCTAAAAAGATGAGTCAAGAGCATTCCATATGGCATGGCGGTGGTGCCTTGAATGGGAATGTCGGCCATCCTTTTGGCTATGTAGTAAACCAAGTTGAAGGGTTGGCGCACGGACACAGTGTATAGCATATAGCAAAGACAAAGATTGATGTGATCCCTATTCCATATAGTGCTAATGACATTGGCTCTAATAACTTCCTCTCACTTCTTAAACTGAGGCTTAAGCTCGTTGAGTTCCATTCCATAAGGGTCCTTATCAACCTCATTTCCCGACCTAGTTCTTCTAGTGTTGGAGGTCCTAACAAAGAGATGATCACGGATAAAATCCTTGGATACAAGAGGAGTATCATAGGATGGATGCGGTCAATGACCAAGACAAGAATTGAGATAGAGTGTTTGTCCGAATAGAGACAAGTACCATAATTCGGAACACCTAGGATTTGAGCAAAGTCATTGAGAGAGATGTTGTATTGGTGACCACTAATCAAGAAATTTAAAGACATGAGACCATAATCATCGGTGGAGAGAGTGATGGAAGCATAGAACTCTAGAATGAATCTAGGACAAATGGGCTCATCAATATCTAGGAGGCAATCAAAGTGAATGCTGGCATGTTCCCTACGAAGGTTGGTGTTTTCTAGGAAAGAGGGGTCAATGGTTCTACCCTCGTGGACATATCGTTTTTCTAGGGCCTTAAAGATATTGACTTGAGCGGGAGTAAGACCTTTGGTTTTGTGTGTTTTGGTAGGTAGTGAAGGGTGTCCTTATGGTCATAGTGAGTTGCAGGAGGCATGATGATTCCTAAAAACACAAAATTTCACATTTTAGACTAAGTTGACGAAAATTTTAATGTTGAAGTTCTAGTGTGTGCCTATATGCAAACAATGTGGAGGTGCGGTTATCTCGACTCATTTAAATGCTTAAAACGTTTTAATATGCAAATTTTGTACTTAAAACTAGAGATAACCCAAACTCTCCTAGTTCAATGTAGCTTCATTTGAATGTACCCGAAAATACATATTAGTTATGTATTCCCTTTAGTATTCAAGAGACATTATGCAGGTGATATTTTGAACATAACGTTTTTATTTTGTATCAACAATATAAGACGAAAAAATATTTGTCCTATTTGTGAGAAGTCATTTTTGCAAGAGTTTAACATGGGGTGTTTTGGTAAACATGCTAATATCCTCTAAGAATGCAATTCCTAACTATGGGAAACATGATTAGTTTTGCTTTACAACTAATGCTCTACATGAATTTTTTAAGTTGATGCATAACCCCAAGTTTTAGTTTTTGTGCAAGAAATAGAATTCCTAAACTCAGATCAGGAGTGTAATTATGTTAAGAGTACTTACAATGATTATTAGAAAGCAAAGTTGATGAAGGAGAGACCAAATTTTCGTGTGTGGAGGAGTTGTGAAGTGAATAGTAACTATTTTGGAGTGGTGGTGTAGGATAAGGAGTGTTTAGTTTAATATATAAAAAGAAAAAGTTTCTGCAAGTTAGTGGATCCGGTGGAACCAAATATAGGGTCCCGCCCCTTATGTCTTAAGGTTCCGCCAGATCAGCAGAAGAAGAAATTAAACGGATTTGTTTTGATTTTTGTGATTTTATTCTAACGTTCAAAACTACAATGTAGGTTCCATAAGTCCTAGTCCAAGTCTAAGAAGGTTAAGTGGTTCTCGTTTAAGAGGTTTTGTAAGAATATCGGCAATGTTTTCTTCGGAGGATACTTTCTCAATTGAGATGTTTCCTTTTTGGATATTGTCACGAAGGAAATGATGACGGATTTCAATATGTTTAGTACGTGCATGTTGGACTGGATTCTTACTAAGGTCGATGGCTCCTTTGTTGTCGCAAAGGATGGAGATGTTGTTAAGTTGAATTCCATAGTCGAAAAGAGCTTGCTTCATCCAAAGAGCTTGTTGACATGCTTTCCTGACTGATACGTATTCGGATTCAGTTTTTGAGATAGCTATAACCGTTTGCTTCTTAGAGAACCATGAGGTCAGACAATATCCAACAAAAGTACAAATACCACTTGTGCTTTTTCTATCCACATAGTTACCAGGATCCGAGTCAGCATACACTATGGTTTCTATTCCTGTTCCTTTGGGATACCATAATCCTAAATGTGTAGTACTCTTAATTTATCTAAAAATCCTTTTAACGGCTTCAAGATGAATAGTTTTAGGATCTTCTTGAAAACGAGAACATAGACAAACACTAAACATAATGTCGGGTCTACTAGCTATGAGATAGAGTAGACTTCCAATCATAGCTCTATACTTATTGCTATCTACGGATTCACTTTCCTCATCGTTGGTGAGTTTAGTTTCCGGGGACATAGATGTTTTAATTGGTTTTGCATCTTCAAGACCAAATTTCTTAAGCATGTCTTTTATATACTTAGATTGATTAAAGAATATTCCATCATCTAATTGTTTGATTTGAAGTCCTAAGAAGAAGTTGAGTTCTCCCATCATACTCATCTCAAACTCATCATTCATGATTTTTGAGAAATCATTACATAATTCTCGATAAGTTGATCCGAATTTGATGTCATCAACGTAGATTTAGACTATGATAATATGTGATCCTTTCTTCTTAGTGAAGAGAGTATTATCAACTAAGCCCATGGTATACTTATGATCAACTAGGAAGGTTTTAAGTCGATCATACCACGCTTTTGGAGCTTGCTTAAGTCCGTATAAAGCCTTTTTAAGTTTGTAAACATGATTAGGTTTTTCAAAGTCGGTGAAGCCCGGAGGTTGAGCAACATAGACTTCTTCATTAATAAGGCCATTTAAAAATGCGCTTTTGACATCCATTTGAAAAAGTTTAAAATCATGTGCACATGCATTTATGCATATGCAAGTAAAATTCTAATTGACTCTAGCCTAGCAACCGGAGCAAAAGTTTCATCGTAGTCAGTGCATTCTTGTTGATTATACCCTTGTGCTACTAGCCTAGCTTTATTTCTGGACACTACACCCTTCTCATCCATTTTATTACGAAATACCTGATACGTGGGAATCGCACCAGGCTTTACCTCTCAAGGGATCTCAAGAAGCTTACAACCCCCACCAGGAAGTGTACCTGATCGTTGTAGTATAGTATAGTGACAAGTACCGGGGGATTGATCGTTCAACTCAGGAATAGTGTCGCTAGGATTAGAAAGCCTAAAAACTAGGTCTAGAGGTGAGAGATGATTCTTTTTGTATTTTTATATTTTTATGAAAGCAAATAAAATCTCGGTTTTTGGAAGAGTGGGCGGAATTAGTTGCTAGTCAACTAACCCAATAACTAAGATGCAATTAAAATAAAATAACAAAAATGAAAATAAAGCTAATTAAACTAGTGGTGTGAACAATAATGGAGAGAATTGTGTTTACTTAGATTTCATTACTCCCTAGATATCTTTTACAGGTTGATAGTTTGTTACAATTGCATGGATGACGGGTTATATTCCTTAATACCATTCGTGGGGTGGCGTACGTACTTCCCCAACTCTATAAGCTCCTACTTCACTCCTATGTCGAGCCGGCTAAGAAGCTCCTAACATGGGATCATTAGAATTCGCCCATGCATTAAATACAACCATAATAACCTAGTACGCATTGGTTCATGTTTCTTAAGACGTTCAAGCATGTCACCATATGGAAGTCTGCCAGTTTTCTTAAGCCTAACATCGAATACAATCATCCGTAACAACTATAAACAAACAATCAACCCATAATTAACATCTAGGTTTCACTACATCTAAGCAAACACACAAGAGATCTAGCCTAGCATGTTGAATTCAAGACAAGCGTAAGATATATTCAAACAACACATAGACATATTGAATGAATTGAAAGAGTACTTATCTCAAATTGACATGAAAGGTTTCAAAGGGTAAAAACCCTTGAAAAAGCTGTAAAATTCGTGCTAGGGTTTCTCCAAAGTTACACCCTACTTGTCTCTCTCTAATGAATGAAAATTGCAAAACTATATATAGATTTTACAGGGTGACGACGTCAAGAAGGAATTTCTGACGCCGTCAACTCGCCGCCCATAATGAGATCGGATTGCCTAGATCCAGATTTGACGCCGTCATGTGTAATGTTACTCTGGGCCGTCACCATATCTTGAACCATGACGGCCATACGTGACGCCGTCACGTTTTCTCTGGACCGTCACCATTTCCAACTCTTGACGCCGTCACATGAAGACTCTTGACGCCATCAGGTACTGTTCCCAGCAAGGAAAATTAAGACTTTGCCGTTTTCTTCACTTTTATGCTCCAAAATCGTCCAAAATGCTTCCTTTTCCAGAATTCACTCCAAAAGTACCTAAAATGACAAAAGGAATGATTTAGGGCAATATTTGATCAAATAAATTCAAATCCGGGCTTAAATGACCCCCTAAAAATGGTTCATTTTTCGCCTCATCAATACCCATTTTGTTCCAATTATTGTTTGACTTTTTGGTTGAGGAACAAGTGTCCAAACGTCATTTCTAATAATTTGGTTTAATTATTCTTGCATGGCTATTACCTATGACTCATCTTTTACTGCTTCTTTTATATTATTCGGTTCAATGGTTGACACGAAACAAAAGAAGTTACTTTCATTTTGGACTTTTGATCTTAGTGTTCTTTCGTTAATGTTTCCTATTACACTATCTAATGGATGACTTTTAGATTCTTTAACGTTGACGATTTCTTTATTTAATAGTTTATCTTCCTTGTCATTATCTAAGTTTTTTTTACTTTCCATTATTTGACTTTCAACTAAGTCATCATCTACCAAACGTGATGTCTTAGAGGGAGGTGGACTCTCGTCGAATGTTACGTTCAACAATTCCTCGATTGTTAAAGTTTATTTGTTTAAGATGATATAGGCTTTGCTATTTTGTAAATATCCAAGAAACATACCTTCATAAGACTTTGGGTCAAATTTGTTGAGATAATCCTTGGTGTTGAGTATAAAGCATTTACTCCCAAACACTCTAAAATATCATAATGTAGGCTTTTTACCTCTATATAGTTCATATGGAGTTTTGTTTAAAAATGGACTAAACAAGACACTATTTAAAATGTAAGTTGATGTGTCAACGGCGTTACACCAAAACTGTTGTGGAATATTTTGTTCATTAAGCATTGTTCTACTCATCTCTTGAAGAGTCTAGTTTTTACGTTCTACTACACCGTTAGATTGAGGAGTGCGTGGTGCCGAAAAGTTATGAGTTATACCATTTTTATAACAAAAATTTCCGAATTGTATTTCATTGTCAAATTCTCGATCGTGGTCCGTGTAACACCCCCAAAATATCGTAGCGGAAGATTGAGTCATTGGGGTACTACTTCATAATACAAAGTACAAGATATAGAAAACGACCTCTAAATGAGACGTTTTAAAAAGTTACCATTCGATTAATAAATTCTGAGTTACAAACTTGAGTTCCATAATACAATACATAAGTGTTTTAAAACATATCGAATGGCAATGATAAAAGCATAAGTCTTCAAAACATGCCAAGCGACTCTATGCTCCATGCAACAGCTATCACCTTACAGACCTGAGACAAACATGCTAAAAGTGTCAACACAATGGTTGGTGAGTTCATAGAGTTTGTTTTAAAATAGTTGAAAAGCCTTTAAAGAATGTTCACACAGCAAAGGCATTGTGAATCCACTCAGTTGCAAGTCCTGCTCATAACAACACTTGCAACCTGTGTGTTCACAACCCACTGCTAAAATATAGTATGATTAAGACATGTATAAGTTCATCACAACAGTTAAGCAATTAGTCATGAGGCTCTACTTCATCTCCGGAGACCTCATATGGGTATGCTGCTCACAGATAGAATATCATTGGCTCCACTTCATCTTTGGAAACCCAATGCATATATTATCAAAGGAGACTTTATGATGCTCACGAGGAGACTTACAAGTTTAGGTATAACGCAATCAAGTATAATGCAATCAAGTATAATGCAATCAAGTATAAATGTTTTGGAGTATTTGTAAAAGTAAAAGCAAGTAGTTGAGCATGTATCTCCCCCAAATAGTTAAAACAAGTATGAAAAGAGTAGGAGTGGGGCTATGACTCACAGTAATATGTAAAAGTTTAGAGTACTTGTGAAAGTAAAAACAAGTAGTTGAGCATGTATCCTCCCCCCCCCCCCCCCCCAAAGAGTTGAAACAAATATTAAAAGAGTAGGGGCTATGACTCACCTTAAGTTATGTAGTGAGAAATGAAAGTGGTAGTCGAATCGCGAAAGTCTCTAAGAGCAGCCTATAATAGAACGTTGTGACTTAGGGTTGGAGTAATGTCTAAGAATACGAAGAATTGCCTAAATATGTCTTGCATATAGTTCATGATGTAGTACTTAGTATATAGTGTAAGTCTTTGAATAAAAATGGTTTATGAAACATGTATAGTTGTATATCGCTTACTACCGTTCGGGCCATCATAATTCAGAGGTCATGTAGTAAACGTTCAAGGAGCCAGGACACTTTAATTCGTAAATCTACAACTCATCTCGATGGTTTACTTTAATGAACCCCTCACATTAAGCTCCCTACTATTGTAGTATTTGATAAAAAAATGTATAAGTTTTTGATCCAAAAAATTATATGTCCAAATAATTGAATAAACTTAGGAAAGTTTACTTTCGAATGAAGGTTGTTATTACAATGAGTTTCTTAAGTCTAGTATGAATATTACTTGCAAGTCTCATGGTTATTTTGGTGGAGTAGATCCAAATCGGATGTTTATGTTACCATTAACTATTTAGTTCATGTTTTCGCCTTAGTAAGTTATATGGTCTTTAGCCGTGGCTTTGCCGTGACCTTGGTTATTGTTACCATGGTCTTGAGACTCATCCTTGGCCTTAGCCATGGTTGTGGTCTTGGCTTTAGGTCATTAGACCTCTTGGTTATATCTAACCATAACCATTATATAGTCACTTTGGTATTTCAAAATAGCTGTTAAGAAATTGAAGAAAATATCATTCATTATTGGTTTTCTGGGCTCGTGCTCCTGAATTTTTGAAGAAAACATCATTCCGGACAACTTTTGTGTTTTAACGTTTTGATGAAACGGAGCAGAAGGGCCTCTTTTTGCGTGTTTAAGGTTCTGTTACAAAAAGTTTTGGACAGTTTTGCCGTAAAGTTTTGGTAACTTCTAATAGTCATAACTTTTTACTCATATACTCATTTTAGGTGGTTCAAATTGCTATGTTTTCCTTTTTAAGTCCTCTACTACAATATGTAATTGTCCAATATCATGATTATACCATTTTGGTCAAATTTCACCATGGAAGTCACTAGTTTTCTTGTTTAATTAACATAAGTTAATATATATTTTCCATAACTTGTTTTACCAATTTTTATACATCATGAACATAGTAACAAGACCATATATAGCATGAATGAAATATAAATAGCATGAAAATGATATTTAGCAAGAAAGTATATTAGGGTTTCTTACAACTTTAGGTTTTCTAAAAGAAAGGAAAGTAACTAGTAAGGAAAGGACTTTGATTGAATAAGCTTCACTTCACTTTAGCAATCCTTCTACTCTTGTATTCTTGAAGGATTTGTGATAAAGATTTAGGTGACTTGAGTGGATCTAAACTCAAGAGAATCACCAAAAGTTTCTAAGGTTTTGAAGTAGTTTGATGAATCAAAACCTAACTAGGGTTTATGTGTTGATATTGCACTTGATCCCTTGCATAAAACTTGAAGTAAACTAGCTAATGAAAGGGTGTTTGTGGGTGTGATATGGGACGGCAAGAGAGGGGACGGGAGGCTTTATAGGAGCTTGAGGAGGTTACTTTGAAAGACTAGTCAAAGCTTTCAAAGGAAGCTTGTACACTTGTTTGAATCCTAGGGCTTCATGCATGAGATCAAGCCACACAAGGGTGACCCCCCCCCCCTAGAGGCGGTTTTCAAGAGGATAAGGGGTATGACTTGGTCTTTGGTGATATTATCCTACTTATGTAGCTAGTTTTGACTCCGTAAATTGCTAACCGTAAGTTGTTAAGCCACGAAACGTAAAACCGGGTATTGTAAAAATGTGAAACTTGAAAGAATGACAAAACTTGTCAATATACTCCATAATAAAATATAAAATGAGTGGTAGGTTCCATTGGGTTGCTCAAACCCTGCTAAAACTGGAAACGCGGGTTTAAAACGCGTAATACGTACGAATATTGTGTAAAATTGAGAAAAGTAAAATGTAACTTTTCTAATAGGATAATAATGACTTAAAATGACTTATAATGTCTAGACTGGGCTCAGTCTAGTGTCGGTTGGTATTTAATGTCTTTTAGACATAAAACCGTAAGCCTAAAAATCAAAGAATGATTTTTGGTCAAAGGAGGAGGGAAAATATGTTGACTTTTACAAATAATGTGAAAACTCAAATTGTCTTAGAAACGTGGTGCAGGTATAGGCTAAGGTTACGGCTAAGTAAAAGTGCTTAAAACGTAAATTTTCTGTTTTTCACGGCCCAGGGTCTATTTGGTAACATTTTTCTTAGTCACGATTAATTCTCTAATTAATCATGAGAGTACTAAACATTTTTCTGATGCGGGGAAAATTGACGCGATTTGTTTTCGTTGTGCGTAGGATTTTTAAACGACGTTTTAACCTAAACGTATAGTTTCTTAATAACTTTCGCGAAAATGATTTGATGAATGTTAAACTTTTATTTTACCATGGAAATGATTTATCACACAAGAATATGAAATAAAAATTAAATTTCGGAAAATGAATAGTAAAATTTTCGGGAATAGAAGTTAACCTGAAAATGTGAATTGTTACAGTCCGTTCTAATAGTCATAATGCAAGTTCCTACTTGATTTTGAATTTTCTTACTTAGAATTTCAAATTGGTCAAAAGCTTCGTTTTTAGTTTTCAGAAATTTTGTCCAAGTATATCTTGAATAATCATCCACTACGACCAAAGTGTAGAAGTTGCCTCCATAACTTTGTATAGCGGATAGACCAAACAAATCCATATGCAAAAGTTCTAGACACCTAGATGTAGACACCATATTTTTAGCCTTATGGCTACTATGGACTTGTTTATCAACTTTGCAAACATCACAAAAGTGTTGGTCATATTTCAACTTGGGTAGGTTTCTAACTAGATCTTTGGAGGAGATGTTTTGGATAAGTCTCATATTAGCGTGTCCTAAATGTCTATGCCATAGAGTTGAAGATTAATCTAATGAAGTGAGGCCAAGTTTGTCTCTAGATATTTGATCAAGCTTCATGACATTTACGTTGTTCTTAAGGACACCTTTTGCTATGGTTATGCCGTCTTTGAGTATTTTACTTCCATTTTCACTTAAAAGGACGTTATACTTTTTACGAAAAAGTTGACTAATACTAAGGAGATTAAAACCTAGGTTATCAACATGAGCTACATCATCAATAGAAAGTGACTCATGAGAGATTCTACCTTTTTCCGATGATTTTGCTTTTTACTTTGCTATCAAATGTAACGTTATCTCCATCATATACTTGATATGTTGAGAAGAGGCTTTTGTTTCCCGTCATATGCCTTGAACACCCATATCTTTGATTCATTCATCTGGTTCCAAACTAACCTTCAAGCATACCTATTTTGAACAAAACACTCAAATGTTTGGTCCCCAATATCTCATGGGTCCATTTTGGTTAAACATACCATTAACTTGATCCATGTATGGAAAAGGAAGATACGGGTTCCATGACATGTAATTTTGAGTTTGATAATGTCTAGGTACATTTGGGTTCCAACCATGATGGTAGTTTGGTTGAGAGTTGTAGTTGTTCTTTGGAAATGGGCGTTTGGGAATAGGAGTTTTAGGCCTCGGTTGAGTAGTTTTGGTTCTAAACTCATTTCTAGCAAGTCCTACTCCTAATTTGATAGCAGGTTTTAGTTTAGTTTATGTTGAACTAGTACTAGGTCTTTTTGTGACTTTAACAAATTCAGTACGAGTGGAGTTTGAACCTTTCTGTTTTGCAGTAGGCCTCGCGGAACCTTTGGGTTTAACGGGCGGAACCAAATTTTTGGTTCCGTCTGGTCCGTGGGAGCCTGCTACAATTTTGGTAGTTTCTTGTGCTTTTTTGTCTAGTTTTGTTAGATTACTTAATGTTCCTAACTCCATGAATCCTAGTCCCGTTATATCAAATGATGATTTTTGAAGTTTCATTATTTCATCCGCAAAAGAAATGCTCTTATCGAATCTTTTAAACTTTGTGGTTTGTTTTATTAGATCATTTTGAGTAATTTTAAGCCTCTCAATTTCAAGTTTAAACTCTTGACACGATTTGCACGTTGTGTGAATGGTTTTACTCTTTTCTAACCTCTTAGCCTTTTCTTTTAATTCATAAACTTCATTTTCCAAAAATTCCTTTTTAGTTTTCAAAAATTTGTTTTTGTTTATGATTTTCAAGCTAAGTTCACAAAGTTTGTTATATTCGTTTTGTAATGTGTCATCATCAATAGAAGAACAAGATGAATCGGATTGTACCTCATTTGAGTATTGAGCCATGAGTACAATCTCGTCATTCATTGGCTCTTCGTCATCATCTTCACTATCGCTCCAAGCACCACTTACAAAAGCTTTTTGAGTTTTACTTTTGGGTGGTTTTGGACATTCTCCTATGAGACGACTTGTTTCTCCAAACCTAAAGCACTTTCTTTCACTCTTTCCCTTCTTATCATCACGATCTTTTCGAAAGGCTTTCTTGTCATCTTTAGGTTGCCTTACAAACTTCCCTTGCCTTCTAAAGAACTTCTTGAAGTCTCTAACGGCCATGGCATATTCTTCATCATCACTATCCGAGCTAGATTCTTCATCATCACTTGATTGAACTCTAGCTTACAAGGCAATGGACTTGACTTTTTCTTTCTTGCATTTAACTATTTCCGAATCCTTTTCCATTACCATTTCATGAACTTTGAGGTTTCCAATTAGCTCGTCAAGTGACATGCTTGAAAGATCTTTAGATTCTTCAATTGCGGTCACTTTGGCTCTCCACTTCGGATGGAGTGCTCTAAGTAATTTCCTGACAAAATTCTTGCTACAAAAGGATTCATCAAGTGCTTTAAGTGAAGTAATAATAGTGTTAAATCTAGCAAATGCACAATCAATAATCTCATCTTCGGGAATAGAAAATTGTTCGTATTGTTGAATAAGAAGATCAATTTTGTTATCCTTAACTTGTGAGTTTCCTTGACGAGTGACTATTAAAGATTGCCAAATTTCTTTAGTGGTTTTACACATAAAAACTCTTTCATACTCTTTCTATGGTAAAGCATTGTAAAGCATCATTTTGGCTTCATTATTTTTAGCAATCAACTTCTTTTGATCTTCATTATGTTTAGTAAGTGAGCTATCCTCATTTTTACCATTTGTAACATCCTTAAAAGTAGCTTTGTTATCACCATAAATAATTATATACCATAGATCTATATCTTTTGATTTTACGTAAGTTTCAAAGCGGGTTTTCCAATAAATAAAATCGTTTGCTTCAAAAAGTGGTGGTCTTAGCATAAATTGCCCTTCTTTGTAATTTTCAAAATCCATTGACCGTTTAAAGTTTTAAAGCACAATATATTTTAAAATCTTGAGTAACGTAGCTCTTGATGCCAATTGTGAAAAACTAGAAGGAGGTTGAATAGTTTACCGGTTTTTAACTTGATTAACTTTGAAATCTTTATGTGTAATCAATAATCGACATTACTAAATGATAAGTAATATGCAAGAGTAAAGTAAGAAACAATCAAACCACAATACGAGTGTTTATCGTGGTTTGGCTACAAGGACTCTTTTTCCTTGCCCTACTCGACGCCCCGAGTATCCAACTCGAGAGTTTCTTTCACTAGTCAACAAGCTCCTTTCACCGGCGGAGAAAACCTTACATGTCGCTTACACAAGATTACCGACACAAAGCTAGATGTTGAGTTCTTTTACAAGGGTACAACCACTCCCGTCACACTATGTATTTTAAGGACTAAAATACTAACCGATCACTACTGAAATTACACAATCAAATGAAGTGTAAACTATGCAATTTTACACAATGCTAAGCTAACAAGACTTGTAACGTTATGTTGAGACTTGTAACTTTTGGTATGAACTTGTGATCTTCTTTGCTACAAAAGATCTCAAACAAATGAAATGTTAATGAGTTAGATGAATGTAATGAGGATGTATGTGTAAAATATAATGAGAAATGATGAAGAAATTCTTGAGTGGGGCTTGCTATTTATAGCCAACCAAGACAGCAGGCTGGCGGATCCGGCGGAACCAAAACAAGGGTTCCGCCCTTGTACCCACAGGGTTCCGCCAGACCTGACAGTCAAACATTCAAGAAATCTTTCCATATTTATGCAAGTCTAATCAAGATCCTTTAAGTCAACTACAAGATAGTTTGTGTAAGAATCTTTCTAAATGTGTAAGAGATCTTCCAAAAGTCAACTTAGAGAATTTTGAAATCTTTCTAAGATTACACATGATACATGCCATGATGTCATACAACATTTTCTATTTATAGAAATATGAAAATGTTATATTTTATTTGAAATATAAATGTAGCAAATGTAATGTTTAAATGAAATAAATTCTAGTTATGAAAGGCTTAAACTATATTCATGATTTGCTAAGAATTAAAGTTTATACTTTATCGATAACAAAACTTAGCAAAAATCGTAAAATATAAATAACGTTTAATATTAACAATCTCATTGATATCAACTCTACTTTGGACACATAACTCTCTTAAATGAGAATGCAAAACTACAAACAATTACTAATATATATAACACATACATACAAATAATCGTGTCAAAAGTTGATCAAAAATCATTTTTGCCAACCTAATTTTTCATCACCCTTAACGATAAAAAAAAACATGATATTAATGAGATCAAACCTCTGTATACATCCTCCTACCAATATCATTAAGCCAAACTAAATAGGCCAAATGGATTAAGGAGTATTGTTATTTCATAGCAGCCTTAAAGCAATGGGTGTGTTCACGTAATTTCCACGTTAAACCATAATTTCGTGCGTTAACCCTTGCGTTAAGACACCGAGGATCCACGTTATTCGGGCGTTAACGCAGCACGTTATGTGCTTAACGTTGCGTTAAAAGGCAACGTTTAATATAAAAAAAATCACTTTCACCACTCGCATGTACAAAGTAGCCGTTGGATTTAAAAAAATAATCATTTTCACCCCCTAACGGTAACTAACTTTAAAAAACGGCTACTTGGCAAAAAAAAAAAAAAAAAAAAAAAAAAAAAAACATTTTTCAAAACCATTTTACAACCACTATAAATACCCATTTAACAAACTATTTTTTTCACACTTCCACAACTCAAATTCAAAATTATACACTTCCTCTTTAATAATAAGAAGAAGAAGAAAGAAAAAAAAAAAAAAAAAAAACTTGTTCATTTAAAATGGATCTGAATCAAAATGACGAAGAACAAACGAACTGGTCCGATATAGATGATCAAACTAACTTTGAGTTTATGATAGCCGCTTACGAATATCAGCAACATTTGAAACAAGCAGCAGCAACTCAAACTCGCGTGACACGTACTCAGATCTATCGTGAACGTGAGGTGGCCGAAGAACGTTTGCGTAACGATTATTTCTATCAAGGTTTGTAAGTATACGAACCGGAATTTTCGAAGAAGATTTCGTATGAGCCGGAAACTATTTCTACAAATAGTCGAATGTATTGAATCTTATACTTCCGATCCTTTTACAGATCATTTTAAATTCTTTAGGCTAGGACCTGATGCTACGGGTCGACAAAATATAAGTAATCTTATGAAGTGTACATCCGCCATACGCGACCAAGAAACGCATACTCAACTTAAACAAGACTTTATTGAACATGTTTGACAAAAACATCTTCAACGACAACAACAACAACAAAAAGATTCTGAAGACAATGAATAAGTATTTGTAATTCGTATGTTTTTAAATTTCGTATGTTTGATAATATTTTTTTTTGTTGTATTTTTTTTTATTTATATTTCGTATTGTAATATGTTTTAAGAATTAATGTTACGTTATTTACCAAATAAAGTATTTATTTTAGTTTAAGTGTTGAATTTGAAAATATTTGAGTTAAAGTGAGTTATGATAAGGTGTGTTTTTTTTAGCTAAGGTGAAAAGGTTAAAGCTGATGTGACACTGACGTTCCAGTGAGTTAAAATTTAACACCAATTGAACATACCTAATGCTCTTATAAGTACAATGTTTATGTTTTTCTGTTAAAAAAAATGGTTATGTTATGCAAACTATCCATATATTATCACATCAAAAAAGTTTGATCAAATAGTACAACCAGGGATGCACACTATACAAGCCAGTGAGTCTTCAAATAATTGCATACCCATCGGGTGTGGATAACACATCCAAAAAAAAACCATATACGGAGTAGTATTATTTTATTTCGACACAAAAGGATTTAAATAAAAAAAGACACCAAGTAGTGTATAGGAATTGAACAAGTTGGAAGGTGGGGACACATGTGGGACCGTTTGTCAAGATTGATTGACGGCCTCTGTGACTGTTTATTTCATGGGAGGTGATTTGTACAATATTTCTTTTATTCATCCATCACTAAATCATGCATAGCAGTATTGTACTGTGTGCATCACTGGTGTAATTTAGTGATGGATGGCTAAAATAAATGATGTACAAATCATCTCCCTTATTTCATAGTCGTTAAGTACAATGTTTAACATTGACACGTGCTTTATCTACTGATGTGGATTTTCCTTCATCTTCCTCCCTACACGTTTCCACTTTTTTATTAATTCTTTTCTTCTCATTCAATTACATATTTTTTATTTTTTTTGGCCGTCCAATTTTCAAAGACACAGAAAAACACACCATACATACATGCATCTATCTTTCCTTTTACATATTTTATAAAGAAATACTACAGCATTATATAATACTACATATTTAAATTTAACTTCTTTTTTAAGCAAATATTTAATTTATCTAATCCATAAGCATATTTAGGGCCCGTTTGGTTTGTAATTGGGTTTAGGATTAAGATTTGGATTTAGATTTGAATTTAGATTTGGATTTGGATTTTGTTAAAAGTTGTTTGGTTGTATGTTGGGATATTGATTGGGGTTTATATTTATATTTATTTTAGTAATAAAATAATATATTTTAACGATAAGGCCCATAGCAAATGTATAATTCTGTTGTTGTGGAAAAGCAAACAAAAAAATTGATAATAAAATATAATAAAAAAAGGAAGAAAGAGATAGTGGATTGTACGATGTGTCAGTAAACCACACAATGTGTCAGTAAACCATACTATCATCTTGGTATTTACATATCCCCTTATTTGAAGGGTTGACTCCCAATTTAAAAACCCATGTACTTCAACCAAACGAATTATTCTACTTTGACTACCAATCCTTTGGACAAATATCTGCAACCAAACGGGCCCTTAGTATATCATTCTCCGTATACGTTTTATAGTAGATATTTTATTATAATATATTCTAAAAATCATTGGGAGTACTGTAGCAACAGCACCCACGCAAGTTTCATGTTGGCCCATTTTAGCCCCTAAGGTTATTGATTAATTGCATAGTTAGTCTTTAACAGTCGTTATCTAACAACCGTGACTTAAATTTGTAACAGAACAGTAACTTCAGGGGCTTTTTCTGTGCAAATAACAAACAAAAACAGCCCCTAACATTAACGTTTTTTCACCGTTAGTCCCTAAGGACTAACTTTGCAACAGAACGCCACGTTAAGGGATTAAAAATGAAAAACATAATGAACAGTGCAGTACAGTGGCCGCTACAGTACAAAATAGTGGTGAATAGTGCATGTCCTGTAGCTAACGCATTTACTATTTCAGTCCCCCAGTTAGTTGTAAATCGCACCGTTAGTCCTCCGTTAGCGATCTTTTGCAAATTCAGTCCTTACTAACAAAAAAAAAAAAAAATCGATCGTTTCATTTTGAGTTTACATTAAACACAACATTCCCGCAGCAACGCGCGAGTACCCCGATCGTTTTGTCTATTATGATATCAAACTAGTATTGTACTCCGTATTGTTTTAGAACCCGTGCACATAACGAGGTAACTTTAACATTTTTATTGAGAGAGTCAAAAAATAAATCTTTGTGAGAAAAGTTCCATACGAAACACCATCTATACTACTTATAAAGGAAAAACTGTCAGAGTAAAAAGTTGAGTTTTCAACACTTGGTTATATGAGAGAGAAAAATAATGTAACTAATACTCTTAATAAAACACTCGATTGCTTAAAAGTACAATGATTTATTCAAATTGTACAACCAATTAAAAACATATCTACTAAATTAAATACAACCAATTAAAACACAAATCGGGTTAACCCTGGACGCTTCAAACCCGGCGGGTGGACCCGGTTTAATTTGACCCATTTTCGACCCAACCTAACAAGTTGACCTGGTTTAAATCGACCCATTTTCGACCGGAACGGTTCAACCGGGTCGAACCGGGTTTCAAAACATTATGTTTAATTCCCAAATCTTCAAACTTTTATTATTTTTCGGTTATAACCTATAAACCTTTTTTTATCAATAAACTATCTGTCGCTATAAAATATCGTTGCTATGCACGGGTACTCGTCTAGTTTATCTAAAGAACAAACCAAAAGATCTCAACCATCCATCCTCTTTTCATACAACGGTGTAGATTAATTCTCATTTTAAAATTAAAATAGCCTGAGGAGCATTTTAGTCATATCACCCCAATCTAATATTTCCCACTTTTCACACACACACACACACACACACCCCGTTTCATTCACACACACACACACACACACACACACACACACACACACACACACACACAAACGGTTATTTCTCTCATCCCCAATTCGTAACCCTAACCACCCCTAAAGGCCGTCAAACCACCGTCAAACCAACGCGAAATCATTATTCATTCTATTAAAATGGACCTACTACATGAAATAGCTCAATCTAAAGACCATTCGTTGGCGGAATCCAATCAAAATAAGCTTCTAAATGACGATTCTGGTATATTTTTGTCTTATTTTGTTAAATTAGTCATTATATTGAAGTTTTGTAATCGATTACATTATTTTGTGAATGTATTAGCTTATTTTGTGGTTGTATTAGCTTATTTTGTGATTGAATGAGTGTTTGGATTAGCTTATTTCAGTGAGTAGATTAGCTTTTAGGATTAGGTTATTTTTTGTGATGGGATGACTGTTTGGATTAGCTTATTTTTGTGATGGGAATGACTATTTGTATTAGCTTATTTTTCTGATGTAGTGAGCTGTTATGTTTTACTTAAAATGAAATAAGTTTTATATTTTTGGCTTATTTTTTTTGATTGAATAGTCATAATAAGATAAGCAAATGAGATTTGTCAGTGTGTGTAAGAAGAATCCATTGGGATTCACATGGAATGAGTGTTTGGATTAGCTTTTAGGAATCAGTAGATTAGTTTTTAGGATTAGCTTAATTTTGAGATTGAATGACTGTTTAGATTAGCTTATTTTTGTGATGGAATGAGTTGTATGGACTGAGTGTTTGGATTAGCTTATTTCAGCCATTAGATTGGAGTTTGTGATCGATTAACTTATTTTGTTGCTTATAGGAATCAGTATATTGACGTTTGTATAACTAATGTTTATGTTTTTTTAGGTGTTGTTAAATTAGCATGCAGAGAAGATGTTTCATTTAGCACAGGAGTTTGATAAACTTCCTCCTGAAAAAAAGATGACCATAATTGTTGAAGCAGTTAAGAATAGGGATGCACGTTAGCGCAACTAAGCATTGAAGAAGTTAGTCTTTTGTGAATGGTAGAACAATTTATAATTGTCCATGTTAGTACAAATATTATGATATTTAAACTAAACGGTTTCTTCGGTTTTAATGATGACAAACATGTAACCTGTAATGTATAACATAAAATACGCAAGTTACTTGTTTACACAAATCATTAATGCATACTTACATCAACATCATCTCGACGTTTCAAGCATGCTTCAACAAAGTCGTAGATTTTCATCCCGACGTAAATCACTCAAGGTATGGACAAACAAATCTACTACTTGACAAATGATCAAATGATTATATTTTTCTAAACTTTACATTTTTAATGTGACAAAACATTTTTTCAAAAATACATTTTACAAATTATTTTTGAATTATAAAGAAATGTTTTATTTGTGAAAATCATTTCAAAAATCCCAACAGCTATATACAGCTATATTTTTACCTAAATCAGCTCCAAACTCCCCCAAATAAACTTTCACCACTAAAGCCAAAATTTGGAACGTTTTTGTCTGGGACGGTACCATGGTACCACTAAATTTAGTGGTACCGTCCAGACAATTAGTGGTGTCGTCCCCCTGTAACGGCTATTTTATCTTTGCCTATAAATAATGGACCATTTTCCACTTCCAACCTGATTTTTCCAGCCACTTTTCTCTGGTTTAATCCCTTCTTAGTTAGATCACTTTCTTTGATCATTTAGAGAGTCTTAGTTTGTTTTAGAGTGATCCAATCATCCATTCAAGTGATCACCTTCATCCATCTTCTAGTCCAAGAGAAGAACACAAAGTATCAAGAAGATACAAAGTGTTAGAGTCATTGAGTAGTGCACTTGCACTACTAGTTGTAAGCTTGTTGTATCTTGATATACATCAAGTAGTCATTACCTTTTGTTTAGTCTTGTGATAGTGGATAATTGTGATCTTGTTGAGATCTTAGAGATCTCTTGTAGCTAGTGAGCTTGTGTGTTGATCAAGTGGATCAAGGGTAGATCGTGTAGGTTGTGTGATTTGTGAAGATCGGGTAGATCGTGAGTAGATCGGGTAGATCGAGTGTAGATCATGTGGATCTTGAAGCTTGTGTGATTTATGAGGATCGGGTAGATCGTGGTAGATTGGTACTAGCTAAGATTAGTACTTGACATTTAGCTTAGTGTCGGAAAATAATGTAAGCGACTTTGTATGGTTTTCTCCGCCGAGAATGGAGCTTGTTGATTAGTGAAGTAACTCTCGAGTTGGGTACTCGGGGAGTGGAGTAGGGCGAAGAGGAGCTTCGTGACCAAACCACTATAAATCGCCGTGTCCGGGTTTGCGTTTTCTTTACCTATCTCTTTACATTTATTTTTGCATTTACCGCTTTACACTTATACTTTGCACTGCATTTATATTTGTGTTGCTTGTTGCTTATATTATGTTAGTAGTATTTGTGTCATGGCATGTTATCACTAGTATTTCTAAGTATGTGTTAATGTAACATGCCTTACTTGTTGCTTTTTATTATCTCTTGTTCTTGTAAGACTAGTGTTGACACTTTTCAGATTATGTCACACTTGATCGGGTGTTTGATACAAAAGTTTTTAAGTTTTAAGTGGAAACGTATTCACCCCCCCCCCCCTCTACGGTTTCCACAGTCCAGTTAGGCGTTATGCTAGATCAGTTAATGGTAGACAGTTTGTCTAGTTAATCTTTTGAAAACATGTGTATGGTAGAAGATAACATGTGAATCGTAGTCTTTTGAAAACATGTGAATGGTATAACAGAACATGTGAATGGTAGAACAATTATGTGTCTTTTTATCAGTTAGTGATTATAAGTTAATTGTAGAACAATTATGTAAATCCCATATGATTCATTCATAATCCCACGAGATTCTTGATGGTAGACAGTTTGTCCAGTTAATCTTTTGAAAACATATGTATGGTAGAAGAGAACACGTGAATGGTTGAAGTTTAAAGAAGAAGCTAATATAACAAAATAAGCAGAAGTTAGACTTTTTTTTGGCTTGGCTTTAACAAAATAAGCTAACCTAGTAATTTTAAGCTAAGATTAAGCTAGGTAAATGATTAAACTATGGAAAATCAGCTTCAAACAGATGAACTTAAGCCAATATAGATCACATAAAAACAAATTTCATGTGAATGGTTGAAGTTTCTTCTCAAGTATCTTTGTTATTTTTATAGAATCCCATGGGATTCATTAATGAATCCCATGGGATTAGGGATGGATTCTTTCCCTAATCCCATGGGATTCATACAGAATATAAGTAAGAAACAAGATATATTCAAAGTAAATAAGAATTTTCTTTGCAAATCATCTAAATATTCAAGTAAAGAAGAAAAAAGAACTAACAGAAAACCAGAATATAAAAAGTTTGTTCAAGAATCATTTGGTTTCGCCTTTTGCCTTGCATATGGGTTTTTCAGACAAGTTGTTTTTGTGTGCAAGTTGCTCTTCTCTCCACAAAAGCCACAAGGCTTCTTTTGTTTCTTTTTAACTCAAAGTGCTTTTTCTTTCTCACTCTTTCGCCTTTTATTGCGTTCCTTTTCTGTAATATTCCCTTTGTTACTTGCCTTTGTTGGATTGTTAACTGTTTTTCCTCAGGATTAGAAATAGCAAAATGTTCACCAATCACATCTCCCGTTTTTCTTGAAGAAGGATTTGGCACCTCAACCTCCACTTCTGTTTTCAACATCGTCAACTTTTCTACAAAATCACCCATCTTCTCTACATTTATTGCTTAACCTGAATAAACAATCATCCACCATAGAAGTTGCTTCATTTGTAAGTCTTTCAACCTCTACATTTTTCCCCATTTCAGTTTCTTTTCCTTCTCAATTCAGGCGATATTATATCCCTTGTCCAACGCAAATATACTGTTTTGGAATGACGTTAATATCACGGTTCTTGAAGACACATAAGATGTGTCGGCATAGAAAACCATATCGGGCAAAATGTCTACAAGTACATACCACCGACCCATCTTCTATACTACGCAATACCTTTTTTAAACAAAAAAATAAAATAAAATAAAAAATAATTAAAGATTTAAAATTCATCCTAAAAACTATAGATTCATAATTAATCCCAGGGGATTCAGCAATAATCCAATGGGATTCACTAGTCAATCCCATGGGATTCATTTCTCAATCCCGTGAGATACATAATGAATCCTATAGGAGTGACTAATGAATCATATTGAATTCAAAATGAATCCCATGGGATTCATGTTGATCCACAGATTATTCATGCTGAATAACAAGTAACATACTTTATAGTCTATAAATTTTTTCTTTGTTACTGTTTTCGTCTTCCTCTACTTGTTCTTTTGCAACTTCCTTATTAAGGATTCTATAAGCCGTCGGATTTTTTTCTCTTATCATGACAATCTCACAACCTTCTTCTATCTTTAATTCATGAATCGTACAAGTCCAGCATGCTTCATATTTTTCCGTTTGAACAAGAAGAAATATCGTTCTAGTATACACTTTTGATGCATGACGTTCAATCTGTAATTGTGTTCCACATTTTAGAGCTGCGTCAAATGTTTTAATGTCCAAATGTTCGTGCCTATAACGTTGTTTTTCCATTGCTGATTCATAAGACATCATGAAACTAACTAGCGTTGCTCCTGGGCTTGTGAAACTTTTGAAGAACGATTTTTCACTCTCAGGCCTTGATGTTGTTCTCATCAAACCAAACAATGACGAGTCGATAAAATAAGCTGGAATCCACATTTCTCTTAGGTTAAACATCTTGGTCATCCATTTGTGATTTTGCAAACCAAAATCCTCAATCAACTTAGTCTATTTCTCTTCAAATTCCAATGGTTCCATGAACATATTCCAAACAATCTTGTTTAAACGCTTCTTGAAATCTGTTTCTACGTATATTTCTTTACAAATCTGTTTTTGATAAAGATAGTTTTAGAATCTTATAATCAGCATAAATAACATGACATACACATGTAAATCCCATGGGATTTATAGGCGAATCTCATGGGATTCAGAGGTGGATCCCAAGGGATTCATAGATGAATCCTATGGGATTCATTAGTCAATCCCATTGGATTCATAGGTAGGTCCCAACGGATTAATACAGAATCCCATGTGATTAATCTATATATCACATGTGATAAAAACACATTTTTTGTAAGCTCGATAAATTACCTTTGCTGGAATCTTTTGGTGAATATGCCACAGCAAAGTCTGTGTTTCGATTTAGTGAAAACGGATTCAATGGCTCTCTTCATTGCTCCATCTTGATTTGTTACCACCTTGGTTGGTTCTTTATTGAAAGCAGTCATAAATGCTTTTAGTAGCCACGTGTATGATTCAGTGTCTTCATGTAATAGCATTCCCGAACCTAGTGTGCCACACTTTCTGTGATTATCGACACCGGTGAATGGTACAAACACCATAGTGTACCTAAAATAACATAAGTTTTAGTGACAGAATCCCATGTGATTAGATACACAATCTCAAAGGATTCATTGTGAATCCCATGGGATTAAGTGTGAATCCCATAGGCATTTATCTGTGAATCCCATGGGATTTCATAAGAATCTCATGGGATTTCATAAGAATCCCTTGTAATTTAAATAGAACACTTACTTGTTACTCTTAAATGTCGCTTCAAAAGATACTATGTCTTCAAACTCTTTATAATTGCATTTTGCAACTTCATCAGCCCAAAACAGAGCCACTAACTCACTATTTTCTACCTTATACTGAAACTTAAAGTTCGGCACATATATCTTTCTGTTTTCCATTTTATTTATAAGCATTTGTGCGTCACTTTACCTTATGAACATATTAATATCCCGATGTTCATTCTTAAAATCATCGACTGTCCCATGAACATATTCATACGCACCTTTCGTACTCGTTAACAAGTTGTGAGCCCGTGTTGCACCAATCTTGTTCTTTGCCGCTTTAACAACAAACATTTTTTCTGCTTGTGTCATTCTTCTTTGCTTTTTTGTAAAATGTTTGTACTATTTTGGTAAAAGCATATGGTTGTGTTTTACAATAAACTGAACTAGCTTGTATTTTCCAGAAACGACATCCAATTCTAACCTTATACGAGCTTTACAACCTGTTATATAAAAAAGATATTTTAAAAACATGTTATACAAAAAAAAAAAGAAAAAGAAAAAAAGAATCCCATGAGATTCTGAATGAATCTCATGGGATTCAGAAAGAATCCCATGGGATTTAGAATGAATCCCATTTGATTCAGAATGAAACCCATGGGATTCAGAATGAATCTCATGGGATTCAACATTATTCTCATGAATAAAGTTATATATTACAAGTCATAAATATGTTATAGCTTTACTACCTGTTACATGCATAGTTGTATTTCTTTTTTGTTTGTCACTTTGTTTAGCATCCAAAGTGTCGATATTAATATGTCTTGGAGCTCTTTCTTTGTTGCACATGATGTATTTGAGTTGTACAATTCCAGATTTTGTTAATCGTTGTCATGCCTTTTTAATTTGAAAACCTCCCGCTTCAACATAGTTACTATACATATCTATAGCTTCATCTATAATGTCATAGTATTTTCCCTCTTCTGGTACAGGAATTCCTTTCACATATGGCTCCCAATATACCGATCCACTCGGTGTCTCAGTGTGTTCATATAAAGTTGGTGTCGGTGATTTCATAGAATCTGTATATAAAAAGCAGTAGGAATTAAGATAACTCAAGTGATTATAAATCTCATGGGATTCATTTTGAAATTCCAAGTTTATACAAAACAAAATTCAAATCCCATGGGATTTACACTTTTCTCATAACATTAAACATAAGAAAACAAAATCTCAAAGTTATTACAAAACAAAATACAAATCCCATGGGATTTACACTTTTCTTATAACGTTAAACAACAAAATCAGAATCCTAAGGGATTTTACCATCAACTTCTTTCATAGCAACATTTGTAACTACATCATCAACTGGAACTTCGATGAATTGATTTTCATCTATATCAGTGATTAATTGTTGATTCTCAGTGATTAATTATGTTTTGTTGATGAATTCCGACGGGTTTGTTGATGATTCCGACGATTTTGTTGATGAATCCGGCGGGTTTGTTGATGAATTCGGCGGGTTTGTTGATGAATTCGACGGGTTTGTTGATTAATCCGACGGGTTTGTTGAGGAATACGACGAGTTTGATGACGAATCCAACGAGTTTGATGATGAATCCGGCGGTTTTGATGATGAATCCGTTGGATTCATGGTGATTCCGGCGTGATTTTTCTGGTGGGTTTTAGATCTAGGGTTTTGATGAAAGAGAAAGTAATGTAAATTAGAGGATTGAAATATTTTTTTTACTTTTATAGAGAAACGTGATTTTACTATGTTGCCCTTGTTTGTAATTTTTGGCTTCATCTCAGCCATTAGATGAAAAGTTGATGAATGATTGAGATTGACTTATTTTTTCTTTAAAGATTATATGTTTTGCAAGGATCTCACCTCATTAGCTTATTCTATATAAGCAGCGTTATCATTAAATACATCACAACATTATACGTGGCGTGTTTAGGCTCAATAGTTTGATTAACTTATTCTAGTACAATATAGTATTAATTAGTTGTGTTTTGACTTGGAATATACATAAAATAGTGATAATTAAGCATCAAGAATATACTTCGTATTTATAAACTAAGCGTCCCAATTAAGAAATAAATCTAGCAAATACATGTCCATGGCATGTTTGAAGTTTGAACAATCAAATATGTACGGTTGAAAACGTGTGTGGGTACTCCCCCATTGAAAACGTACTCATTTTAACTCGACTTTCACCACCTCTACTTATCAATAATATAGTTGAATCAATGTGCTAATTTAGTAGGCGAAAATATAATGGAAGGTGGAATAAGAGAATATCGGGCCCCACAAATACCCAAACCAATTTAGGCAACGCCATCAAATTTCATCTACCAATGGGCTTGTGGTCCACTGGGCATGTCTTATTCAGTTAAGCGTGCTTAGTGGAGAGTAGTACCGGTTTGGGTGACCAAACCGGGAAGTCCTTCCTTGTGGACCACTGCCCTGTCGGTACGATTTCAAAGTCCTTCAATGAAGGTTTCAACCCACAAAGGTTTGAATCTGGAGAAGGCAGGATTTACTTCAATTTAAGTGTCGTGCCTTCGGACGGCTTAAGTTGAAGATTTTCCCCCATCAGGTTTCAAATTGGACTTGAATTTCCCTAATAAAAGTCAATTTTCAAAAAAAAAATCAAATTTCATCTACCAAATGACACGTTTGTACTTTTTGGGTATGTGCTGTCCACCCAACCTGTACTTTTTTTACAATTTTTTATTTACTTTTTAACTCCTAAATAACATGACGGAACACAACACGTGATTCATGAAAACTATCTTCACCTGTCTCCGACCAAACGACTTCTGTTAACGGTGACACGTATTCACCCAACATGCCAAATGGACCCTTTAGTCCTAGTTACAACTTAAACAACGTTACATCTTTCTAGTTTCTACTATTTGTTGTTGAAATGATCACGAATGTGTTGGTATGATTGATTGGAACTAACCGTAGATATTTTTCTCGAGATATTAATATATCATTTTATAAACCAGAATGTCATTATTGTGGGCTTAATTAGCAAGAGAACCGTAAGACTCTCCGTAATGCATCAGTCGTCCATTTCCATCGAAGACGTGTCCTACCCAATTACGAGCCTCCTCTTGCGACGCGTTCTAAACTAAAAAAAGAGAAGTCGGTCTTAAATAGGACCGAGTCGTTGGATGATGTTTGTGTATTAGTGTTTTATAATTGATTTTTGTGATGTATTTTTGGTGGTGTACTCGTTCTCTTATTATAATAAGTTGGTCATGAAATTATTAATCCCGTTGTGATCACCATTATGAGTAGCCTAAAGAATTTACTTGTGTTAATACATAGACGAAATGAAAAACAATTAGTTTTACATCTCGGTGCCGCCAAATAAAAAAATCTTGGGTGAATTGAAGGAATAAATAGTGTATTTTTGAGACTTGTAAGTTTTAATGGTTTTTATTTTGTTTATTGGTCGCTACTAGGGATTGTGAAATATAGCTGCTTTTAGCGAAAAACAGATTTTAAAAGGATTTTGAGTTCTGAAAAAAGGTATACAGCTACAAATTTTTTTACAAAACTGAGCTTTATGTTGAAAAACGTTAGAGCCATGTTTTATTTAACAAAGCGGGTTTTATTCCTTGTATAGACCCAACATAAAACAAGCTTATCAACCAAAAAATGAGCTCTATTATACATCATAAAGCCTATTCTTAAAACCGTGCTCTATACCAAATACCAATTATATATAAAGTCTCCCTTTGTGCCTTCGTATAAAACCAGGCTCTTTGAACCTTTTAAACCGGGCTTTACGTCTATTTTTTTAGTAGTGGGTACCAATGCGCATTTTAAATTATTTGCTATTAGTCTTTCAGACCATAGAATTTGACAACCATCGTGCATATCAGTTTTCTTATTTGTTACGTAATTATCATTTGAGTATTGTGTTTGAATACGTTTCAAAACATGCATAACACACAATCAAAATCACATCCCTGACTACGAAACTGAGGTAACACAAAGATAAAAGCATTTATTTTCCGACATCTTCTAGATAATACGTCTTGTAAGAGGACTCACGCTAAAAAAGCATGATATCGACTATCGAGGGTTTGTTCGAGTACATGGCAGTGTGGCACTATAATACTGGTGTACCACAGTCCACACCATGCCCAATAATATAGCCGGTGTGGTTCACCTAAGTTGTGGTGACAATGTCGAAAATGTGCACGGTTGTTTTTGACGGACAACTAAACGACAATGAGCGGTAGCTTTACCGTCTTGTTCCGTAGCAGGCAGTTCTTCCGTCTTGAGGAACACTAGTTTAGTAGTTTTCTTTGATTTGGTAAAAACCGACTGGGTGGTTGCTTTTAAACAAGCGGTTTTTTTTTTTTTTTTTTTTTTTTTTTTTTTTTTTTTTTTTTTTTTTTTTTTTTTAAGTTTTAGTCATGTTGCCGTAAGTCTTTATTAGAGGATGAGATGAGTTCAATATAGTACTCATATTTATCATAGAACAAATTAACCAATCATAGTCACCAATTTTTTTTTATCTAAATTAATAAAAAAATATTTTTCATTTTTTTTAAAACAACATATCTTACAAACGATAAATTTTCAAGCTACAAAAAAATACCATCACGACGAGAATTAAATTAGCTTTCTATAGATATGCATTGTTATATACTTTCGACGATTTATTTTTTTTTTTATTTTTTATTTTTTAATTTCCGCCCAAAAAAATTACACATATGACTCGTAAAAATCATATGTGATTTGTAAAAGAATATTTCTAGACCCACTCACAATTTACAAAAAAAAAACCCACTCGCTGACGTGTCAGCGAGCTGATTGGTTGGTTTTTTGTGGCCCACAAAAAACCAACCAATCAGCTCGCTGACACGTCAGCGAGTGGGTTTTTTTTTGTAAATTGTGTGTGGGTGTAGCACACCTCTTTGTAAAAATCATATATGATTCGTAAAAATCACATATGATTTTTACAAATCATATATGATTTTTTTGGGCGAAAATTTTGAAAAAAAAAAGTTCGTCAAAAGTATATAAAAATGCATGTTTATAGAAAGATAATTTGATTCTCGTCTCGATGATATTTTTTTCGCGTAACGATTTACGGTTTGCGAGATATTTAATTTAAAAAAAAATGTGAAAGTTAACTTTTTTTATTTTGATAAAAAAAAATAAGTGGCTAGGAATGGTTTATTGGTTCTATGACAAATATGAGTTCTATATTGATCTTTTGGCTTTAGAGGATAAATAGACCGAATAAAAAGAGAGTTCAATAGTGTAGTGCTGCGACTCATTTTAGTAGCATTAGTGTTACGACACCTGATGTACTGAAGATTCAATACTCCTATTACGAATTCGGTGAATTTTAAACTCTTTTCATTTGCCTAAAGGTTTTTCTTTATGAAACCTTATTAGGCTGGCATAGATATATCGAAATACAATGAACGGTCATTTAAAATTTTGTGTGATTAGCCTTTTAGACCCTAAAAGTTTAGGGTACTTTTAACACATGCAAAACCACTAAACTGGGAAAACACAAATACTTAAACGCAATTATTGTCCGGCACTATCCAATCATGGGTTTCTTATTAAACATGTTATCCGGGATGTGTAGCTAGCTGATTTTAATACGCATTATCCATGTGTCAACAAATGGTAGAAAAAGGTCACATGGCATGTTCTCAAAAACCTATAGATGTAAATATGTAAAATCTAATACTAATAGCATAAAACTTGCTATTTATTAGCATTATTACAATATCTTTATTTTGGATTGTTCATGCTCTCCACTCTTATAATGAAATGGTTATTTTGGCTCTCAAACGTTCGGTTAATCAAGAAAAAGAAGGATATTGTGTTTGTTATATTGCTTGGTGGTTCATTTGGAAATTCAGAAACGAGTTCCTGTTTGGATCGGTGCAGCCGAAGAGAGAGCTTATTTTCGATAACATTGTACAAACGTCTTTTCTTTGGATTTCAAGTCGTTGTAACTCAAATATTGATTGGGTCTCTTGGTTAAAGAACCCTAATCTTATCTCCTTGTAATTTCTAGCTTCTTGCTAGCTCTTTAATATCAATCGCCGTTAAAAAAAAATGATACATTTGTTAAGCACCTATATGACAAATGAATAGTTGAATACCCCATCTCATGACATGATAAATTTGGGCACGTAGGTGTAGAAATTGTTAAACTGGGTCATATGTATTTACAGAATCTAACTCCACAACTTATGGTCTCCATGTATGTATAATCTGCGTTTATATGGTTTTACGTTGAATTGCATGTGTATCGTATCATTAACGATCGGCCCATATCCTATTTTAAGCAAGTAACACCACTAATGGGCTCATGCATCAAACAATACCGAATGTCATACGACTAATGGGCTCATGCATCATTACGACTTACAAACAGCATATACAAAGTGTAGGATTTGAGGGACCATGAGTAGAGAGGTGCAAGACCCGAACCGGTTTTTTTTAAAACCGGTATTAAAATCGGAACCGGTTTTTAAAGAATCCGTTTTTTTTAACCGAACCGGTTAGACCGGTTTTGGGTTTTAAGAGCCGACCGATTTTTTACTGGTTTTAATTCCGGTTTTAACCGTTTTTTTTTTTTTTTTTTTTTTTAATTTTTTTTTCGAGGTGGGGAAGTAGGGTGTTGAGTGGTGGTGGTTCGAGAGAGTGTGATGGCGCGTGGGTGGTACGAGTGAAATCGGGGTGGCCCGATCTATCTATTTGAGTAATAAAACAATTTTGGCCGGAAAATTTTCCGGTGACCGGAATTTGGTCGGATGGTGGTGGCCGGATTTGGGGTCGCCGACGGTGAAAGGAGAGAGAGAGAGAGAGAGAGAGAGAGAGAGAGAGAGAGAGAGAGAGAGAGAGAGAGAGAATTTGATTGTGTGTTTTTATTTGTGAAAAATGAAAAAATGAAAAAAAATGGGTATTTAAATGGAGGGAGGAGCTAAAGTTGGTCCAAATGAAGTGTAGGGTTAAAAATAAAAGTTTAAGGGAGGGATTAAAAAGGACAATTTGCAATACTTTCCGTCAAAACGGTTCGGGGCTCATTCGATGTACCAAACGAACTCGAAAAATTACGATACTTGCGCAAAAACGAGTATAAACTTGCATAACTTTTCCGAAATCAATATTTTCATAAAAATAATTTGTTTCGTGCTTTCTAGGTTGTGCCGGTTCAACTAAGGGACAAAGTTCTCGTGCTTTCTAGTTGTATAATTGTGTTGTTTAAATAAAAGTTATGATTGTGTTTTTTAGTATGTTTCCGATCTATTGTTTAATTAAATGTTTGATAGTTAACAAGTTTATTAAATAAATGTTCAAAGTTTTTAGTACAATTCCGGAAAAAAACGAACCGGTAAATAACCGATAAAAAATCCGAATCCGAACATTTATAACAAAAAAAAAAGAACCTGTAAAAAAGCTGATAACAAAACCGATTCCGAAAATTTATAACCGAAAAAAACCGATTTCGAACATTTATAACCGAAAAAAACCGATACCGAAAAAACCGAACAGAACCGAACCGAAACTGGTTTTTCTAAAACCGAAAACCGGTTTTAACCAGTAAATTTGCCCCTCTAACCATGAGGCTGTTTGGGACTTTGTTATGAGTAATCTTAGAAACAACCGTAAGTGTGGTCTACAAAGTAGGATGGTCTACAAAGAGGAAAAAAAAAGTGATAAAAGTTGTGTTCATAAATTTTTTTAAGAGAGAATTGCAAAAATCGTCTTTAAGGTTTGCTCAAATTGCAGATTTCGTCTCAAATATTTTAAAATTGCAAAAATCGTCCCTAAATCTAACCTTTTGGAAATTTTTGGTCCCTAGCTTTAACTGTCGTTAAGTAAATTCCGTTAGAATTTACACGTTAGCCCTTTTGGCCAACAATTCTTGCAGCATCCATCCTTTTTAACTAACGTCCATTATAATTGAAAAAAATAAGTTTTTATATGTTCATTTTCGTCCGTTTTTATACGATTTCGTCCGTTTTCTTACGTTTTTATACTTTTCTCCCGTTTTTATATCTTTTCATCCATTTTTATATGTTTTCGTCCGTTTTTATACATTTTCGCCCGTTTTTTTCGACGTTTTTATACGTTTCCGCCTATTTTTATATCTTTTCATCCATTTTTATACGTTTTCATTCGTTTTTATATGTTTTCGCCCGTTTTTTCTACGTTTTTACACGTTTTCGCTCGTTTTACTTACGTTTTTATATGTTTTCGCCCGTTTTTATACGTTTTCATCCGTTTTCGGCCATTTTTATATGATATCGTCCATTTTTATACGTCTTCGTCCATTTTTATACGTCTTCACCCGTTTTTATATATTTTCGTCCGTATTTCTTATGTTTTCATACGTTTTCGCCCATTTTTATACGTTTTCATCCATTTTTGTATATATTTATATATATGTTTTCATCCGGTTTTATATCTCTTCATACGTATTTAATTGTTTTCATTCGTTTTTACACGTTTTCGCCCGTTTTCCTTACATTTTTATATGTTTTCGTCTGTTTTTCTTACGTTTTTATACGTTTTCGCTCATTTTTATACTTTTTCATCCATTTTTATACCTCTTCACACGTTTTTAATCATTTTAATTTGTTTTTATATATTTTCTCCTGTTTTCTTACGTTTTTATTCGTTTTCGTACGTATTTCTTACCTTTTATATGTTTTCGCCCGTTTTTCTTACGTTTTGATCCGTTTTCAGCCATATTTATATGTTTTTATCTGTTTTTATGCGTATTCATCCATTTTCAGTCGTATTTATAACGTTTTCATTCATTGTTATACGTTTTTGACCGTTTTTCTTACATTTTTATACATTTTCATTCATTTTTCTTACGTTTTCGCTCATTTTTATACGTTTTCATCCATTTTTATACGTTTTCATCCATTTTTATACATCTTCATATGTTTTTAATCATTTTTATTCACTTTTATACATTTTTGCCTTGTTTTCTTACTTGTTTTCGTTTATTTTTATACGTTTTCGCTCGTTTATATATGTTTTATACATTTTTGCCTTGTTTTCTTACATTTTTCATTCATTTTTAAACGTAAGAAAAATATATTAAAACATATAAAAGCGGACGAAAACGTATAAAAATGAACAAAAACATGTAAGAAAACGAGGCGAAAATGTATAAAAATGAATAAAAATAATAAAAAACGTATGAAGAGGTATAAAAATGGATGAAAACGTATGAAAATGGACGAAAATGGATGAAAACGTATAAAAATGAGCAAAAACGTAAGAAAAACGGACAAAAACATATAAAAATGTAAGAAAAACAGGCGAAAACATATAAAAACGAATGAAAATGATGTAAATACGGCTGAAAACGGATGAATACACATAAAAACAGACAAAAACATATAAATATGGTGGAAAACGGATAAAAACATAAGAAAAACGGGCGAAAACATATAAAAAAATATAAGAAATACTTACGAAAAAGTATAAAAATGTAAGAAAACAGGCGAAAATATATAAAAATGAATGAAAATGATTAAAAACGTGTGAAGAGGTATAAAAATGGATGAAAACATATAAAAACAAGCGAAAATATATAAAAACGGAAGAAAAATGGACGAAAACCTAAAAAATGTAAGGAAAACGGGCGAAAACGTGTAAAAACAAATGAAAACGATTAAAAATGTATGAAGAGATATAAAACCGGACGAAAACGTATAAATATATACAAAAATGGATGAAAACGTATAAAAATAGGCGAAAACGTATGAAAACATAAGAAACACGGACGAAAACATATAAAAACGGGTGAAGACGTATAAAAATGGACGAAGACGTATAACAATGGATGAAATCATATAAAAATGGCCGAAAACGGATGAAAACGTATAAAAACGGGCGAAAACGTATAAAAGCTTAAGTAAAACGAGCGAAAACGTATAAAAACGTAGAAAAAATGGGCGAAAACTTATAAAAACGAACGAAAACATATAAAAATGGATGAAAAGATATAAAAACGGGCGAAAACATATAAAAACGTAGGAAAAATAGGAGAAAACGTATAAAAATGTACGAAAATGTATAAAAATTGATGAAAAGATATAAAAACGAGCGAAAACGTATAAAACGTAAGACAACGGACGTAATCGTATAAAACCGGAAGAAAATGAACATATAAAAACTTATATTTTTCAATTATAATGGACGTTAGTTAAAAAGGATGAATGCTGCAAGAATTGTTGGCCAAAAGGGCTAACGTGTAAATTCTAACGGAATTACTTAACGGCAGTTAAAGCTAGGGACCAAAATTTGCCAAAAGGTTTGATTTAGGGACGATTTTTGCAATTTTAAACTATTTGGGACGAAATCTGCAATTTGAGTATACCTTAAGGACGATTTTTGCAATTCTCTCTTTTTTTAAGAAGGAAAATGAAAGTAAATGGGTGAAAGATAGAAGATTTTGCTTTCAAACCTTTTACCCTATTTTTGGGTGAAAGTCAACTTTCTTTCATCTTTCTTTCTTAACTTCCTTTATATTTACTTTACTTTCACTTTTATCTTATATTTTTTTTCTTGAGAACACAGTGTAAGTCTTCATTAAAGTGTTTATGTAACCTCGCTAGGTAAGTCTGAGTTGATTACTCGTCAGAATAACTTGAACATGAAATAATCTCATACAGTATAAGAAATTTGGAATGTTTGATGATCGAACTTGCCCTCTATAGTTTTTATCTCTAATTCTCGAACATTAATCTAAAACAGACGTGAAATAAATATATCTGATATTAAATGAAGTGATAATTTAAGCTGTATATATAGTTTAGGCTACTATTTTCATTTAATTTTCTTTTTTTACTTTTGGCAATTTTGTCCAAATAATACGGAGTAATAATTTTTATCGCTTGCTTAGGTAACTAACGCTTAGGGCTGAACATTATAGACCACGGACCAGACCGTACCGAGAAATCGGCCCAAACCGGACCGGACCGAAAGTATTTTTGATCCGATCCTCGTTCCACCATTTTAACCATTTTTCGTTCTTGGTCTGATTTGGTCTTATGCATAACCGGACCAACTGAAGAACCGGACCCGACCGACTGAAGAACCGAACCGGACCGCACCGAACCAACCTGAACATGGACCGAACATTTCGGTCCGGTCTCCGTTCCCGTATTTTGATCCAAATCGATTTTCGGTCTGATCCGGTTTTCGGACAGTGTTCAGCCCTACTAACGCTTAAGAGTGCTTTGTGGTGTATTTTTCATCCGCCAAAAGACCCAACAACATGCTATACCACACCATGAACCATAATTGGTAAATTAGTAGGTGAAATTGCTGGTGCCATTTGTAACTTTTTTTTTTTTTTTTTTTTTTTTTTTTTTTTTTTTTTTTTTTTTTTTGGTGAGTGGGTGATTATACACTAAATTGCACGATCAGTCCTACGATGGTGATCGAAGGGTATAGGGGTTGTTGTGGTTGCGCCAAGCTTGTGTTTAACCTGAAATAAGAAATACGAATACACTACGTTAAGTGATTGCGCAGGGGTTGGGCCCTGCGAACCACCTCCGGCGTGTGAATAAGTGTTTGGTATGAAAAGTTTAATGAGAATATAGTAAAGTGAAGTAGTGAAGATTGCATACTAGACTTGTGACTCGTCCAAGACTATTTATAGGTGAAGAAACAGCCTTTGAGAGTGTTTGCACATTTTTAGGAGATCATGGGGGCGTCCCATGATTTATGGTAACCGCTAGGGCTTAGTGTTCCGCTCTTCCTGGTTTAGCGGGGGAGCTAAGGAGAAAGAGGAGACGTGGGTAAGACTTGGTATTAGCATTGTTTGGACTTGACATTGTTCTATCCCAATAACTTACCGAAGGATACCCCGAAAGGCTTAATCCTTCAACTGGCGAATTCCCACTTGGTAACTAGATCATAAGTGATTAGTTTTACGCCACTGAAAGTTTTAAGAGGCTAGCCATAGCCTTCGATTATGTAGGTTAAGAGCAGGACCGAAGGGGTGTCCTTCGACCTGATCGGAGGGTACATCATCAAGCCCCTCAGTCGAAAGTGATGTACATGCACTAAGTTACATTACTTCTGACTCAAGACTCAATACCATCCCTATAATAATGTAAAACAGATAAGGCGGGGAATGCGCTTAAAATTCAAATTAACATTAAATGTGCGTGATCAGGGTCCCAACCACCAAACTTAGAGTCATAACAGCATATTTATCGGTAACCCCAAATGTCCATTCAAAATTCAGATGTTCAGTTGAAGTGTAGATATATTAGCATGACAAAGGTATCGACCCCTATAAATATGCATTCACGAATCCCTAACTGTCTAAACCTTTTCCCCAACAATACACATAGTTCAGAAATCGCTTAAACACCTCAAGGTAAAGGTAAGACACTCATTTGATCTTTATTTAATAATACAATACATGTTTACTTGTATTATCATGGATGCTAAACGCATCATAAGACAGCAAAAATGCACCCTATCTCGAGAAGCTTTAGCCACCTTTCTACGTGACTACCCCATACCCAAACAATATAAGGTCATGCTTCCGAATAAAGAGCAAAGCATATATGATTCCCCGAAAGGGTATGCAGGGCTTTACACCCACGCATTTACTTGGTCTAATCTACGAATACCCCTTCATCCCTTATTCTTAGAATTATTGCAACATTACGAGGTACATATATCGAGATTTAACCCATTCGGTCTTGCCAAACTCACTACGTACATAGTAATGTGTAAGGCTTATGGATATGAGCCAACCTTGGATGTGTTACGAGGTTTCCTCAATCTACGCCCTGGCGGCGATTAGTTAACCTTGTCTAAGAGAGCAGAGCAAGATGTTCCAGTCTTAATAACAAAACCTTTCACGAATATCACGAACTGGAAAGGGAAGTTCTTTTATATTCAAAATACAATCATACCTCCACAAAATCCATCCCTTCTGAATGAATCCTTCCGTTTTGACCGCAAGAAATTTAATGATCAATTGCCATGCAACGTTCGTAATGATCCACTCTACCAGCGTCTCACTCGCTACCCTGTGGACGTCCAAACCTTTCCGGAGCCCATTCTTTATATGGCAGGGATCATTGATCATTGGGAGGGGTCTCCTCTGGAGCCTGAGATAGAATGTGATGGACAGAGTATGTAAACATATCAATTTACTTAAAATAAATAACTCAGCTGATGATATTTATGCATTTTTTTTGTTTTGCAGAGATGGCCTTTCGAAATTTCGTTGTTTCCGGTGGTGCGAAAGAGGTTAGCTTCCTTCCATGAGAGCCAAAGGATTTCAGCTATGGAGTTGGTTCTCCTTCCGTATCTGTGAACAATAATAATTTTGATGGTGTCACTGTGGAGGCCGAAGCCACAACATTGGTTCCTTTGAACACAGAGGAAAATCCCTTGGTAGTGGAGGATATTGCTAATTCAGACAATCATCCATCTGATGACAACCAGATTAGCATTGCTAGCTCCTTTGGTATAGGTAGCAGGGTGCGTGAAAGGAAAGGAACTAGTGCGAAGGCTCTGAAGCCTGTCCCCAAAAGGAAGCTGGACATACCCGTCCCTACCTCAAGGATTGTGAAGCAAAAGGAATCCCCTAGCAAGGCTATTGTGTCCATAGTTTCGGAGAAATCAGAGGATGAAGACATTCATGGTAAGAAAATTTTGATAGAACCCTGCGATTATTATACCTCTCCCTGTCTAATTATTAAATGATATGCAAGGTTATCTAATACCAAGGAGTTGCCAAATTCCTTTGCCTGTCGTCAGCTGGTCGAAGGTGTCACGCCAGCAAGTTGGAAGCGGACACTCGATGATATGTCCTTTGAGAGGTTGTGCGACCTCCACGATAAGAGCTATACACGACAGGCCATTATTGACAACCACCTCAACAAGCGAACAAGAGAATTGATTCAAACTGTCAAGAATGCCAAGGAGGAGTTCGGCATTGCTGTTGCTAGGGAGATGATAATGTACCCTCCGAACAGGTCGAAGGACTCCCCTTCGGTCCTGTTCGAAACCTACATAATCGCAGGCTCTGGCTAGCCTCCTAACACTTTCATTGGCGTAAAACTAGTCACCAATGACCTAGTTTCCAGATGGGAATTCGCCAGTCGAAGGATTAAACCCTTCGGGGTATCCTTCGATGAAATGTAAGGATGGAGTAACGACAAGTCCAAACATGGGGAAGACCAAGTCTAACCCACGTCTCATCTCCCTCCTTAGCTTTCCCGCTAAACCAGGAGGAATGGGACACTAACCCCTAGCGGTTGCCACTTATCATGGGACGCCCCCATGATCTCCGAAAAAGGTGTAAGCACTCTCCAAGCTGTTTTTCTCCCCTATAAATAACTTGGACGATCCACAAATCTGGTATGCAATCTCAATAACTCTACTTTACTATATTTTCACTAAACTTTTTGTACCAAATACTTATTCACACGCCGGAGGTGGTTCGCAGGGCCCAACCCCTGCGCAATCACTTAACGTAGTGTCTTCGTATTTCTTATTTTCAGGTTAGACACAAGCTTGGCTCAACCACAACATCCCCTATATCCTTTTATCACCATCGAAGGCCTGGTCGTGCAAATTATTGTACAATCAGTGGCGCCATCCGTGGGACCCGCTACAATTGGTCTCGTTATTCCAAGCAAATAACCAGTCAAGCATACTCACTACTTTTTTGGCATGAATCAAGAAAGAGAAGTTACACCCCCACCGGGTTTCTCGACTCTAACGCCAATACAAATAACCAACACTAACAGTCTTCCGCCAATTACGGCGTCCACCTTTACAACACGATCTCACCCTGAAATAACACCCAGTCACCGTGCATCGACATCAGCTAACCCAGAACCTGTCATTAGCCCTGCCTTTGTTGAGGCTAATTACGAAAAACTAGAATCTTTATTAAGGGCTCGAAGGAGACAAGTTAGGAACACTGAGATGCGAAGGGAGTTGGAATACTCCAATGATGAATACGACGAAGAGATAGAAATGGAGCCGAGGCCTTCGGTTCCTGGAGCTACTCACCCGGTCCTACGTATTGGGTCCCCCGTTGTTAGAAGGGCGGGTGGAAGATCTGTAGGCTTTGAGGGAGTCCCTGAAAGGGCCCTCACAAAAAGAGAGGGAACGGTTGTTGAAGGCTCTAATGGGAGGAGCCAACGAAGAGAACACATGGTGGTAAACCTACCTCCACTATTAGCTGCACATTTGGGGAAAACTGAAGCAGGGGTTCCACTGCAGCCTTCTCACGCATCCGGTGTGGGAGGCAATCCGTGTTCATTCAACACAGGAGGAAGCCTTCCTCCCTATGGTATGTACCCCCCGTTTCAAACTCCGAGTTATCCTCAAAACCTTCACCCTCCTACAAATGTACAACCTAGTAACAACCAGTTCCCACAAACTACCATGTCCTATGGGCAGCCCATGACGTACCCCTCGTATACTATGTACAACGGCTACCCTTTCAACATGGGAACACCTTATCCTCCATATCCTAATCAAACCCCTTCGGGGGTGCCTCCTCCTCACAATCCATACAACACTGTTCCCACAAACATGCCACCTTACAATTGTCTATATCTGGAGCCTGCGGGCCCTGCGACGCCTTTTGTAAGATGGATTGAGGACTACCCATTACCCGATGGTTTAAAGATGCCTTCACACATAGGCACCTGTGATGGAAAAGGGGATCCAGATAACTTTATACACTTATTCGAAGGGGCTATAAGGATGCAAAAGTGGGTCATGTCCGTATCCTGTCACATGTTTACGTACACCCTTCGAGATTCCACACGTATCTGGTGGAATGGGCAGAAACTAGGCAGCATCATTAACCTTGATGACCTGAAGGCAAAGTTTTGTTCTCACTTTAGCCAGCATAAGAAGTTTACAAGGACACACCTCACAGTGTATAACATTAAGCAAAAGGAGAACGAAAGCAGAAGAAGCTTCCTTACAAGATACACAGATGAAACTCTACAAATCCTGGGTTTACATGAAGAGCAGCGTATCTCCGGTTTCGTACATGGCCTACGCCACCTGGTGGAGTTCTTATCCACGGACCTTCCGGCAACCTATAAGGGTCTGATGGAAAAAACATACACCTGGATAGAAGCTAAGGTGGTGTCCACCAACGGGGCTCTGATCGATGGCAGAGAACACACCCACAAATTCCCAAAGCCTTCTTCGTGGGAGGGATCGAGGAACAGAAACAAAAGCCAACACAGGTTCACTCCTTATAACAAGATTCCTAATCACGGCTTGATAGAGAGCCTCACGAAGTCTCAAAAGGAAATTCTGGCCACGGAGAAGGTGGCAAAGACCTTCGAACAACCTCCTCGTATGACCAGTAAGGGCAAAAGCCAAGACACAACCAAGTATTGCTATTTCCACGAAGACTTTGGCCACGAGACCAACAGTTGCAGGGAACTAAAGAAGCAGATAGAGGAAGCTGTAAAGTCGGGGCAACTAGCACACCTTGTGAAGGGAATAAAGAAAGGGAAAGAAAAGATCTCTGATGCTCAGTTGGAAAAAGACTTCCCCCTACCGAACCTCCGATCCTCATGATTCTTCGGGGGGGGGGGGGGGGAGAAATCCAGAAAAGGAAAGAAACGAAGCAGGAAGCACACGCAATAGGGGAAATAACGTTTCCCCTATGACTGACCAACCTGCCTCAGATGACCCGGTAGTCATTAAAATTCTAATATCCAACCGAGAAGTAAACAGAGCCTACATGGATTGCGGAAGTTCTTGTGAAATCATATATGAGCACTGTTTCTTGAAGCTCAGGCCTTCGATTAGATCAAAAAGGGTAGACTCAAAGATACCTTTAGTGGGATTTTTAGGGGAACACTCATGGCCTTTGGGAGAAGTCCCCCTGGAAGTAATGATTGGCGAATGAAGGCTCGCAAGAACAGAAACTCTCACGTTCACGATCGTACGATCTGCCTCTCCCTACAATCTACTGATAGGGAGAACAACCATGCAGAAAATGGGTATTGTAGTTTCCACTATACACGCAGCGATTATGTTTCAAACAGCCTACGGTATTGGAACTGTGCTTTCTAGTTACAACGAAAGAAAGACGCAAGACACCGGAAAAAAGACTAAGGAGAGTCCCCAAGACCATCCTAAGGTCATTTTAAGCTGCGGAGATAACGAGGAGCGTATTATAGTAAACGAATTTTACCCGGAGCAAACGGTGGTTATTGGAAAGCAACTCCCCGTTACCTTCAAGGCAAAACTGGAGAAGCTTTTAAGAGAAAAAAAGGACGTCTTCGCATGGACATATTCCGACATGAAAGGGGTTTCGAGAAATCTCGTGATCGATGGTAAACCCTTCGGCACAGAGCACAAGCTCAATGAGTACAAACACATCGAGCCTATCAAACAGAAGCATCGAAGCTTGGCACCCGAAAGGAACGCAGCGACCTGTAAGGAAGTGGACGAACTCGTACAGGCAGGTATACTTAGAGAAGTAAAATACCAAACGTGGGTAGCCAACCCAGTTATGGTAAAAAAAAAGTGATGGAGGGTGGCGTATGTGCGTCGACTTCACCGACATAAATAAAGCATGCCCAAAAGATTGCTACCCCCTGCCAGAGATAGATTGAAATGTGGAATCCTTATCAAGATTCCGCTTGAAATGCTTCCTAGACGCTTACAAAGGGTACCACCAGATACAAATGGCAGTAGAAGATGAAGAAAAGACAGCCTTCTACACTGGAAAAGGAGTCTACTGTTATAAAAAGATGCCCTTCGGTTTGAAGAATGCAGGGGCAACATATCAACGGTTAGTAGATAAAGCTTTCAACAAGCAGATAGGAAAGAATTTGGAAGCGTACTTGGATGATATGGTCATAAAGAGCAGGACAAAGGAAGAATTACTCTCTGACATCCAGGAAACCTTCGACCAGTTAAGAGCAATCAATATGAAGCTCAATCCCAAGAAGTGCTCCTTCGGTGTCGAAGAAGGGCAGTTTTTAAGGCATTTAATAACGAAGCAAGGAATCAAGGCTAACCCTTTGAAGGTAAAGGCCATCATAGATCTGCAGGCCCCAAAAATATTAAAGGAAGTACAAAGCCTTAATGGGAAGTTAGCAGCCCTAAGTAGGCTCCTGTCGAAGGGTGCAGACCGATCGCTACCATTCTTCAAAACTCTTAAAGGGTACATGGATACGAAAACCTTCCAATGGAGTGTGGAAGCCGAAGCCGCCTTCCAAAAGTTAAAAGAGTTCATGGAAATCCTACCAACACTCACAACCCTTGTCAAAGGAGAGGTACTATACATGTACATCGCAGCATCCTATGAAAGTATCAGTGCAGTACTCTTGGCAGAAAGGGAAAAGAAGCAAATCCTGATCTACTTTATTAGCCGGGTCTTACAGGGAGCTGAATTGAACTACCCGGAGCTGGAAAAGCTAATTCTAGCTCTAGTTCACGCAGCAAGACGTCTTAGAAGGTACTTCCAAGCTCACCCCATCACGGTACTATCCGGCAAGCCCATTAAACAGATACTATCTAAACCTGAGAAGTCAGGAAGGATAGCCAAATGGGCCATTGAATTAGGAGAACATGAGATAGAATACAAGGGACGAAACTCTATAAAGGGTCAAATACTGGTAGACTTCTTGGCCGAAACCCCATCTGAACCTGGAAAAGTCATGGATGTACCTGAAATAAAGCCTTCAAAAGAGAAAGAAGCATGGAAGCTGTACACAGACGGAGCATCTAGTTCCGATGGTTTGGGAGCAGGTTTAATGCTAGTAAATCCGGAAGGAAAGGAGTACACCTATGCGATGCGGTTTGAATTCGAAGCAACAAACAATGAGGCTGAACATGAGGCTTTGTTAGCAGGCCTCCATTTAGCTAGAGACATGGAGGTACGCCATCTTTTGGTTTTCATCGACTCGCAGCTAGTTGCAAACCAAATTAAAGGATCTTATGAGGCGAGACAGCCTACCATCAAACAATACTTCGACAAAGCTAAGGAAATCCTAAATGGGTTCGTATCTTACAAGATTGAACACGTCCGAAGGAATCAAAACAAGAAAGCAGATGCATTGATCAAGTTAGCTTCAATGGCTTTTGCTCACCTAACTAAGGAGGCCCTGGTTGAAGTGCTAGCAGAAAGGTCCATTGATGAGTGCTCAAACACTCATCATTTTTGGTCAAATTTGAACTGCAAAATATTTAAAAACACTCAAAAATGCATCAAAATACTAAAATCATTCCAAAGTTGTGTTTTATATGTTTCAGATGCAAAATGAGTAAAAACAGACGAAAAACTAGCAAAGTTTGCATAATTGGCGGTTTTAGTCCCCCAACTTTCAAAATTTGGCAAAAATAGTCCCTGAGCACTTATTTTAAAAGAAAAGTTACCAAAGGTCATTTTGAAATCATAAGTTGTCATATTTAGTCCTTTGGTGAAAAATTTTAAAAGTTTTGAGAAATTACAAATTTAGTCCCTGGAGTTTCACTTTTGGCAGATTTGGTCCCTAGTGGGAAATGTTTGGAAGAAAAATCATCATTGGACTTTGGGAAATTACAAGTTGTCATAAAAGGTCCTTGGAATGAAAATTTGAAGAAATTACACTTTGGTCCCGCAAGTTTCAACATTTGACAATTTTAGTCCCTAAAGGTCCTAAAGTGGGATTTTATGCTCATTAGCCTTAGACTATTCAATTATGGCAGAAATTACCCTTGAATCAACTTTGGGGAAATTACATTTTAAGCCCCTAGATTTTCAGCTTGTACATGAATTGTCCTTGTGATTTTTAAAAGCTTAATAAACAAATAAGTCCAACACCAAATCCACCCACTACCCAATCCAATTCCCTGATCAACTAATCCCTTGGCCCAACACCACCCATGGCCCAAATTCCACAAATAATATTACCCCCACCCCGTTTATTATACCCAGGGTCAAACCCTCAGTCAACTCTTCACCTTATCCCTCCCACTTGAACCCTGCAAACACCAACTCCCTGCCAACCCCCCTCCTCCAGTTCACTCACCCCATACCTTGTTCCCTTGGCCTACCACTAAACTCCAAATACCATTTAATGCCCACAAATTACTCCAAGTAAACCCAACTACCAAATTGGATTTTTCCCGCCAATTTCAATTTCAAAGGTCAGGATCAAAGCAAGCCATCCAATGGCTCACAAGTTGTTGGGAAAGTCAAAGAAACCCCAAGGAGTTATTTAAGTCAAGAATGAAGGACAGAGATGTAGTAGTTAGTTAAGGTAGTATAGTTTAGTTTAAATCATGTCGACTTAGCTTAAATTTACTTTTCTGTTGTAATTTTCAGTTAAGAAAGGATGTAAACAATATTTTCAGTGTAATCTTAAGTTTGTTTAACCTTAATTTCAAGTGTTGGCACAAATTCAGTTTCATTATAAATTTCAAGTTTTAGCTAAAATCATGGTTCAAGTTTTCTAGTTATTATTCATGTTTCACAAGCTCACTGTAGTTCATTTACACCAATTAATAAGTTTCTATAAGCTTATTTCAGTACTAAAAATAGTTTAACTAAGATATTCAAAAAATTCACTCAAAAATCAATGAAAATAAAAAATAAGAGAATAAGAAGTGGAGAAGGAGTTGGAGACATGGTTTATAGTCTCTGGGAATTGCCAGGTCATATGAGAGTGTCCTGTTCTTGGTTTTGAGCACAAGGGTTAATGTAAGTTTCCAAATCAATTTTAAGTGAGAATTCTCTTATTTTGTAATATGTGGTTATAATTGTTTTTAGTTGTTGATATATGTCTATTTTATGCTAATATTAGGTTAGTGCAATATCTAGAATCAGTTTCATAGGTTAGTGGTTTCATTTGTTTCACTAAATCACCAAATCAGTCAGTTAAGGGTTGTCTGGTTTAACCTGCTAGCCTAGGTTCAGGGGTAGTATTGTGAATGATTGTTGTTGTAGCATGTTAGTTTAGATCCAAGTTAGTGAAATTTACCTTAAAATCCAAGTCTCTAGTACCAAAAGTCAAAATCACCACAAATCCTTCTTATCTGTTAACTGTTGAGAAATTGAGCTCCATAAATCCATCACATTAGCTTACAAGTTGTAGTTTTAGCCTAATTTAACTTTATTTCAGTTTATTATAACTTATTTAATCATTAGATTAGGATCCAAAGTTCATTTAAGTCAAATGTAGTTCAAAACTAAAAAGTCAAAATTCAAAATTGTGTAGAAAAACCATTTTTTGCAAGAATTATTGTGAATTTTGTGCTTTGTTTCAGGACTTGAGACTTTTAGGAATTGTATCCCCCCACCTCATCTTTGGATTCCCACCTTTATTTTATTTTTGTGAATTTTTGTGTGGGTCCTACAATTGCCCAAACATAACTGCAGGGGAAGGCACCTCCCCTGCACCACCACCACAGTCCCCACAACCTCAACTTGCAGAGGCTCCAAATGCCTCACCAATGGGCCCCACCACATGTTCTTTGGATTATTAGGAAGCCAATAAGCTAGGCTTCAAAGGTCTATGCTTACTTTTCAGTTTTGAGCTTATTAGATAGGGCTGCATGCCCCTTGTACCTTGTCCCATTTCTGTGTACAGTTGGATTTAGAAGTGCTTATTTTTGGCTTATTTGGCTTATTCAGTGGCCTTTGCCTGTTGATTTGGCACCATCCATGTCCAACTAACTTGTCCAAACCATAATCCATCACTGTGGACCCCACATAAGCTCATTTAAGCTTATTTCCTAGTTTGGTCAACCAAAGTCAACTGTCAAGCTTTTAAGCATCAATTTGGCTTATTTTTAAGTTCTAAAAAAAGTTTTTTTTTTTTGTTTTTTTTTTTTTTTTTTTTTTTTTTTTTTTGTAAAAGTTGTTTGTTTTTAGTGTTAAAATAGTGTAGAAAAAGAAAAACCAGAAAAATCCAATTTAAAATTAAGTGATAGTTTCTATTTAATATAATTTATATTTTTAATTTTCCTTTTTAGATTTTTATTAAGTAACTTGCATTTTTATATTTTTCTTAATTTCCTTTTATCTTAAAGTATTTTCAGTAATTTTTCCAAATTTTTATATTGTCATTTAGTATTTATTAGATTTAATATTAGTTTTATTAATAATTAATTAATATTTAAGTATTAAATAGCATAATTAGTTTTTATCAAGTAATACCTAGTTTTTATATTTTTCCTAGCTTTTATATGTTATAAAATAATTTTAGGAATTTTTCCATCATTTTTACTATTCATCTTCTATTTTTTAGAATTTAATTAGTTTAATTAGTAATTAATTAATATTTAGTTTAATAATTAGTAAAATAGTTTAAAAGCATATAAAATAAATTTTTTATATTTTTCTAGGATTACTGTGATGGTTAAGTAATTTTATAAAAAATTTCTTAATTATATAAGTTAGTTTAGTATTTTTAAATTAAATTAGTTTAAATATATAATAATTAGTAATTAATTAATATTAAATAATTAATTAGTGTAGAAATTCATTTTCTTTTTCTAAAAATTTTCTTTTATCATTAGAATTGTAAAAATGTAATTTTCATATCCGTAAGTATTTTATTTAATAAAACTCGCTTTTTATTTCGTACGTTCGCGTAAATTTAAATCGAACGTACGCGTTTTTAGGTTTTAAACTTTTCTGGTTTTTCTAAGTTCACAATCTTTTTAATATAGCTTATTTAAGATATTTCCTTAGATTAATCATTCACACACTTATACAACCCTTTTCCATCCAAATTCACCCGATCACAAACCCGTTTGAATACCATCACACCTCGCTGGGACATAACGACCCGAGGAAACCCCTATACTTCCACGGAGATTGACTCTAGGCTGTTTGACCTTGTTGACCATTTACCTTGGTCAATAATATCTGGCGGTTTAGCATCAATCAAATTTTGGCGCCGCTGCCGGGGAGGTTGTGCCCGTATTCTAAACGGTTTTGCTGATTGATGATCTTTGGATATTCACTCTTTGTATATTACCATCCTTGTTCATATTTTTTCACAAAAAACCCAAAAATATTTTTCCTTACCTTCTATCCATTTGATTCTACCTTCTTATACTCATCTCATGTATAATTCTTATGGCGTCTCTCGGCTACAAGTGTTTTCACTGTAAAAGCCCGATTGAGAACGGCTTTCGTTGTCTCCGGTCTATTTGTGAGAAATGTGGAAACAATTGTAGTAACAGATTTTGTAATGTGTGCAATCTGTTCATAAATCCAAATTCTCTCAATGATTCACCAAATTCTTCTAGCTACCCTTCACAGCACGAGATACGTGCTATTAATGACAAACCATCAAGAATTGATCCTAACCTTTCACGATTTATGGTTAAAAGTTTTTCAAGCACACGTACAGAGCTTAGGGCAGTGACTGAAAAGAACGACTTGCCTAATCTTCACGTTTATCAAGAACAAAAACCAGAGACCATAACGGAAGTGGTGGAAATTCCTAGCTCTTAGAGCACACCACTTGTCCCACCTCCGGATTTTGTTTCTTGTGTCGTTTGTGGTGAGCCGCTTTTCAGGTTTCCATGTCGTTGGTGTACATGTGAACAATGTGGTAATGATATTCAAAATGGAAGTTGTTTGTTTTGTGGTTCAAGGAATTCATTTGCATATGATCCTAATCAGAACTCATTCAACGACTCTTCAAATTTTTCCAATTACCCATCACATTCATACGAGCAAGAACCATATCATTCAGATTTCAATAATGCTTCGTATCAAAATACACCAAGTTTTTCTTGTGAGTACTGTGGTGGTCCACACTACAGTTCTGATTGTCAATCGGGAAACACGCTTGTCTATGAGCAGTTTCCTGATAACAATTTTAACCACAATCTACATGAATCACAGTCACATCAGTTTCATTGGTGTGACTACTGTGGAAACTCACATTTCGGCTCAGAGTGTCTTATTAGGAACACACCTGTCTATGAGTATGTTCCTGATGACAATTCTGACGAAGATGCCCTTCTCATTAATCTTCTGGTTTTAGTGAAAGATTTGGAGGGTAGTAAACATTCCCATGATAATCCAAATCAAAAATCCATGGAAGAATTGTTAGCTGAAGAGCAGGCTGCTAAATTAGATTCCCAGATTGCCTTTGAAATCTCTATTAGGGAATCAATTGCAAAAGAAAAAGCAGCCAGACATAGCTCTCGATTCCGTTTCATTCCTGATGATAGTGAGGATGAAGATATCTTTGATGATGATTCATCCAGTTCATCAGATGAGATTCAATCTATGGAAACACATGGAGAAGAGAGTATAATTGAATCACTAGCAGAAGAACATATGGAAATTAAAAAATCCATTGATGCTAGCCCTTCTCAACTCCCTGAGTCAGCTGTTATCACACCCGAGGTTCCCACTCACTCTCTGAACATGGGGGACGAGCATCTTGACACTGTTCCTGAAAAGGAACCGGACGAATTCATAAAGTCTAGTGTTGAGGACCTTGTCCCAATCCCAAGAGAGTCACAGGGAATTCTTGAGCATATGTGTGATATCCCTCCTCCTCTTGTCTTCCCGAATGATGATGTTGAGATGTTCTCCGATTCTAATGATGACGATTCTTTATCTTGTGGAGACATCAGTTATGTGGAAGAATTACCTTCTGAGCTAGTTAGCTTAGAAGAAGAGATTGTTGAAGAGATTAACACTGAAATCCAAGATGAAGCTCTTCGTGCTACATTATTGAATGTCAGTCTCCTCATTTCAAAAATCGAGGCTTTCAAAGAGAAACCCATTTCATCCCCTATCCCCATTAAGGATAATGACATCTTTTCCGATGATTCTATACCAGAATTTGAAGCCTTCACTTTTGATCCTATGGGAGAGAAGATTAGTGGCAGTACCACTTCTCATTTTCATAATTCTCTCCCCGATTATGAATCATTTACCTTCGATGAGTTCTCCTGTGAACTCACTCACATCAATCCCGAATATGATTCATTCACCTTCGATGAGTTCTTCTGTGAACTCACTCATATCATATCTTCGCCGGAGTATGATAATTTCTACTTTGATCTAGACACACCCGGGATATGTCTTGATCAAACGAGCTTAAATGGTGAGATTCATGATATCATGAATTCTCCTGTGGGTGATGATGAGTTAGTCATGGTGTTTGTCATGAATTTCTTTCTCTTCTTCACCTATCCCGTGACCTCTCCTGTTCTTCACTCCTTCGGGAATGAAGACACTATCTTTGATCCCGGCATTTTCATTTACCATTACCTTGAGCCGGGATTATATCTCATCGGTGTGAAACTTTCACGTACTTCAAATGTTTGTCCAAACATCTTGAATGAAAGTTCGATGGAGATTGTCTCTTCCACATGATACTTCCCCATGAACAAATGAATTCGGGGTCGAGTCAAGCTAGCGACTCGGTAAACAAAAACAGTAGCATGCATATGGGGTTTTCACCCTAAGTGTGGGGGAGTTACCCCTGCTGTGGTTACCAATAAAGTGAAAAAAAAAATGGTGTTTCCACATTTAGCTTGTAATGTTGCCTTTTTACTTTCAAAGAGTCGGCATAATAGCCGGGACTTTGAATATTGAGGACAATATTCAATTCTAAGTGTGTGTGTGTGTGGGGGGGGGGGGGGTATTCTAGCGAATTTGATCACATTTTACCTTTTAGTACCCCCGTTTTTGGCCAAAATTTTAAATTTTTTTTCACCTGAGCTTCAAAATTTTTATGGTTATCAGTCCACCATGTCTAAACCACAAAAGGACTGGCTAATCCAGGAGCAAACGGCTCTTGGTAAAGATATATCAAATCCGTTTATGGTTTGCAATTTGCCAAAAATTATATGGAATTCAACTCTCCATATCCTAAAAAGTAAAAGAGTTGGCTAGCCCGCAAGGTTATAGCTTGTGGTAAAGGCAGTGGAAAACCATAATTGGTAATCAACTCACCAAGATGATGAATGAATTCCATCAAGAGTTGGCTAGTCCAGAAGCAAATGGCTTCTGGTAAAGACAAATCAAAACTGTTGACAGCTTGTGGTTTGCTCAAAATCACATGGTTATCAGTTTACCATAGTTCTTACTTGAACTGAAACATTTTGCTACTCCAGAAGTAATGGCTTTTGGTAAAGAGATTCAAATCCATTAAGTTTTCTCAAAAGATTGCTAGGGACTAGCAATAGTTTAGTGTGGGGGATTGATGAGTGCTCAAACACTCATCATTTTTGGTCAAATTTGAACTGCAAAACATTTAAAAATACTCAAAAATGCATCAAAATACTAAAAATATTCCAAAATTGTGTTTTATATGTTTCAGATGCAAAATGAGTAAAAACAGACGAAAAACGAGCAAAGTTTGCATAATTGGCAGTTTCAGTCCCCCAACTTTCAAAATTTGGCTAAAATAGTCCCTGAGCACTTATTTTAAAAGAAAAGTCACCAAAGGTCATTTTGAAATCATAAGCTGTCATATTTAGTCCTTTGGTGAAAAATTTCAAAAGTTTTAAGAAATTTCAAATTTAGTCCCTAGAGTTTCACTTTTGGCAGATTTGGTCCCTAGTGGGAAATGTTTGGAAGAAAAATCATCATTGGACTTTGGGAAATCACAAGTTGTCATAAAAGGTCCTTGGAATGAAAGTTTGAAGAAATTACACTTTGGTCCCTCAAGTTTCAACATTTGACAATTTTAGTCCCTAAAGGTCCTAAAGTGGGATTTTATGCTCATTAGCCTTAGATTATTCAATTATGGCAGAAATTACCCTTGAATCAACATTGGGGAAATTACATTTTCAGCCCCTAGATTTTCAGCTTGTACATGAATGGTCCTTGTGATTTTTAAAAGCTTAATAAACAAATAAGTGCAACACCAAATCCACCCACTACCCAATCCAATTCCCTGATCCACTAATCCTTTGGCCCAACACCACCCACGGCCCAAATTCCACAAATAATATTACTCCCACCCTGTTTATTATACCCAGGGTCAAACCCTCAGTCAACCCTTCACCTTATCCCTCCCACTTGAACCCTGCAAATACCAACTCCCTGCCAACCCCGCTCCTCCAGTTCACTCACCCCATACCTTGTTCCCTTGGCCTACCACTAAACCCCAAACACCATTTAATGCCCACAAATTACTCCAAGTAAACCCAACTGCCAAATTGGATTTTTCCCGCCAATTTCAATTTCAAAGGTCAGGATCAAAGCAAGCCATCCAATGGCTCACAAGTTGTTGGGAAAGTCAAAGAGACCCCCAAGGAGCTATTTAAGTCAAGAATGAAGGACAGGGATGTAGTAGTTAGTTAAGGTAGTATAGTTTAGTTTAAATCATGTCGACTTAGCTTAAATTTACTTTTCTGTTGTAATTTTCAGTTAAGAAAGGATGTAAACAATATTTTCAGTGTAATCTTAAGTTTGTTTAACCTTAATTTCAAGTGTTGGCACAAATTCAGTTTCATTATAAATTTCAAGTTTTAGCTAAAATCATGGTTCAAGCTTTCTAGTTATTATTCATGTTTCACAAGCTCACTGTAGTTCATTTACACCAATTAATAAGTTTCTATAAGCTTATTTCAGTACTAAAAATAGTTTAACTAAGATATTCAAAAAATTCACTCAAAAATCATTGAAAATAAAAAATAAGAGAATAAGAAGTGGAAAAGGAGTTGGAGACCTGGTTTATAGTCTCAGGGAATTGTCAGGTCATATGAGAGGGTCGTTTCTTGGTTTTGAGCACAAGGGTTAATGTAAGTTTCCAAATCAATTTTAAGTGAGAAAACTCTTATTTTGTAATATGTGGTTATAATTGTTTTTAGTTGTTGATATATGTCTATTTTATGCTAATCTTAGGTTAGTGCAATATCTAGAATCAGTTTCATAGGTTAGTGGTTTCATTTGTTTCACTAAATCACCAAATCAGTCAGTTAAGGGTTGTTTGGTTTAACCTGCTAGCCTAGGTTCAGGGGTAGTATTGTGAATGATTGTTGTTGTAGCATGTTAGTTTAGATCCAAGTTAGTGAAATTTACCTTAAAATCCAAGTCTCTAGTACCAAAAGTCAAAATCACCACAAATCCTTCTTATCTGTTAACTGTTGAGAAATTGAGCTCCATAAGTCCATCACATTAGCTTACAATTTGTAGTTTTAGCCTAATTTAACTTTATTTCAGTTTATTATAACTTATTTAATCATTAGATTAGGATCCAAAGTTCATTTAAGTCAAATGTAGTTCAAAACTAAAAAGTCAAAATTCAAAATTGTGCAGAAAAACCATTTTTTGCAAGAATTATTGTGAATTTTGTGCTTTGTTTCAGGATTTGAGATTTTTAGGAATTGTAGCCCCCCACCTCATCTTTGGATTCTCACCTTTATTTTATTTTTGTGAATTTTTGTGTGGGTCCCACAATTGCCCAAACAGAACTGCAGGGGAAGGCACCTCCCCTGCACCACCACCACAGTCCCCACAACCTAAACTTGCAGAGGCTTCACAGGCCTCACCAATGGGCCCCACCACCTGTTCTTTGGCTTATTAGGAAGCCAATAAGCTAGGCTTCAAAGGTCTGTGCTTACTTTTCAGTTTTGAGCTTATTAGATAGGGCTGCATGCCCCTTGTACCTTGTCCCATTTCTGTGTACAGTTGGATTTAGAAGTGCTTATTTTTTGCTTATTTGGCTTATTCAGTGGCCTTTGCCTATTGATTTGGCACCATCCATGTCCAACTAACTTGTCCAAACCATAATCCATCACTGTGGACCCCACATAAGCTCATTTAAGCTTATTTCCTAGTTTGGTCAACCAAAGTCAACTGTCAAGCTTTTAAGCATCCATTTGGCTTATTTTTAAGTTCTAAAAAAGTTGTTTGTTTTTAGTGTTTAAATAGTGTAGAAAAAGAAAAACTAGAAAAATCCAATTTAAAATTAAGTGATAGTTTCTATTTAATATTATTTTTCTTTTTAATTTTCCTTTTTAGATTTTTATTAAGTAACTTGCATTTTTATATTTTTCTTAATTTCCTTTTATCTTAAAGTATTTTCAGTAATTTTTTCAAATTTTTATATTGTCATTTAGTATTTACTAGATTTAATATTAGTTTTATTAATAATTAATTAATATTGAAGTATTAAATAGCATAATTAGTTTTTATCAAGTAATACATAGTTTTTATATTTTTCCTAGCTTTTATATGTTATAAAATAATTTTAGGAATTTTTCCATAAATTTTACTGTTCATCTTCTATTTTTTAGAATTTAATTAGTTTAATTAGTAATTAATTAATATTTAGTTTAATAATTAGTAAAATAGTTTAAAAACATATAAAATAAATTTTTTATATTTTTCTAGGATTACTGTGATGGTTAAGTAATTTTATAAAAATTTTCTTAATGATATAAGTTAGTTTAGTATTTTTAAATTAAATTAGTTTAAATATATAATAATTAGTAATTAATTAATATTAAATAATTAATTAGTGTAGAAATTCATTTTCTTTTTCTAAAAATTTTCTTTTATTATTAGAATTGTAAAAATGTAGTTTTCATATCCGTAAGTATTTTATTTAATAAAACTCGCTTTTTATTTCGTACGTTTGCGTAAATTTAAATCGAACGTACGCGTTTTTAGGTTTTAAACTTTTCTGGTTTTTCTAAGTTCACAATCTTTTTAATATAGCTTATTTAAGCTATTTCCTTTTACATTTCCTTAGATTAATCATTCACACACTTATACAACCCTTTTCCATCCAAATTCACCCGATCACAAACCCGTTTGAATACCATCACACCTCGCTGGGACATAACGACCCGGGGAAACGCCTATACTTCCACGGAGATTGACTCTAGGCTGTTTGACCTTGTTGACCGTTTACCTTGGTCAATAATATCTGACAGTTTAGCATCAATCATCTATCCAAAGGAAGGAAGTGTCGGATGTCATATTTGAAGAAGGAGATAACTGGATGACTCCGATCAGGGAATACCTGATAAGTGGAATCCTACCAGAAGATCCAAAGTTGGCAAGAAAAGTCAGAATCAAGGCTCCACAATATAGACTAATAGGGGACAACTTATACAGGAGATCTTTCCTATCCCCTTGGCTTCGTTGTGTAGGGCCGAAGCAAGCTTCGAATATAATATACGAGGTCCATGAAGGATCTTGTAGTCTACACGCAGGACCTCGATCCGTTGTCTCGAAGATCATGAAGCTGGGATATTATTGGCCATCAATGCACAGGGATGCAACAGACATAATACACAAATGTGAAGCGTGCCAAATTCACTTGAATGTTCCCAGACTTCTGAAGCAGGATATGACCTCCGTCACATCTGCATGGCCCTTTTCCCAATGGGGTATTGACATCGTTGGGCCTCTACCAGTGGCACCGGGAGGAGTAAAATTCTTGATGGTTGCCATAGACTATTTTACTAAATGGGTGGAGGCCAAACCATTGGCATCAGTGACAGGCAGACACATGGAAAAGCTTGTATGGGAACACATCATCTGTAACTTCGGAGTACCTCACATCATTATCTCCGACAACGGAAAGCAGTTCACCGAAGGAGTGTTTCCCACCTTTTGCAAAGGTCTGAAAATCAAGCAATCATTCACATTCGTATATTACCCTCAAGGCAATGGTCAAGTAGAAGTCACCAACAGAGATATCATCAAAAGAATCGAGCGAAGACTAGGTCGAAGTCACCAAGGATGGGTAGACGAGCTTCCAAAGGTTCTTTGGGCTCATAGGACGCACCCTAAGTCAGGTCATGGGGAAACACCTTTCAGCCTCACCTATGGAACATAAGCATTCATTCCCTCAGAAATAAGCGTTGAAACAGAACGTGTTGTGAACTTTGAAACCTCCGCAAATGAGGAAAGACTTCGAGAAAACTTAGACTTGCTCAAAGAAAGAAGGGAGATAGCCTCTATCAGAGAAGCTATGTACAAGCAAAAGTTCAAAAAAATACTATAACAACAGAGTTCGACCTTCGACTTTCAAGCCCGGTGATTATGTTCTTCGTCTCAATAGCGCAAGCAAAGCCGAGTACCAAGGCAAGCTGGGACCTACATGGGAAGGACCCTATGTAATAGCTGAAGCCTACGGTAACGAAGCCTATAAACTCGCAACACTTTTTGGTGATGAGGTCGATAGGACATGGAATGGTACTAACCTTCGTAAAATTTACATATAAGACTTACGGCTTTCAAAGCATTTCGTTTACCTAAAATCCTTGTATTGCATTCTTCTCAATTTGGGGAACGAAGCATTAATGGTAGGTTTCCTAGTGTTCATTTCTTAAAATGATGTAATCCTCCCTACCTAATTAATGATATAATATTCTCCTTCGAATCTTCTGTTTCGCACAACAAAGATTTATTCAGCCAAGTACCTTAAGTTTCAATGTTTGAAGGATGTATCCAGACATTCTTGTCTTGTATGATATAAATAAAACATCCATCACAATTCACATTAACTTTCCTAAGAGCCTTAGGGTATTCAAAAGCCCTCTGCGCTAAAAAGGACAAAAGATGGAGTGGGTCGCGACCCTCCGTCAACAGTTAAATTATACGGTTGCTAAAAATCTTAGTTCAAAGTACACATAATAAGGATATTCCCCCAAAGAAACCTTAGGTTGTACGCTAACATTAACAAACAATTTTATGAGAAGAAATAATGATAACAAGTGTGAAATTATATTTCGAAAGCATCCAAAGAACCATTATCATACAAAACACAAAGAAAATATAAACATTATTCTCGGGTACACACCACCCTTGGGGTTATTTCAATGCCCACATGGCAGCCTTCAAACATTTTTGGAGGAATTTGGATCCTCACGATGCAAAGGATAGGGGGCTTCATGAGCAAAGTCTTCTTACCTGGGGATAGTGGTAGGATCCTTCGAGGCTTTTTTGAAAGAAGCTCCGTAACAGAGGCCAAGGGATCAATAGTTGCTTCACTAAGGAACGAAAACTCTGCCGATGCCAGAATATTGCTCATGTGATCATACTCCCTTTCATGGGAGGGACGGTAGTATTTTACTTTTGACAGTATCACAGGCTCTCCAATTGCAGCTATTTCCTCAAAGGTGGTACATTTACCATGGTAAATCGCAACATTTACCAAATCTGCTATAGCTCTTCCAACCTCATCACTATGGTATAATTCCATGGCAATGTATGGGACAACCTTGGATACAACTTCGGCCCTTTCCTCTTGCAGACTTTGACACCGCAGGACCAAACCACTTACTTCCTCTTTAAGTTTACTCTCCTGCGTTAGCAGCCTACTTTTTTCGGCTTCAAGACCTTCGCATTTAGACTCAAGTGTTTTAACCATCTCTTGTAAGCCAATCAGTTTTGACCCCTCCAATTTGAGTTTCCCACACTCAACTTGTGCTTCTTTAAGTTGACTGACAAGCTTCATAGTGTTCACTCGAAGGCCCTGCACGACTGGGTTCTTTTCAATATCCTTCGCGGCTTGGTCACATTTCGCCTCCAATTCAGCATATTCCAATTCCCTGCTCTTCTCCCTAGCTACAACAATGCTCAACTCTTCATTAGCATTTTTCACAGTTTGAATCAACTCCCTTGTCCGGGTGTTGAGATGGTTGTCAAGAATGGTTTGCCAAATATAGCTCTTGTCATTAAGGTTGCACAACCTCTCAAGAGACATATCATCGAGCGACCGCTTCCAACCAACTGGGGTAAGGTCTTCGACCAATCGATGGCAAGCAAAGGAGTTTGGCAATTCCTTGGTATTGGATAACCCTACATAATAGTTGGCAATTAGATAATGGCTAATATAAAAATCCGAGGATCTTATTAGATTTTTACTTACCACGAATGTCTTCATCTTCGACATCCTCCAAAGCCACAGAAGCAATTGCTTTGTCACGAGATTCTTTTTGTTTTACAAGCCTTGAGGCAGGGAGGGGAATGTCTTGTTTCCTTTTTAACAGAGTCTTCACAGATTTTGCAGAGGTTCCTTTCCTTTCACGTACCCTACTACCTATTCCAGAGGAGCTAGCGGCAATGGTCTGGTCTTCATTGGCAAGATACTCATCCGAATTAGCAGTATCCTCAACAATAAGGAGATTTTCCTCTGTGTTTAGAGGAACCAATGCTGCAGCCTCTTCTTCAACAATGAAGGCGTCTATGTTATTGTCGTTTACAGAAACGGAGGGGGAACCAGCCCCATAGCTGCAATCCGTCGCCTCCCTAGGAAGAAAGCTAACCTCTTTTGCACAACCAGAAACGACAAAGTTTCAGAAGGCTATCTCTGCAAAGGAAAAAAAGAACATAAATTCAATTAGATGAGTTACTTATTCTAGTCAATAAATATGTTTACATACTGATGCGTGGGAATTGCACCAGGTTTTACCTCTCGAGGGATCTCGAGAAGCTTACAACCCCCACCAGGCAGTGTACCTGATCGATGTAGTATAGTATAATGACAAGTACCGGGGGATTGATCGTTCAGCTAGGAATAGTGTCGCTAGGATTAGAAAACCTAAAAACTAGGTCTAGAGATGAGGGATGATTCTTTTTGTATTTTTATATTTTGTGAAAAGCAAATAAAAATCTCGGTTTTGAAGGAGTTGGGCGGAATTAGTTGCTAGTCAACTAACCCAATAACTAAAGATGCAATCAAAATAAAATACTAAAAATGAAAATAAAACTAATTACTAATGTGGAGTGAACAATATATGGGAGAATTGTGTTTACTTAGATTTCACTACTCCCTAGATATCTTTTACAGGTTAATTACTTGTTACAGTTGCGTGGATGACGGGTTGTATTCCTTAATACCATTCATGGGGTGGCGTACTTACTTCCCCAATCCTATAAGCGCCTACTTCACTCCTATGTCGAGCCGGCTAAGAAGCTCCTAACATGGGATCACTAGAATTTGCTCATGCATTAAATACAACCAATAAAACCTAGTACACATTGGTTCATGTTTCTTAAGACGTTCAAGCATGTTACACAATGGAGATCTGCCAGTTTTCTTAAGCCTAACATTGAAATCATTCATCCAATACAACTATAAACAAGCAATCAACCTATAATTAACACCTAGGTTTCATTACATCTAAGTAAACACAAGATAAATCTAGCCTAACATGTTAAAATCAAGACAAGCATAAGATATATTCAAACAACACATAGACATATTGAATGAATTGAAAGAGGACTTATCTTAATTGAACATGAAAGGATTCAAGGGGTGAAAACCCTTGAAAATACAGTAAAATACGACCTAGGGTTTATTAGGTTCGACCCTAGTATTCTCCACACAAGTTCCTCTCCTTTTGAATGAAAAATAAGAAAAGTATATATAGATTCTATGAGGTGACGACGTCAATAACAATTGTCTGACGCCGTCATCTCGCCGCCAAATAATTTCTCGGACTGCCTAGATATGGGTTTGACGCCGTCACGTGTACTCCTTATGCAGGCCGTCACCATTTTAACTATTGACGCCTTCAGGTTTCCACTGGGTAGTCACGGATTTTACCCCTGACGCCGTCACATATTTCCTCTTGACGCCGTCAGGTACTGTTCTCTGCATGGAAAATTAAGTCTTTGCCGTTTTCTTCACTTTTATGCTCCAAAAACGTCCAAAATGCTTCCCTTTCCAGAATTCACTCCCAAAGTACCTAAAATCACAAAAGGAACGATTTAGGGCAATATTTGATCAAATAAATTCAATTCCGGGCTTAAATGACCCCCTAAAAGTGGTTCATTTTTCGCCTCATCATATACCCTTACACTTGAGATTTGCTTGTCCTCAAGCAAATGCGCTTTTATTCTAATCAAAATACAAGCTAGGGGTCATTTAACACTAATATAAAAGTAATTAAAACAAATAATCGTTCCACTAAAGACCAAAGACAAGCACGGAGGTCATACACTAGCACCTCATAAATAGTGTTTAGATACTCACATCTCTCGGGTGTAATAAAGTATATATCACATTATGGAAATGGAAAACATCTCTCACTACCTGTCATAGCAAAATAGATTACCATAGGCTTGGGAAATGATGAAACCTCCACCACATGGCGTAAGCACCTAGGATAAACTATCAAAGAGGTCTTTTTAAAGGGTTGTAACGTTAGTTGTAGGGATATGGAATACACGGTTTTGTTGGATATAGGCAGTCTTTACTGGTGGCGAGTTAACAATCTTGGTTAATTACATGTACAATATGGCGTTGCTAAGCCAAGACTAGACTCGACTTAAGCTAATAAATCAAAAATAACAAAAACATAAAATGAACATAGAATGAAACGGGATGGTAGTCCGTATGTTTTTTTTAGATATATATATATATATATTTGCATACACTCTTACCCTACCATCCAAAATAATACATCATAAGGAATGCGAATTCCCCTTACACTTGAATTTTTACATACTTTATAATAAACTAATCTAATGACTCGAATTAAGAAAATCAAAACACTTGGAGTACTTTTAAGATTAACGCACTTATGGGGGTAATAATATGATGTTCTTCCCCATTACTCCATAACATAAGTACTTTACCCATGAGTCCCAATCGTCCCAAAACAATATGTACATGGATATGACTCGACTTAGCAACCATGTAATCAATTAGATAGTTAACTAAGGGTTTAAACAAATAACAATAATGCACTAAAGATGAGTGCATACACGGAAGGCTAAGGCGATTTGGGTGTACATTTAAGTGGGGTGTAACAAATTCTTCCTTTAAGTAAAATGCTTAAAGTTAGAAACGAAAAGATAGGCTCTGAGGGGTGTACTAGGGGTTTCGTGTACTAAAAATGAGTACAACGCTAAGGGTGTGAGAAAATTAATTGATTTTACTAGCCAAGTAATATGACTTAAATGGTCAAGAAATTATAATACGGGTTTAAACACAAGGGTGATCCTAATGCCTCTTATCATGTAGTAAATCCTACTACACGAATGTAGTATCACTAGCGGTCTCGGGATGCATCACTAACGCAAGTTTTAGAATCTAAATGCTACCGGTACTCTCATAAGCACTAATAATAAATGCTTTTCCTATCAAATCTAAAGGCGAACCTCACATATTTGGGTGGAATTTTTTTTTAAGTGGTACGGTTTTGTGCTAGTCATACAATCTCCTATCCATGAGACGCTTGCTATGGCTAAAGTTTCACTCCTAAATGTTGTAAAAAATTTTAAATTTGGCGCTAAAATTACACTAACAAGTATTTCTCATAGTTTTATTACACATCTACCGTCAAACAAACAAACTCAAGTGCAAGTATATACTATAAGGTATCATCATTTACCCTCCCCTTACACTTAGGATAAACATTGTCCCCAATGTTCAAGTAAAGAATGCAAAAAGTGAAATAGGTAAAAGAATGAAATCAAATACTCCCCTGATTCGCTCGGTATGGATAATAAGGTGGCCAGGTTAGATCTTCCTCCAAGAAAATGAACAATCAAAGCTTCCCTTCCAGAATATAAATCATCTTCTTGTCATACATAACCTGTAAAACCTGAGAAAACAAACAAGACAACCTCGCATAAAATCAGCGGCAATCTATATATGCTAATAAATCCTAGAAAACAAAATAAGATATAATGCTTGTGGAATGATGTTTGCAGATTTCCTGGAGATTATAAAACTAACGATTCAACAAAAACTTTAAGACTCCGTTAGAAAAACAAAACTGGTAAAATTTCCAGAATTTTACAGGTGACGTCGTCAAGAGTAAACTCGTGACGCCGTCAGAAGTGATCTGCAGAAATTCTTATGTTAAGTTTCCGAAAAATTTCTGGAAAAACTTCGTCCTACTTCCTGGAAAATCCTGCAAAACATCATTATGACTCGATACAAGCATTTGACTCTAACAAATATGAATATACATGTTCACTTAATATTGTGGAGAATCATGATCGGTTTTGTTTCTTAAAAACATATTTGGGGTTTCCCCTTTCACTTATCTTTTGCGAAATACCTTTACATGTAATTAAGGTGAAGTTAAAAACAAAATAAAGCATTTTCACAAGTTTATTTGAAACATGATCTACTAACAATACAAATAAAGCATACATACGGAAACAAATAAAATCAAATAAACAAACAAAACAAATAACACAAGTAAAATAAATAAAACATGGGTTGCCTCCCAAGAAGCGCTTGTTTTTGTTCGTGTCACGAGCTTGACTCTACCCTTATTTAACGGAAATAGGGGAGGTTTTCCCTACACTTAGGATTAAGTGCGGGTGGAAGTAGCGATACACACCCTTAGGGTGGAAATATGCCACGTGAGGAAAGAGTGGTGGATGAATTATATGCTCAAAGGGGTGTGCTACTATCATCATAACCTTACCTAGTTCACTTTGGTCAATGGGTGAGTTGAAGTTTTCTGCTAAAAAGGGATCATCTTCTATCAACTTTGAGAGACTCTTAGTTGGGAATCCATCTGGACCTAATAAACCTGGTTTAAACCCATAATGTTTCTTATGATCAATCATGAATGGGTGATGTAAGCATGTAAGGTTATGTTCCACTCCTATATTGGCTTCCTCTCTACATGGCTTAAAGTCTACCACCTTTATCCTAAGACTACCCGGACTATATGGTTTGATGGGTGGATCGAGACCTATTTCAATTCCTAAATTCTCATCCAAGGATGGAAGATTAGGTAACGGTTTTGGTTGAGGCTCCGGTTCATCAAAACTAGGAAATTCCCTAGAACTAAGAGTAAGGTTATCATTATGAGTATTCAAACCTATATCCTCTAGTGGTGCTTGGTCCAAGGGTTCTACCTCAATTGGGGTTCCTAAAGTCTCTTCTACTTCTTCTGAATAAGTCACGGGCGGTGTGTATGCCTCAAATGATGGTAGGACTTGTGGGGTATTTGGCGGGCTTGGATTTTCTACTTTATCATCCATCTTATCAAGATCACCTATATCCACAACATGTGTTTCATTATAATCCAACCCTAACATTTTCCCAAGTATCTCAAGTGCTTCTCTAGGCATCTTAACTTCTATATCCGAATCATAAGGATCATCCTCAATATTATGACTGCTATATACAAATTGCCCAAATGATTCATCATCTGTTTCTTGAGATTCATCATCATCGATCATGAAACCTAGGTCTTTTTGATCAATGTGATCATGTTCGGCTAAATCCTCCATCATATCAAGGTCACCTATGTGCTCAGCTTGTATTGTGGTGAAATCAAACCACTCCGTATGCCCAGTTATCTCATCTATAGTTTTATCCCCAAACAAACTTCTTGCTTGTTCCCTTAAACTTGCTATCAATTGATCCGTAACAGCATTTGTTGGGTTGTCCATTTTTTTGGAAAGTATGGCACAATTCTCTATGGTTTCCCATGCTTCATCAGCACTTAATCCCCAAAGGTCCCCATCTGCGGCATGGTCAATGTCCATTTTGGTATAGTGGTCGACATGATGGTAAAATATTTCAATTTGGGACCACAGATCGAAATTATGATGTGGGACTTTTCAGAGTAAATATTTAAAATGAGCCCACGCATCATAGATAGGTTCATCTTCATGTTGGTTAAACATCAAGATGTCATTAGGAGTGGGTGAATTTTGTGGTCGGTAGTATGGTGGATTCGCGTTCTCCATAATGGTGAACGGAATAGTCAATGAAAATTAAGAACAAACACACAAAGAAAAAGATAGACTAAAGAAAACCTAAAAAATAAAAATAAAATCTTACTAGAAAGGAATCTAGCAAGTAGACCTAATAAAAAGAAATTCTAACCTAGACAATAACTATTCCCCAGGCTACGGCGCCAAAAACTTTGATGCGTGGGAATTGCACCAGGTTTTACCTCTCGAGGGATCTCGAGAAGCTTACAACCCCCACCAGGTAGTGTACCTGATCGATGTAGTATAGTATAATGACAAGTACCGGGGGATTGATCGTTCAGCTAGGAATACTGTCGCTAGGATTAGAAAACCTAAAAACTAGGTCTAGAGATGAGGGATGATTCTTTTTGTATTTTTATATTTTGTGAAAAGCAAATAAAAATCTCGGTTTTGAAGGAGTTGGGCCGAATTAGTTGCTAGTCAACTAACCCAATAACTAAAGATGCAATCAAAATAAAATACTAAAAATGAAAATAAAACTAATTACTAATGTGGAGTGAATAATATATGGGAGAATTGTGTTTACTTAGATTTCACTACTCCCTAGATATCTTTTACAGGTTAATTACTTGTTACAGTTGCGTGGATGATGGGTTGTATTCCTTAATACCATTCATGGGGTGGCGTACTTACTTCCTCAATCCTATAAGCGCCTACTTCACTCCTATGTCGAGCCGGCTAAGAAGCTCCTAACATGGGATCACTAGAATTTGCTCATGCATTAAATACAACCAATAAAACCTAGTACACATCGGTTCATGTTTCCTAAGACGTTCAAGCATGTTACACAATGGAGATCTGCCAGTTTTCTTAAGCCTAACATTGAAATCATTCATCCAATACAACTATAAACAAGCAATCAACCTATAATTAACATCTAGGTTTCATTACATCTAAGCAAACACAAGATAAATCTAGCCTAACATGTTAAAATCAAGACAAGCATAAGATATATTCAAACAACACATAGACATATTGAATGAATTGAAAGAGGACTTATCTTAATTGAACATGAAGGGATTCAAGGGGTGAAAACCCTTGAAAATACAGTAAAATACGACCTAGGGTTTATTAGGTTCGACCCTAGTATTCTCCACACAAGTTCCTCTCCTTTTGAATGAAAAATAAGAAAAGTATATATAGATTCTAGGAGGTGACGGCGTCAAGAACAATTGTCTGACGCCGTCATCTCGCCGCTAAATAATTTCTCGGACTGCCTAGATCTGGGTTTGACGCCGTCACGTGTACTCCTTATGCAGGCCGTCACCATTTTAACTCTTGACGCCCTTCTCTTGACGCCTTCAGGTTTCCACTGGGTAGTCACGGATTTTACCCCTGACGCCGTCACATATTTCCCCTTGACGCCGTCAGGTACTGTTCTCAGCATGGAAAATTAAGTCTTTGCCGTTTTCTTCACTTTTATGCTCTAAAAACGTCCAAAATGCTTCCTTTTCCAGAATTCACTCCCAAAGTACTTAAAATCACAAAAGGAATGATTTAGGGCAATATTTGATCAAATAAATTCAATTCCGGGCTTAAATGACCCCCTAAAAGTGGTTCATTTTTCGCCTCATCACATACTCTTTCCTTCACACCATATCTCAGGCTCTAACGGAGACCCCTCCCAATGATCAACGATGCCTGCCATATATTAGATGGGCTCTGGAAAGGTTTATACATTCACATGGTAGCGTGCAAGACGCTGGTAAAGTGGATCATTGCGAACATTGGCCGATAATTGATCATTAAATTTCTTGCGGTCAAATCGATAGGACTCATCTAAGAGAGCTGGATATTGTGGAGGTATGATTGTACTTTGAACAAAAAAGAATTTCCCTTTCCAGTTGGTAATATTTGTGAAGGGTTTTGTTACTAAGACGGGAACATTTGATTCTCCCCTCTTAGAAAGAGTTAACCAATCGCCACCAGGGCACATATTGAGGAAACCCCGTAGCACGGTTAGGTTTGGCTCATAACCATACGCTCTACACATTACTATGTAGGTAGTAAGTTTGGCTAGGCCGAATGGGTTAAATCTTGATATATGCACCTTGTAATATTGTAACAACTCCAAGAACAGAGGATGGAGGGGTATTCTTAAATTTGATCGAGTGAAAGCATGGGTGTACAGACCAACATACCCTTTAGGGGCATCGTAAATGCTTTGGTCTTTGGTAGGGAGAATTACTTTGTATTGTTGGTGTATAGGATGCGCTTTTAGGAAGGTGGCTAATGCTTCCCTGGAAAGATTGCATTTTTGTTGCCTAATAATACGTTTGGCATCCATGGCGCGCGGCAATATATGAAGTATTAAATAAAGATTGAAAAAGGACGTTACCTTTTGCTCGAAACAGTAAAACAACTGCGTATAAATTTTGGAGACGTAAATGAAGGTAATTAGGGTTTTCGGGTTTATGTGTATTTATAGGGCCTTATGCCTCTATTGACTGTCACGCACATGTTATGATAAATACTACGTATCTAGATTCCAAACGAACATTTAAATTTTGAATGGATGTTTGGGGTTTCCGATAAATATGTCGTTGTAGCTGTAACAGTGTGAGATAGGCGCATTTAATGCGTATTTAAATTTTAGAACATGTTTCCCTCTTTTATCGATTTTGAAAGACTAGGGGAATGGTGCAGCAGTTAGATAGAGTCATAAGCAATGTACCTTCCTACATGTACATCACTTTCGACTGGGGGCCTTGATAATGTACCCTCCGAACAGGTCGAAGGACTCCCCTTCGGTCCTTTTCGAAACCTACATAATCGCAGGCTCTGGCTAGCCTCCTAACACTTTCATTGGTGTAAAACTAGTCACCAATGACCTAGTTACCAGATGGGAATTCACCAGTTGAAGGATTAAACCCTTCGGGGTATCCTTCGATGAAATGTAAGGATGGAGTAATGCCAAGTCCAAACATGGGGAAGACCATGTCTAACCTACGTCTCATCTTCCTCCTTAGCTTTCCCGCTAAACCAGGAGGAGTGAGACACTAACCCCTAGCGGTTGCCACTTATCATGGGACGCCCCCATGATCTCAGAAAAAGGTGTAAGCACTCTCCAAGCTGTTTTTCTCCCCTATAAATAGCTTGGACGATTCACAAGTCTGGTATGCAATCTCAATAACTCTACTTTACTATATTTTCACTAAACTTTTCATACCAAATACTTATTCACACGCCGGAGGTGGTTCGCAGGGCCCAACCCCTGCGCAATCACTTAACGTAGTGTCTTCGTATTTCTTATTTTCAGGTTTGACACAAGCTTGGCTCAACTACAACATCCCCTATACCCTTTGATCACCATCGAAGGCCTGGTCGTGCAAATTATTGTACAATCAGGAGAAAAGTAGAGAAAAACAGTATGCTGAGTTGGAGGCTAAGTGTGATTAGGCGACGAAGGATCTTGAAAATAACCCTGTCGTGCAGGACCTTCGAGTCAATGCAATGAAGCTCACCAGCCAACTTAAAGAAGCATAAATTGAGTGTGGAAAGCTCAAATTAGAGGGATAAAAAATAGTTGGGTTAAAAGAGAGGCTCAAAATGTGAGAGTCCAAATGCGAAGGTCTGGAGGCCGAAAAGGCTAGACTTCTATCGCATGAGACTAAACTTGAAGAGGAGGTAGATAGTTTGGTCCTGCGATGCCAAGATCTTCAGAAGGAAAGGGTTGAGGTTATCTCAAAGGTTGTCCCATATATTGCCACGAAGTTATACCATAGCGATGAGGTTGGGAAGGTCATAGCCAATTTGGTGAATGTTGCGATCTATCATGGTAAATGTACAGCTTTGGAAGAAGTAGCTGCAACCGGGGAACCCGTAATATTGTCAAAAGTAAAATATTACCGTCCCTCCCATGAAAAGGAGTATGATGATATGAGTAATGCTTTGTCATTAGCGGTGTTTCCTTTTCTTAGCGAAGCAACCAAAGATCCCATGGCTTTGGTTACCGAGCTTTTTTTAAAAAAGCGCCTCGAAAGATTCATCCATCATCATCTAGCAAGAAAACTTTGTTTGCGAAGCCCCCTCTCCTTTTCATCATGATGATCCGCATTCTTCTAAGAATGTTTGAATGCTGCCATGTTAGCATTGAATTAACCCCAAGGGTGGTGCGTACCCGAAAACAATGTTTATGTTTTCTTTGAACAATTTTGACGTTCGTAGGGTTTGATACAAATATACTTTGTGAGGGATTCAATCCCGTATTATAATTGTATTTTCTTCTCTTAACATCAATTATTAATGTTAGCATACAACCTAAGGTTACTGTAAAAAAATATCCTTATTGTGTGTATTTTGAACCAAGATTTTTAGCAATCTTATAATTTGACTGCTGACGGAGGGTCGCGACCCACTCCATCTTAATCCTTTTGGTTCAGAGGGCTTCGAATACCCTAAGACTCTTAGGAAAGTTAATGTGAATTATGTTGGATGTTATTAATACACAAGATAAGAATATCTTGATTCATCCTTCGAACATTGAAACTTTAATTACTTGGCTGAGAGAATCTTTGTCGTATGAAATGAAACAAGAGATTCTAAGGAAAACATTATATCATTAATTGGGTAGGGAGGATTACATCATTTTAAGAAATGAACACTAGGACACCTACAATTAATGCTTCATTCCCAAAATGAGAAGAATGCAACACAAGAATCCAAATAAGTAAATTATCTTTGAAACTGTAAGTCTTATATGTAAAACTTACGAAGGTTAGTACCGTTCCATGTCCTATCAACCTCATCTCCGAAGAGTGTTGTGAGTTTGTAGGCTCCATTGCCGTAGGCTTCAACTACTACATAGGGTCCCTCCCATGTAGGTCCTAGCTTACCTTGATATTCAGCTTTACTTGCGCTATTGAGTTGAAGGACATATTCGCCTGCTTAAAAGTAGAAGGTCGAACTCTGCTGTTATAGTAATTTTCAAGCTTTTGCTTGCACATAGCTTCCCTGATAGAGGCTATTTCCCTTCGCTCTTCAAGTAGATCTTGATTTTCTCGAAGCCTTTCCTCATTTTCTAAGGTTTCGAAGTTGACGACGCGTTCTGTTTCAACACTTATTTCTGAGGGAATGACTACTTCTATTCCGTAAGTGAGGCTGAAAGGTGTTTCCCCATGACTCGACTTGGGGTGCGTCCTATGCGCCTAAAGGACCTGTGGCAGTTCGTCTACCCATCCATGATGGCTTCAGCCTAGTCTTCGTTCGATCCATTCACAATGTCTCTATTGGTGACTTCTACTAGGCTGTTGCCTTGGGGGTGGTACACGGATGTGAATGATTGTTTTATTTTAAGCCCTTTGCAAAAAGAGGGAAATATCCCTTCGGCAAACTGCTTTCCATTATCAGAGATAATAATGTGAGGAACCCCGAAGCGACAGATGATGTGTTCCCATACAAATTTTTCCAAGTGTCTGCCCGTTACTGATACTAAAGGTTTGGCTTCCACCCATTTAGTGAAATAATCTATGGCAACCACCAAGAATTTCACTCCTCCTGGTGCCACTCGTAGAGATCCGACAATATCAATTCCCTATTGGGAAAAGGGCCATGCAGATGTGACGGAGGTCATATCTTGCTTCGGATGTCTGGGAACATTCGAGTGAATTTGGCACGCTTCACATTTGTGGATAATGTCTGTTGCGTCTCTATGCATTGACGGCCAATAATATCCCAACTTCATAATCTTCGAGACAACGGAGCGAGGCCCTGCATGCAGGCTACAAGGCCCTTCATGGATTTCATATATTGTGTTCGCAGCTTGCTTCGGCCCTACGCAACGAAGCCAAGGAGAAAGGAAAGACCTTCTGTATAAGTTATCCCCTATCAGCCTATATTGTGGAGCCTTAATCCTGATCTTTCTTGCTAACTTTGGGTCCTCTGGCAGGATCCCACTTATCAGGTATTCTATAATCGGAGTCATCCAGTTGGATCCCTCCTCCAATATGACGTCCGACACTTCTTTCCTTTGAATTGATCTTTCAGCCAACACTTCGACCAGAACCTCTTTAGTTAGGTGAGCAAAAGTCATAGAAGCTAGTTTGCTCAACGCATCTGCCTTCTTGTTTTGGTTTCTTCGAACATGCTCGATGGTGTAAGATGCAAATCCGTTTAGGATTTCTTTGGATTTATCCAGGTATTGTTTGATGGTAGGCTGCCTTGCTTCATAAGAGCCTTTAATTTGATTTGCGACCAGTTGTGAGTCGACGAAAACCAAAAGATGGTGTACGTCCATGTCTCTAGCTAAACGAAGGCCTGCTAACAAAGCCTCATATTCCGCTTCATTGTTTATTGCTTCGAACTCGAAACGTAGTGCGTAGGTATATTCCTTTCCTTCAGGACTTACTAGCATTAGTCCCGCTCCAGAACCATCGGAACTAGATGTTCCGTCCGTGTATAGCTTCCATTCTTCTTTCTCTATTAGAGGATTCTCCTTTGGGTACATCCGCGGCATGACCAGGTTCAGAGGGAGTTTCGGCTAAGAAATCTGCAAGTATCTGGCCTTTTATGGAGTTTCGCCCTTTGTATTCTATCTCGTGCTCCCCTAACTCGTTGGCCCATTTGGCTATTCTTCCTGACTTTTCAGGCTTCGATAGTATTTTTTTGATGGGTCTATCAGTCAGTACTATGATTGGGTGGGCTTGGAAGTACCTTCGGAGACGTCTTGCGCATGAACCAAAGCTAGAATTAGCTTTTCCAGCTCTGGATAGTTCAATTCTGCCCCTTGTAAAACCCGGCTAATGAAGTAGATCGGGATTTGATTCTTTTCCCTTTCGGCCAAGAGTACTGCACTTATAATTTCGTTGGATGCTGCGATATACATGTATAACACTTCTCCTTTGATTGGGGCTATTAGCGTTGGTCGAATTTCCATGAACTCTTTCAACTTTTGGAAGGCAGCCTCAGCTTCAACACTCCATTGGAAAGTTTTCTTATCCATGCATCTTTAAGGGTTTTGAAGAATGGTAGTGATCGATCTGCGCCCTTAGACAAAAATCTACTAAGTGCTGCTAGCTTTCCATTAAGGATTTGTACTTCCTTCAACGTCTTTGGGGGTTGCAAGTCTGTAATGGCTTTCACCTTTGAAGGATTAGACTTAATACCTTGCTTCGTGATTAGATGTCCAAGGAATTACCCTTCTTCGACACCAAAAGAGCATTTCTTCGGATTAAGCTTCATGTTGATTGCCCTTAATTGGTCAAAGGTTTCTTGGATGTCAGAGAGCAAGTCTTCCTCTGTCCTACTCTTTATGACCATGTCATCAACGTATGCTTCCAAATTTCTCCCTATCTGCTTGTTAAAAGCCTTGTCTACCAATTGCTGGTAGGTTTCCCCTGCGTTCTTTAAACCGAAGGGCATCTTCTTGTAACAGTAAACTCCCTTCCCTATGTAGAAAGCTGTCTTTTCTTCATACTCCTTTGCCATTTGTATTTGATGATATCCTTTGTAGGCATCTAGGAAGCATTTCAAGCAGAACCCCGATAGGGATTCTACCTTCCAATCTATTTCTAGCAGAGGATAACAATCTTTCAGATATGCTTTATTGATGTCAGTAAAGTCAACACACATGCGGCACCCTCCATCACTTTTCTTTACCATAACTGGATTGGCTACCCACGTTTGGTATTTCACTTCTTGGAGTATTCCGGATTGTACTAGTTCATCTACCTCTTTGCAAGCGGCTGCATTCCTTTCTGGTGCCAGACTTCGACGCTTTTGTTTAATGGGTTCAATATGTTTGAACTCATTAAGCCTGTGTTCTATTCCGAAGGGCTTGCCGTCAATCATGAGTGTTCTCGGTACCCCTGTCATGTTCGAGTATTTCCACGTAAAGATGTCTTTGTTGGTCCGAAGGAGCTTTTCCAACTTTACTTTGAAGGCTGCTGGGAGTTGTTTACCGATCACCATTGCTTGTTCAGGATAGAGCTCATTTATCACAATACGCTCCTCCGCATCCCTGCAGCTTAGAATGACTTTCGGAGGATCTTCCGGGCTTTCCTTGATATTCTTTCCTACACCCGGTGTCTTTCTTAGGTTGTAACTAGAAAGTACAGTTCCAACACCATAAGCCGTTTGAAACTTAATTGCTGCATGTATGGTGGAAACTACAATGCCTATTTTCTGCATGGCCGTCCTTCCTATTAGCAGGTTGTAAGGAGAGTCGGACCTTACGATTGCAAATATGAGGGTCTATGTTCTTGCGAGCCTTCCAACGCCAATTGTTATCTCCAGGGGGACTTCTCCCAAAGGCCATGAGTGCTCCCCTGAAAATCCTACCAAAGGTATCTTCGAGTCTACCCTTTTTGATCTAATTGAAGGCTTGAGCTTTAGGAAACAGTGCTCGTATATGATCTCACAAGAACTACCGCAATCCATGTTGGCCCTGTTTACTTCTCGGTTATAAATTAGAAATTTGATAACTATGGGGTCATCCGAGGCAGGTTGGTCAGCTATAGGGGGAAACATGATTTCCCCTATTGCGTGCGCCTCCTCCTCCTCCTCCTCCTCCTCTATTTCGTTCCTCTTCTGACTCGCCTTTCCCCAACGAACCATGAGGATTGGGGCTTCATTAGGAGTGATGTCTTTTTCCAACTAAGTGTCAGAGATCCTTTCTTTACATTTCTTTATGCCTTTCACAAGGTGTGCTAACTGTCCAGATTTTATAGCCTCCTCTATCTGCTTCTTAAGTTCTCTGCAACTGTTTGTCTCGTGGCCAAAATCTTCGGTTCTTGCCTTTGTTGGTCATACGAGGGGGTGGTTCGAAGGTCTTCGCAGCCCTCTCCGTGGCCAGAATCTCCTTTGGGGGACTTCGTTAGGCTTTCTAGTAAGCCGTGATTAGGACTTTTGTTATAAGGAGAGAACTTATGTTGGTTTTTGTTTCTGCTCCTTGACCCTTCCCATGAAGAATGCTTCGGAAACTTGTTGTTATGTTCTTTGCCATCGATCGGAGCCCCATTAGTGGACACTTCTTTGGCTTCAATCCAAGTGTATGTTTTCTCCATCAGGCCTATATATGTTGCGGGAAGATCTGTGGATAAGAATTCCACGAGAGTGCGATTTCATAGGCCGTGTACGAAGCCAGAAATACGTTGCTCTTCATGTAAACCGAAGATCTGCAGAGTTTCATCGGTGTATCTGGTAACGAAGCCTCTTGTACTTTCATTTTATCTATGCTTAATGTTGTGTACGGTGAGGTGAGTCCTTGTGAATTTCTTCTGCTGGCTAAAGTGTGAACGAAACTTAGCCTTCAGGTCATCAAGGTTTACAACACTACCTGGTTTCTGCCCGTTCCACCAGATACGGGCGGAATCTCGGAGGGTATACGTAAACATGTGACCGGCTACAGGCATGACCCACTTCTGCATCCTAATTGCCCCTTCGAACAAATGTAGAAAGTTATCCGGGTCCCCTTTCCCATCATAAGTGCCTATATGTGACTGCATTTTTAGGCCATCGGGTAAAGGATAGTCTTCGATCCACCTTACGAAGGGTGTGGAGGAGCCCGTAGGTTTCGAATACAGACAATTGTAAGGTGCTGCGCCCATAGGGATGCCAGGGTACGGATTATGGTTAGGGGGTACTCCCGAAGGGGTTTGGTTAAGGTATGGATGGTAAGGTGTGTTCATGTTGAAAGGATAGCTATTACATATGGTATAAGGAGGGTATGTCATTGGGTGCCCGAAGGACGTGGTAGCTTGTGGGAAATTATGGTTGCTAGGTTGTCTGTTCACTGGAGGGTTAAGGCTTTGAGGATAAGTCAGAGCTTGGAATTGGGGATACATACCATTGGGAGGGAGGTTTCCTCCCATATTAAATGGGGGTGGATTTCCTTCTATGCCGGATGAGTGAGAAGGCTGCAACGGGACCCCTGCTTCAGTTCTCCCCAAGTGAGCAGCTAGCAGCGGAGGAAGATTTACCTCAATGTTTTCCCTTCGTTGGCTCCTCCCATTGGAACCTTCAGCAATTACTCATTCCCTTCTAATGGGAGTCCTTTCAAGTACCCCTTCGAAACCAACAGATCTTCTACCCGTCCTTCGGACAGAAGGGGAACCTATCCTAAAAGTTGAATGTGTGACCTCCTGCGCCCGAGGCCTCGGATCCATCTCCAACTCCTCATCATAATCATCACTAGAGTATTCCAACTCTCTTCGCATCTCCGTGTTTCGAGCTTACCTACTACGCGCCCTTAACAGTGATTCCAACTCTTCAAAGTTGGCTTCGATAAAGGCCAGGCTTATGACAGGCTCCAGATTAGCTGATAGCGAAGCATAGTGATTGGGTGTTATTTCTGGATGAGATCGTGTAGTGAACGTGGATGCCATAATTGGGGGAAGGTTGTTAGGGTCAGTTGACGGTATTGGTGTTAAGGTCGAGAAACCCGGTGGGGGTGTAACTTCTCTCTCTTGATTCATGTCGGAAAAGTAGCGGGTATATTTGACTGGTGATTTACTTGGAAATAACGGGACTAATTGTAGCGGGTCCCACGGATGGCGCCAGTGATTGTACAATAAATTGCACGATCAGGCCTACGATGGTGATCGAAGGGTATAGGGGTTGTTGTGGTTGCGCCAAGCTTGTGTTTAACCTGAAATAAGAAATACGAAGACACTACGTTAAGTGATTGCGCAGGGGTTGGGCCCTGCAAACCACCTTCGGCGTGTGAATAAGTGTGAATAAGACTATTTATAGGTGAAGAAACAGCCTTGAAGAGTGTTTGCACGTTTTTAGGAGATCATGGGGGAGTCCCATGATTTGTGGTAACCGCTAGGGCTTAGTGTCCCACTCTTCCTGGTTTAGCGGGGGAGTTAAGGAGAAAGAGGAGACGTGGGTAAGACTTGGTCTTATCATTGTTTGGACTTGACATTGTTCCATCCCAATAACTTACCGAAGGATACCCCGAAGGGCTTAATCCTTCGACTAGCGAATTCCCACTTGGTAACTAGATCATAAGTGATTAGTTTTACGCCATAGAAATTTTTAGGAGGCTAGACATAGCCTTCGATTATGTAGGTTACGAGCAGGACCGAAGGGGTGTCCTTCGACCTGATCGGAGGGTACATCATCAGTGGGTATTTTTTGTAGGACTCAGTAAATGTTATTTGTTTTTTCTGTTAGGAAAGTGTTTTAATTATTGGTATGTTATTGGGAGGGAGATAAGGTGGCGTTGAGATGACAGATGAATAACGTATTGTTATAGCTCTTTAATAAAGTAACTAAGTTGCTTTGACCTATTGATGGTAGCCGGGAGTGATATTTTACTATTCAAAAGTGTAGTGACCTTTAATTTTTACTTATTTACATTTTTAAGAACTTCAATTTTTTTTACATCTATATTACATATCTCACAAATGCATTCAACAAAGCTTGAACTCACAACCTCTAGGCTGGTAAGATACTCACATACCACTAGACGAAAGGCGTTGGGTGACCTTTAACCAATTAAGTTCGTCACTATAACTACCACACGCTACTCAAGTGCTATAGCATGTTAATTATCATGTTTGCAATGCCACGCTAGCTAAGTGAAGTTATGTGCAAGTCTTTTCGGTGTTTTTTACAAAAATATTCTTAAGGATGGCCAATCATAACAAATCTTTTTATAATTCTTTTCATATTTCAGGAAACTGCGACTGTATAATTTAATGTATGAAGATACAATAGTGCATCCGTGATCCGTGTTTGCTCAATTAACTAGTAGCTAGGTTAACCCTACAGTTATAAACATATCTCCTATATATGATTCTATGAAGACATATAAAGAACTGAAGATCGACCACAAATCCCTAAAAACCCATGTAGAAAAGATTGGTTTTCAGATCCAAGAATGGAATATATATGATGGGTCATCTTACATTATTAAATTCTCACCATAAATAGACATATTCTCAGTTTCTCTGCAATATCCATTAAGAACAACATGTATGTTACATCACTTTATTTATTTTTCTGCTTTGGCTGATCGAAACTGAACTCATCAACAAACTAAAATGATATCATGACACAATCTGTACAAAGAACCTTCGGTAATAGCGTAGCTTACTGGCCCATGCATATAACTAGTTAGGCTTTTTGGAGTAGTACATTTATATCTGGTTTATAGGGTGGAAATTGAAGGATTGTATAAAAGATCCGAAAAAAAATCATATTTGATGCATTACTAGGCAATACTAGCTCTACTAATTCAATAAGTTTCATTGAAATAAATCTAGCTAATCATGGGTTATACTTGGAATGTTATAGGTATAACAACAACGTCTCAACCACTAGTACGAATTTGTTTAATTTAGTTTGTCAAATCAGTTTTCACATAGTAAATTTGTTTTTACGTTGCAACTTGTGATGGTGGATGCTTTTGGAAGCATTGGAGAGATTCGAAAATTATTAATCAGGCCCTTAATTATGTATACTTTATGTCTAATATGTTGTTATCTACCAAAATAATTTAAAGAAAGAAAACTATTCCTTCTTGCATACTTTTAACAGCAAAGATTCACAAACGAAGCACATCCCATGATTTGTGTGGCATGCACCTTTAATAAACCGTCATGTAATAAATTTTTATTAGGATAAATATTATGATATGGTTACAAGTAATATAATGTATGTGGAAGCTTGAAATCTGATGGATATGAAGAATATATAAAGAATATATAGTGATTACACAGATAATTTTGTGTAGTCTCTTTCTTTATACGAGAAACCCTGTGTCTTCTAGCTAGGTTGTTTGTATTTATATGTAGTCCAATAAGGGATCTTATAACACTTAAATAATCTACATCAAAATGGCATATATGCATGTTACTCACAAAAATATGGTTTCAAAACATAATCTTTTTGTATGTTTTTGATCACTTCTCTTAGCAGTCATAAGACTCAACTTTGTTGTTTATATCAATATTGATTAATTGATTGTTGTTAATTGCGGCTTCATTCACTAACTTACGGATAAATCGTTTGTATACGGTTTTTGGCCATATGAGCATACTTATTGGTGTGTAAAAGGGAGAACAAGATTGCCAGTTGCAAATTACTATAATGACATCCCTCGAACTCGATCAACATATATGTACGCTGACTATTTGAAGCCAAGAATTACACTTTGAAAGTGAAGGTTATGTAGAGCTCTAGGCACATAATCATTTCTATTTCACATAATACAACCATATATAAGACAAGAAGATAGAAAATGCATATCACATATGATGAACTCAAGTGCTTCATTAACTTGTTTGTAATCTCAAAAGACCAGATGGTTAACATAAGATAACTAGATAAGTAACAAATAACAAACGATTAAAGACCGTCAAATTTCTACTTGACTAGTTTTATAAGAAAATTAGTAAACCTTCATGGATATATATTTGTAACCCTACTTCATTAGCTTGTCGGATGATTCACCACGCAATTAAGTTAGCTGGCCAGCCTCAACTCAAGATCTAGCCCATCCAAGGAACTGTCCATGGTCAGTGGTGTAGCACTCGTCTTCTGCTTCTTACATCCAGAACCCTTATTCGAACAATCATCCAAGTCAAGCCCTAAAACTAGACTTGTTTCAACATCACCATTACCATGATGAGCTACTACAAAATCTTCATCATAAACACAACTCTTGTCAGAATTACTATCAAGACTTTCTTGACTTAAGGGTATAAAAGAAACCCTAGAATGAAACAAACCATGGTCTAAAGACTCTTTACAAATACTATGCTTATTATGGTTTTGTGGCGCACTCATAGTAGCACCACTAGTACCATTTACATTTTGTTTGAGCTTGGCTTTTTCTCTCCTGTGGACATTCATGTGACCACCTAGTGCTTGAGCTGACCTGAACTCTCTTCTACAAAAGCTACAAGAATACGACCTCGGTGGCCATACGAAACTACCAAGAGGGCCTCGAGCATCTTCTGCGAACGCTTGTTCTTCCCATGACCGGCTCGAATACGGATTCATGAGGATACTGTTGTTGCTTTTCGCCAACACCAAGTATTGTGAATATTGCTCCATTTTCAAACTTGTTCAAATAGAAAGTGACATATAGCTAGAAACTGGTCAATGAACGTACTTACTTTATGTTGGTATATTGAAAAGTGATATGATGGATATTCATATACTTATAGGTAGATTGAATTGAATGCATGAAAGCTACAAGTGAGTTAAAAAGGAAGAGAATAAGGGTTAGATAAAAAGGTCATATACGTTGGTTTTTAGAAATAAAGAAAAAGACCGGATGTTTGGCTGATTCAATGGAGGGTACTTGAGTTTTTTAGTTATGGGTAGATAAACGGTCTCTGTCCACTAACTAAAACCATAAACCCTACATATCATAGGGTAATGCATATTTATGTACGTTTGTGTATATGAATTTATGGTCATCCCATGGAACTATCATATATTCCAAGCTCATGCAAGATAATGCTAATGTTCACACAATGTAGTATCTCCAAAGAAAGCCCATATAACTTGATTACTAAAATATTTTGTGTATAAATTTATCTCTACCTCCTCTTTAGTTAGGCAATACCCTGCCCTTTACTTTTTGTATTGGCTTAGGACATTAAAACGGCGACATGTATTTTTATTTTAACGGCGGAGATTTATTAAAAACTCATTTCAGTAAGAAGCTAGCATGAAAAGATCAAGAAAAGATTGCAATAAAAAACGGCAATATGTATTAGGTCACGGATCAAAACCGATTCAAGTCAAGACGAACCGGATCAAAATAGCTCACTAGTCAAATTTATCCTAAAATGCTACTAATTAGTGTCGGTTAGTATATTGTTTTAGTAGATATTCTAAACAATGATTAAGTTAATGCATGGTTAGTATATTGTTTGTGGGATCAATTAAATTACTTCCAAGTTCCAAGTTTCATTCGATGTAATTTATCAAATTATGCAAAGTCCATACAAGGATATGGTATTTTATGATAACATAGGTATCATGGATACCTAATGGTCTTTTAGATAGTGATTTAGAGTGTGTTTGTTTAAGCTTAATTAGCGGTCTTATAAGCTTATTAGCATATATAAAAAAACGAGTAATGATTGAAATTACTAACTCATGTGACTAATTTTATGCTTAAGAAGAATCTTTAAACACATGGCTAAATCAATGATAAATAAGAGGAGTGAGAGTAAGTGCATTACATGTGTCACAAAATGAATAGTTTAGACATTAAATTAGTCACATGAGTTAGTTTTCCCAATCATTTTCTTAAAAAAAAACTCAATGGCTGTTTATTAAATTAGGTGGTTTGGAGATATTATAAGATTAGTCATTTAATTGAGAGAGGTTTTTATAGACCTCCTCATTAAGTTGAAACAACGATTTGGGCTCACTCATTAAATTGAAAAAAAAAACACACTCTAAGCCTAATTAAATGTTTGGTTAAGCTTATATATATGTTTGGGCTTATGAGCTTATTTATATGAATAACCAACACTAGACACATAACAGAGTTTGCAACAAAAGTGGCTTGGAAAGATTTATGATGCAATGGTAATAAAGTGTTATGGAATGCTTTGGTTTGGTTTCCACAGAGTATACCTAAACACTCTTTTATCCTTTGGATGGCAATTCAACAATGCCTTGACTCCCATGAGCATTTGTTTTTCATATGCCCTTACACTAACAAAAAGTGGAATGAGTTGCAGAAACTAATTGACCAACAGTTTTCATTCAACTTGGAAAATATTATTGAAGAGTTCTCATCATTGAAAGCCAACTGAAATATATGAAGTATTATTAGGAGATTGGTGCTGGGAGCAGCTATATACTTTGTGTGGCAAAAGAGAAACACAAGGATATTTCAAAACTGTGAGAGAACAGTGGAAACTTTGGTGCAGAATGCTATTGATAGCATCAAATGGAGAATAATGAATTTTGTAGTAAAATACATTGATTCTGTCAAGGCTGTTGAAGAGAAATAGAATGTGCAGATCAAAAGAGCCAAGAGCTAAACAGAATGAAGATGTAAATTTTAGTATATTGTGTGTATTAGATTTAGCCACAATTGTTCAGTATTGATGAGTTGTATTAGGTTATAGAATGCTTGTTGTTTTGTGAGCCTATTTGTGATAGACTCTGTAGATACAACATGGGATATGTCCATGTGTGTTAAAAAGAGTCTTTTGTATTTTTTTTGATTAATAATATTTCACCTTTCAAAAAAAAAAAAAAAAAAAACTTCGTATTTTATTTGAGCAGGGGTGTGGTAATATAAGAATATTATATAAGAAGATTTTATATCCTCATTTAATAATTACATCATTTTAATGTTTGTATACTTTTTGTTATTTTACTTAATTAATTATGATAAGTTAAGCCAAACAACTAGCAAGAGTTTATAAGCTCATGATATATATGTCATAAGTTGTTTATATAACATAACCATAAGCTTAATTCAAAAGCTTAGTCAAACAACCCCTTGATATGAATATTGGACAATATGAACTAGAAATAGTGTGTGCTTTGTTTGTAGCTACAACCAGTTTCTTAATGGTCAAGTTAAAATTTAAACAAATGCAAGTAACCTAATTATTTTAAGCGTTTTGCTAATCACAATTTTAAGGGTTATTGTTAAAATGCTTTGTTTCACTATAATTTATTGTAATAATATAATTAATCAATCACAATTAAGAATTAAATGTGTATGCACTGTTTTTGAGATTTTTATCTATTTTTTTTCTTTTTCAAGATTATCATTCAAGAATAATTTAAAAGTGATGCTGTAATAAAAATTATTTGCTTAACACAATCTTTAGGGCTGTTGTTAGCAAAACTCTTATTTTAAAAACAAGTTTATTTTTCTGTGTGTACGAATTTGAATGGATCGACTTCAGAATCATCTTATTCGTCCCTCGACATCGAGACAAGATTAGAAGTCAAACGAAATATAATAAGACCTATATTATATTGAATTTAATTGTCATATCCGCTACCAACTAAACAAATAATATACTATCTTACGCTAAAGGCATTAATTGATTACCCAACGTTAAATTTTTTAAACCATTGTTACCCAACGGTAAAATCTTTATTTTCTATTTTTCCATATATGTTGAATCTATTGACATAGATTTCATGTGTTTTTAACGATATTTTGTAGGGTTTCTTTCAGTTTTTGGTTTCTTATCCTATCAAAGAAACCCGACTAATACAGTATCTTATGTGGTTAGCGTCATATGGTTAAGGTTAAGGTGAGTATTAATTTAAGAAAGGGCGGAGCCAATTTTTTTAGTTCGGCAAAAGGTGAAGATCGGTGGGATCACCCTGGTCCCGTGCATCCTAAGGATGTCGACCGGACCCTCCCCCAAGGACCCGGCCCCAGACAATGAACACCTGTCCCAGTGACTGTACTTATCAGGAGGTGGACTATGAACCATTTGCCATTTTCTGCAAAAGGCCCCTCGTTGACCAGTCAATCTGAGCATTTACGGTGGGGGATGGTGTCACTTGGACTTTAGTGCCAAGGAAGAGGTTTGAACCCGGGTCTATTGACTCGGGCCCAAACACCCTTACCATTGGACTAAAGCTCCAATGACACCAATTTTTTCAGTTAAAGGGGGCGGGCTGTACTTGACGCAAAAAGTTATAGTGATAAATATCGCTTCAAAAATTAATTTATAGTATTGTCTTTTATTGTTTAAGTTATTCATTTATGAATTTGCAAACATGTATGAGAATACGGAGGCTCAATGTAAAAAATTAATAGAAAAACGGTTTGTAGTCTAAATAACTAATAAATTTTTGATGTAAAAATATGATTTAGCGCTGAATGAATTAAAGTTGCTGAATGATTCCAAGATGCTGAGTGAAACTGATTCTGTGTGAAAATTATTGTTTGATAATTATTCTGAATGAGCAATCTGAGTTGCCTTAAATTACCAATTTAACCTTGGGACTAGATTTGTACTTAGCAAAATATATAGTTTGATTAATTTTTTTTTTTTTTTTTTTTTTTTTTTTTTTTTTTTTTTTTGACGCAAATAGAAATATAATATAAAGAAAACAATGTTAAGTTAGCAATAAAATGTAAACAATCATATCAAAAGATCATAAAACATTATTAATTACGAATTAATTTTAAAAAGAACTCATTATCATTTAAAAAATAAATCATCAATTTGATTATGAAATCACGAGAACTAGTTTACTCTTAAAAAAATGATCAAATGCATATATAAAAGTTGACTATTTGACACACTCAAAGATGACATTTATGTAATTTTTGTGATGCTTAATCAATTTGCATGTCTTTAATGCTGACCAATTCAGCACTTAGTGAAATGATTAAGAGAAGAAATTTTTTTATCAAACAGTCAATCACACTTAATAATTAATGATAAGGCCCCCCCATAAGTTGTTGATTATGGGTGGTTGAGCACCCACTACTCCACTAGTCATTCACCATAGTAGGATAAAAGAACATAAACGAAATAACGTAACAGTTTACTACGGAGTACTTGTTTTATAGTGTTTGGTTGTAAGCATACGATTTATACATTCGAAGTTATTTGTTCTTTTGTTAAACAACGAGAAGTAAATGACCGAAGAGCCTTTTCCAAATAAATTAAGCTTTTCTTTATAGAACTATGGAAAAACATTATACAGTGTTATATTGAGAGTCGATTGAAGCTGAAAAAAAAAATATATATATTTATGTCGATCGTGTTGTCTTCAAACATATAGTAAGAGTTTCATATGTTCGTTTTTTTTAACAAAATGGTCAAAGTTCAATTAAGTATCGTTTGAAGGAGTTAATTTTGGCTTGGTTGTAGTCTTCTAGACAATTGGACTGATGTGTGTTTTTACCTCAAAACAAGTAACCCTTCTGTCTCATATTAAATATCCACTTTTAACTTTTTAAGCTTTTTTTTTTTTTTTTTTTTTTTTTTTTTTTTTTCAATTTTAAACTTAAATTTTTTTGTTTGTATTATATAATATTTGATAAAAATTATATCAACGAAAATACGTTTAAAACCCACTTCATTCATATATTTTGTGATGAAGCGTAGAATCACGAGTCAGAGTTTATGGGCCTAGGTCGTTGACCTAGTTACCTTTAGTACGAACCGGATACTTGACATCATTTGGAAAGGTAGAAAATATAACGTGAATGGGGGAGAATGGTTTTTCGGGTGGCGATTCCCTGCTGGTAACTCGCATTTAATCTTGCGGTTTTACGCCACATTTCCGAAGAGGAACCGAATAACCATGTTGTGAAGATTTATAATGGTTTGGTGATACGTTTCTTATGCTCGTGCTTTACTCAATTGCTTCGGAGCACAAGAAAATGAACTTACAGAGAAATGAAGGAATAAAGGGATGATCATTTACTCATTTCACGTCCTCTATTTATAGGCCATGGGAATATCACAATATCTTTGAAGATGTGATAAGATATTAATCAATCTGTATGCATGATCTCAAAAGATATTGATAAATCTTCTACTAGGTATTCAAATATCTTCCTCCTGCAAATTGCATGTTATTCTTGCATTTAAGTTTAATATAATGCCTTTAGATGCATATATATATTTTATATATGGTTATTCATAATATCTTTAAATGCATATACATCTTTAATATGGGTATCTTATCAAGTCCCCCAATCCATGTGGGTAAATATTTTTTAACACATACGAATTCGAATAATATTTTTGGAGTTTATGTTTTTTAGATGGAGCTGTTGCTTTATATTAGCTATTTATTGCTTTTTATCCCTTTCATGGCGGGACGATGTCTTGATATGGACATTTTCGCTTTGCTTTATATTAAGCTTTGCGTATTAGCTATCCTCCCTTTAATGTCGGGAAGTTTTCATTGAAATGACTATGTCACTCTCGCACGACGAGGCTTCGCGTCTTTGTAGTGGACGTGCCACTTTGCGCAATAGGTTTTGCGTCTTTGTAAGCAATGTAGCCTTTTATCCCTTTTAATGGCGGGATGGTTTTTGGTATTTTTTATGTACGTACGCTATTCATAGCTTTCTTAATCCCTTTAATGGCGGGATCAGTATCATTGGAGTGGACTTGCCACCTTGCGCGATTGAGTTTCACGTCTTTGGAGTAGATTTTCCCCTTTGCGCGATCATCTTTCGCGTCTTTTGTTCGGACTTGCTAGTAGCGGAGTTTCACTTTACATGCATGATGAGCTTTCACATCTTTTTGAGTGTTTATATCATTTTGTGCGATTTGCTGTGAATGAAACCCTCTTAAAACGTGGAACACACAATTCCGTTCATCCTTTTTTCTTCATGTTAGTCCTTGATATTTAAGCAAAAATAAGATGATATAATTTACAAATGAGCAATAAGCAAGTAATAGTTGCAAGAGCATATTTTAAGTGATAAAAACCTCTTTGTCAAGTGATATATGAGGGATATCGATTTACCGAATGTTTTCGAACAGCCATAATGCCAGGAACAATGTATTATATGTTAAACATTATTCCTTTGTAGTTTCTCGTGCATCATTTACTTGTACGTTCAAGTAGTTGATGCTTTTCACTGAATTTCTTATAGTAAACTAATAGACATTCCTTTTCCAAAATTGTTACATCAGGCAACATTTTTTTAAGAGCTAGACTTAAACGTTGAGTCATATTTACTCAAAGTCTTGTATTTGAGCTCTTTTATTTCAAGTCGTTTGATCTCAAAATGTTACATGTTGCCTTTAATCTGTTATGATATTTGCTCACTTTAGCATATCGATTCAAGATTAAAGTGGGTGATAAGTGATGATACACGGTGAGCATACCCGCTAGTTTTTGCTCGGGTCCCACGGATGGCGCCAATTGATGAAGCGTAGAATCACGAGTCAGAGTTTATGGGCCTAGGTCGTTGACCTAGTCACCTTTAGTACGAACCGGATACTTGACATCATTTAGAAAGGTAAAAAATATAACGTGAATGGGGGAGAATGGTTTTTCGGGTGGCGATTCCCTGCTGGTAACTCGCATTTAATCTTGCGGTTTTACGCCACATTTCTGAAGAGGAACCGAATAACCATGTTGTGAAGATTTATAATGGTTTGGTGATACTTTTCTTATGCTCGTGCTTTACTCAATTGCTTCCGAGCACAAGAAAATGAACTTAGAGATAAATGAAGGAACGAAGGGATGATCATTTACTCCTTTCACGTCCTCTATTTATAGGCCATGGGAATATCACAATATCTTTGAAGATGTGATAAGATATTAATCAATCTGTATGCATGATCTCAAGAGATATTGATAAATCTTCTACTAGGTATGCAAATATCTTCCTCCTACAAGTTGCATGTTATTCTTGCATTTAAGTTTAATATAATGCCTTTACATGCATATATATATTTTATATATGGTTATTCATAATATCTTTAAATGCATATATATCTTTAATATGGGTATCTTATCAAGTCCCCAAATCCATGTGTGTAAATATTTTTTAACACATATGAATTCGAAAAATATTTTTGGAGTTTATGTTTTTTAGACGGAGCTGTTGCTTTATATTAGCTATTTATTGCTTTTTATCCCTTTCTTGGCGGGACGATGTCTTGATATGGACATTTTCGCTTTGCTTTATATTAAGCTTTGCGTATTAGCTATCCTCCCTTTAATGTCGGGAAGTTTTCATTGAAATGACTATGTCACTCTCGCACGACGAGGCTTTGCGTCTTTGTAGTGGACGTGCCACTTTGCGCAATAGGTTTTGTGTCTTTGTAAGCAATATAGCCTTTTATCCCTTTTAATGGCGGGATGGTTTTTGGTATTTTTTATATACGTACGCTATTCATAGCTTTCTTAATCCCTTTAATGGCGGGATTAGTATCATTGGAGTGGACTTGCCACGTTGCGCGATTGAGTTTCACATCTTTGGAGTAGATTTTCCCCTTTGCGCGATGATCTTTCGCGTCTTTTGTTCGGACTTTCTAGTAGCGGAGTTTCACTTTACATGCATGATGAGCTTTCACATCTTTTTGAGTGTTTATGTCATTTTGTGCGATTTGCTGTGAATGAAACCCTCTTAAAACGTGTAACACACAATTTCGTTCAACGTTTTTCTTCATGTTAGTCCTTGATATTTAAGCAAAAATAAGATGATATAATTTACAAAATGAGCAATATGCAAGTAATAGTTGCAAGAGCATATTTTAAGTGATAAAAACCTCTTTTTCAAGTGATATATGAGGGATATCGATTTACCGAATATTTTCGAACAGCCATAAGGCCAGGAACAATGTATTATATGTTACACATTATCCCTTTGTAGTTTCTCGTGCATCATTTACTTGTACGTTCAAGTAGTTGATGCTTTTCATTGAATTTCTTTTAGTAAACTAATAGACATTCCTTTTCCAAAATTGTTACATCAAGCAACATTTTTCTAAGAGCTAGACTTAGACGTTGAGTTATATTTACTCAAAGTCTTGTATTTGGGCTCTTTTATTTCAAGTCGTTTGATCTCAAAATGTTACATGTTGCCTTTAATCTGTTATGATATTTGCTCACTTTAGCATATCGATTCAAGATTAAAGTGGGTGATAAGTGATGATACACAGTGAGCATACAAAGCTAGTTTTTGCTCGGGTCCCACGGATGGCGCTAATTGATGAAGCGTAGAATCACGAGTCGGAGTTTATGGGCCTAGGTCGTTGACCTAGTCACCTTTAGTACGAACCGGATACATGACATCATTTAGAAAGGTAGAAAATATAACGTGAATGGGGGAGAATGGTTTTTCGGGTGGCGATTCCCTGCTGGTAACTCGCATTTAATCTTGCAGTTTTACGCCACATTTCCGAAGAGGAACCGAATAACCATGTTGTGAAGATTTATAATGGTTTGGTGATACTTTTCTTATGCTCGTGCTTTACTCAATTGCTTCGGAGCACAAGAAAATGAACTTAGAGAGAAATGAAGGAACGAAGGGATGATCATTTACGCCTTTCACGTCCTCTATTTATAGGCCATGGGAATATCACAATATCTTTGAAGATGTGATAAGATATTAATCAATCTGTATGCATGATCTCAAAAGATATTGATAAATCTTCTACTAGGTATGCAAATATCTTCCTCCTGCAAGTTGCATGTTATTCTTGCATTTAAGTTTAATATAATGCCTTTACATGCGTATATATACTTTATATATGGTTATTCATAATATCTTTAAATGCATTTATATCTTTAATATGGGTATCTTATCAAGTCCCCCAATCCATGTGGGTAAATATTTTTTAACACATATGAATTCGAATAATATTTTTGGAGTTTATGTTTTTTAGACGGAGCTGTTGCTCTATATTAGCCATTTATTGTTTTTTATCCCTTTCATGGCGGGACGATGTCTTGATATGGACCTTTTCGCTTTGCTCTATATTAAGCTTTTTGTATTAGCTATTTTTAGCTTTTCCTCCCTTTAATGTCGGGAAGTTTTCATTGAAATGACTATGTCACTCTCGCACGACGAGGCTTCGCGTCTTTATAGTGGACGTGCCACTTTGCGCAATAGGTTTTGCGTCTTTGTAAGCAATATAGCTTTTTATCCCTTTTAATGGCGGGATGGTTTTTGGTATTTTTTTTATGTACGTACGCTATTCATAGCTTTCTTAATCCCTTTAATGGCAGGATTAGTATCATTGGAGTGGACTTGCCACCTTGCGCGATTGAGTTTCACGTCTTTGGAGTAGATTTTTCCCTTTGCATGATGATCTTTAGCGTCTTTTGTTCGGACTTGCTAGTAGCGGAGTTTCACTTTACATGCATGATGAGCTTTCACATCTTTTTGAGTGTTTATATCATTTTTTGCGATTTGCTGTGAATGAAACCCTCTTAAAACGTGGAACACACAATTTCGTTCATCCTTTTTTCTTCATGTTAGTCCTTGATATTTATGCAAAAATAAGATGATATAATTTACGAAATGAGCAATATGCAAGTAATAGTTGCAAGAGCATATTTTAAGTGATAAAAACCTCTTTTTCAAGTGATATATGAGGGATATCGATTTACCGAATATTTTCGAACAGCCATAAGGCCAGGAACAATGTATTATATTTTACACATTATCCCTTTGTAGTTTCTCGTGCATCATTTACTTGTACGTTCAAGTAGTTGATGCTTTTCATTGAATTTCTTATAGTAAACTAATAGACATTCCTTTTCCAAAATTGTTACATCAGGCAACATTTTTTTAAGAGCTAGACTTAGACGTTGAGTTATATTTACTCAAAGTCTTGTATTTGGGCTCTTTTATTTCAAGTCGTTTGATCTCAAAATGTTACATGTTGCCTTTAATCTGTTATGATATTTGCTCACTTTAGCATATCGATTCAAGATTATGGTGGGTTATAAGTGATGATACACGGTGAGCATACGAAGCTAGTTTTTGCTCGGGTCCCACGGATGACGCCAATTGATGAAGCGTAGAATCACGAGTCGGAGTTTATGGGCCTAGGTCGTTGACCTAGTCACCTTTAGTACGAACCGGATACTTGACATCATTTAGAAAGGTAGAAAATATAACGTGAATGGGGGAGAATGGTTTTTCGGGTGGTGATTCCCTGCTGGTAACTCGCATTTAATCTTGCAGTTTTATGCCACATTTCCGAAGAGGAACCGAATAACCATGTTGTGAAGATTTATAATGGTTTGGTGATACTTTTCTTATGCTCGTGCTTTACTCAATTGCTTCGGAGCACAAGAAAATGAACTTAGAGAGAAATGAAGGAACGAAGGGATGATCATTTACGCCTTTCACGTCCTCTATTTATAGGCCATGGGAATATCACAATATCTTTGAAGATGTGATAAGATATTAATCAATCTGTATGCATGATCTCAAAAGATATTGATAAATCTTCTACTAGGTATGCAAATATCTTCCTCCTGCAAGTTGCATGTTATTCTTGCATTTAAGTTTAATATAATGCCTTTACATGCGTATATATACTTTATATATGGTTATTCATAATATCTTTAAATGCATATATATCTTTAATATGGGTATCTTATCAAGTCCCCCAATCCATGTGGGTAAATATTTTTTAACACATATGAATTCGAATAATATTTTTGGAGTTTATGTTTTTTAGACGGAGCTGTTGCTTTATATTAGCCATTTATTGTTTTTTATCCCTTTCATGGCGGGACGATGTCTTGATATGGACCTTTTCGCTTTGCTCTATATTAAGCTTTTTGTATTAGCTGTTTTTAGCTTTTCCTCCCTTTAATGTCGGGAAGTTTTCATTGAAATGACTATGTCACTCTCGCACGACGAGGCTTCGCGTCTTTATAGTGGACGTGCCACTTTGCGCAATAGGTTTTGCGTCTTTGTAAGCAATATAGCTTTTTATCCCTTTTAATGGCGGGATGGTTTTTGGTATTTTTTTTATGTACGTACGCTATTCATAGCTTTCTTAATCCCTTTAATGGCAGGATTAGTATCATTGGAGTGGACTTGCCACCTTGCGCGATTGAGTTTCACGTCTTTGGAGTAGATTTTCCCATTTGCATGATGATCTTTAGCGTCTTTTGTTTGGACTTGCTAGTAGCGGAGTTTCACTTTACATGCATGATGAGCTTTCACATCTTTTTGAGTGTTTATATCATTTTTTGCGATTTGCTGTGAATGAAACCCTCTTAAAACGTGGAACACACAATTTCGTTCATCCTTTTTTCTTTATGTTAGTCCTTGATATTTAAGCAAAAATAAGATGATATAATTTACAAAATGAGCAATATGCAAGTAATAGTTGCAAGAGCATATTTTAGGTGATAAAAACCTCTTTGTCAAGTGATATATGAGGGATATCGATTTTCCGAATGTTTTCGAACAACCATAAGGCCAGGAACAATGTATTATATTTTACACATTATTTCTTTGTAGTTTCTCGTGCATCATTTACTTGTACGTTCAAGTAGTTGATGCTTTTCATTGAATTTCTTATAGTAAACTAATAGACATTCCTTTTCCAAAATTGTTACATCAGGCAACATTTTTTTAAGAGCTAGACTTAGACGTTGAGTTATATTTACTCAAAGTCTTGTATTTGGGCTCTTTTATTTCAAGTCGTTTGATCTCAAAATGTTACATGTTGCCTTTAATCTGTTATGATATTTGCTTACTTTAGCATATCGATTCAAGATTAAAGTGGGTTATAAGTGATGATACACGGTGAGCATACGAAGCTAGTTTTTGCTCGGGTCCCACGGATGACGCCAATTGATGAAGCGTAGAATCACGAGTCGGAGTTTATGGGCCAAGGTCGTTGACCTAGTCACCTTTAGTACGAACCGGATACTTGACATCATTTAGAAAGGTAGAAAATATAACGTGAATGGGGGAGAATGGTTTTTCGGGTGGCGATTCCCTGCTGGTAACTCGCATTTAATCCTGCGGTTTTACGCCACATTTCCGAAGAGGAACCGAATAACCATGTTGTGAAGATTTATAATGGTTTGGTGATACTTTTCTTATGCTCTTGCTTTACTTAATTGCTTCGGAGCACAAGAAAATGAACTTAGAGATAAATGAAGGAATGAAGGGATGATCATTTACTCCTTTCACGTCCTCTATTTATAGGCCATGGGAATATCACAATATCTTTGAAGATGTGATAAGATATTAATCAATCTGTATGCATGATCTCAAAAGATATTGATAAATCTTCTACTAGGTATGCAAATATCTTCCTCCTGCAAGTTGCATGTTATTCTTGCATTTAAGTTTAATATAATGCCTTTACATGCATATATATATTTTATATATGGTTATTCATAATATCTTTAAATGCATATATATCTTTAATATGGGTATCTTATCAAGTCCCCCAATCCATGTGGGTAAATATTTTTTAACACATATGAATTCGAAAAATATTTTTGGAGTTTATGTTTTTTAGACGGAGCTGTTGCTTTATATTAGCTATTTATTGCTTTTTATCCCTTTCATGGCGGGATGATGTCTTGATATGGACATTTTCGCTTTGCTATATGTTAAGCTTTGCGTATTAGCTATCCTCCCTTTAATGTCAGGAAGTTTTCATTAAAATGACTATGTCACTCTCGCACGACGAGGCTTCGCGTCTTTATAGTGGACGTGCCACTTTGCGCAATAGGTTTTGCGTCTTTGTAAGCAATATAGCTTTTTATCCCTTTTAATGGCGGGATGGTTTTTAGTATTTTTTTATGTACGTACACAATTCATAGCTTTCTTAATCCCTTTAATGGCGGGATTAGTATCATTGGAGTGGACTTGCCACCTTGCGCGATTGAGTTTCACGTCTTTGGAGTAGATTTTCCCCTTTGCGCGATCATCTTTCACGTCTTTTGTTCGGACTTGCTAGTAGCGGAGTTTCACTTTACATGCATGATGAGCTTTCACATCTTTTTGAGTGTTTATATCATTTTGTGCGATTTGTTGTGAATGAAACCCTCTTAAAACGTGAAACACACAATTTCATTCATCCTTTTTTCTTCATGTTAGTCCTTGATATTTAAGCAAAAATAAGATGATATAATTTATAAAATGAGCAATATGCAAGTAATAGTTGCAAGAGCATATTTTAAGTGATAAAAACCTCTTTGTCAAGTGATATAAGAGGGATATCGATGTACCGAATGTTTTCGAACAGCCATAAGGCTAGGAATAATGTATTATATGTTACACATTATTCCTTTGTAGTTTCTCGTGCATCATTTACTTGTACGTTCAAGTAGTTGATGCTTTTCATTAAATTTCTTATAGTAAACTAATAGACATTCCTTTTCCAAAATTGTTACATCAGGCAACATTTTTTTAAGAGCTAGACTTAGACGTTGAGTTATATTTACTCAAAGTCTTGTATTTGGGCTCTTTTATTTCAAGTCGTTTGATCTCAAAATGTTACATGTTGCCTTTAATCTGTTATGATATTTGCTCACTTTAGCATATCGATTCAAGATTAAAGTGGGTGATAAGTGATGATACACGATGAGCATACGAAGCTAGTTTTTGCTCGGGTTCCACGAATGGCGGCAATTGATGAAGCGTAGAATCACGAGTCGGAGTTTATGGGCCTAGGTCGTTGACCTAGTCACCTTTAGTACGAACCGGATACTTGACATCATTTAGAAAGGTAGAAAATATAATGTGAATGGGGAGAATGGTTTTTCGGGTGGCGATTCCCTGCCGGTAACTCGCATTTAATCTTGCGGTTTTACGCCACATTTACGAAGAGGAACCGAATAACCATGTTGTGAAGATTTATAATGGTTTGGTGATACTTTTCTTATGCTCGTGCTTTACTCAATTGCTTCGGAGCACAAGAAAACGAACTTAGAGATAAATGAAGGAACGAAGGGATGATCATTTACTCCTTTCACGTCCTCTATTTATAGGCCATGGGAATATCACAATATCTTTGAAGATGTGATAAGATATTAATCAATCTGTATGCATGATCTCAAAAGATATTGATAAATCTTCTACTAGGTATGCAAATATCTTCCTCCTGCAAGTTGCATGTTATTCTTGCATTTAAGTTTAATATAATGCCTTTACATGCATATATATATATTTTATATATGGTTATTCATAATATCTTTAAATGCATATATGTTGGGAATTAAATAAATCAGAAGAATCAGAAGAATCAGAACATAAAGGTTCAAAGAAATACATCAAGTATGTTCCTACTGATAAAGCTATAAAGCATGTTTCTGCTGATGGATTCTGCTGAAGAAGGTGTTTCTGCTGATGGATTCTGCTGAAGAACGTTTTTCACTGATGGAGACTATGGTCATGTCGATACTGATGAGATATCGTTACTGCTGAGTCATTCTACTGCTGAGTAGATATGCATGGAAAATATCTTTTGTTGTGTCGTTAGTTGAGTGTTCAAATTGTATACTCTTATAGGGTATGACACATTATAGATATATGACTTATCATAGTTAGTAGATTGACACATCCTTAGAATAAGAGTTTGTAAAGATCTTTTTGGACTATAAAAGATGATCTTAGACTAGATATTGGATACATATGTGAAATATCCAATAAACCAAAAACTTCTATAACTGTTAGAACAATAGAACAAACAAAAATATCACAAGTCACATAAGATTCAAGTTTCTTTGTAACCCTGGTGATAGAAAAGATCACTCGTATTGTTTTTGAATAATATTGAATCATTTGGTGTTAAGTATTCCATTTTCATATCATAAATATAATCTTCTAAGTGTGGTTAAGTAGATTCTGCATACTTAATCATATTCACACAACATATCTCATACACAAAGAATGAAGGTTTAACCACCTTATCGTGTATCGGTTTCTTAGCCCAACAAGTGGTATCAGAGCGTCAGGCTGATATTGTTGTTTTAGAAGAAGAAGTAGAAATGGATGTTGAATCTGTTCAAACGAATGTTGCTGCAAAAGTACCAATGCTCAAACAGAATGAGTTTGAGATGTGGAGGTTAAGAATAGAACAATATTTTCAAGTGCAAGATTATACACTTTGGGAAATTATTGAAGATGGAGATTCTTTCAAGTCTACAACCACTACATCAACAATTGATGGTAAGGAAGTTACAAAGCTGCAAACCAAGCCACAATCTGCAGAAGATAGAATTAGGAAGAAGAATGATCTAAAGGCCAGAAGCATGCTGATGATGACCATTCCAAGTGATCAACTTATAAACTTCAGCAAATACAAAGATGCAAAGTCATTATTTGAGGCCATTATTGCAAGGTATGGTGGGAATGAAGCCACCAAGAAGACCCAGAAAACTCTTCTTAAGCAATAGTTTGAAAATTTCACATCAACCAACCATGAATCTTTAGACCACATGTTTAACAGGATTCAGAATATTGTGAGTCAACTTGCTATACTTGGAGTTGAAATACCTCAAGAAGATTTAAACTCAAAGTTTCTGAGAAGCTTACCTGAAGAGTGGGCTATGCATGTTGTTGTCTGGAAGAACAAGTCAGACATTGACACCATGGATCTTATGGATCTGTATAGCAACTTTAAAATTGTTGAGCAAGATTTAAAGAAAACTGGAGGTTCTAGTTCAAGCACTGGGAACATGGCATTTATGTCATCTCCTAGTAATTCAGTTCCAGTTACTAATGAGAAAGTTCATGATGGTGTAAGTGCTGCTAGTTCATCAAGTAGTACTTTTGGAATTTTGGATGAGAAAACATGTTGTGCTTTTTTCACAAGCAAGCATAATGTATCCATGTTAACTCATGAAGACCTCCAAGAGATCAATGATGATGATCTGGAGGAAATGGATCTAAAATGGCAAATTTCTCTTCTTAGCATGAGAGCTAAGAAATTCTATCAAAGGACGGGGAAGAAGATCACAATCAGTAGCAATGATCCTGCTGGTTATGACAAGTCAAAGATAGAATGCTACAACTGTCACAAGATGGGACACTTCTCAAGAGAGTGTAGAAGGCTAAGACAGCAAGATAGCAGAAATAGAGATGTTGGAAGCAAATCCAATACAGGGGAAATTTCTGAACCAAAAGCTATGGTAGCTATTGATGGGTTAGGTTTTGATTGGAGCTTCATGGATGATGAAGAAAAAGGTTCTTCACAGATGGCTCTTATGGCATTTACTGCAACTGAGGTACAAGATCATAAAGCTTGTTCTAATACTAGTACTGCTCTTAAAGAATTAAAACTCTTAATTAAACAGTATGATAACCAAAAGATTGAGCTAGCCAAAACTGACCAAGACCTTTTCAATTATAAATGTGGTTTAGAATCTACAGAGAGGCAAATTCTATACTATAAAAAGAATGAGCTTACCTTTACTGATGCTAAAACTTTACTTGAAAATGACATACTTTTTAAAGATGAAATAATTAAGGCTTTAAAAGAAGCATTCGATAGGGTCAAGGCTGAAAAAGGAAACATTCAATTGACTGTAGAAAAGCTTGAATTTGCTTCTAAAAATGTAAACAACATAATAGACAGTCAAGTGAATAATAAAGTTAAGTCAGGATTAGGATATAATACAGCCCCACCTCCTTATAGAGGTATCCTAAAACCCCCAAGGATAGACCTAGAGCATTCAAGATTACCTGAATTTCAGCTACCTGAGTTACAATATGGAGTTCAACCAAACTCTAACATAGTAGCTGATGAGCCTAAGAAAGAAAGTAAATGTTCATGCAAAACATTACTTTTTCAGGACAAGGTGTCCTTTGTTAAGAAATCAGATTGTATAGTTGTTGAAAACTGTATATCTGACAGTGATGATAAACAGGTTATGTCTAAACCTGAAGTGGTTAGGAAAACAAGAACAAGAGTTCCTAAGATAGTCAAACACAATACTGATAGGCCTAAAACAAATTTAAAACATGTTAGGCAACCAGTTAGATATTGTGAGCAATATAGAACCACAAACAAGCCCAAAGGTAACCAAAGAAATTGGAATAACCTCAAGTCTTACCAACTAGGTGATGACTTTGCTTTTTACAATAAAGCTTGTTTCAGTTGTGGTAGTTTTGACCATCTTGCAGCTTTCTGCAACCAATGGGTATCTGGGTATGAAAGTAATAGAGTGAACTACAAAAGGCAAACACCTAAATCTCATTTTCACTCTAATTCTAAAAGATCAAAACCCAAAACAGTCACAAAAGCAGTTCCTGCTGATAGAGCAAAAACGGTTCCTGCTGAAAGAAAAATAGTTTCTGCTGAAAGACCATATCTGACTGTTTACCCAAAATCAACAATTAAGGGTGCAAAAACAACTTACAAACATGCATCTAATATTGTTCAAAGACCCATTCAAACAAAAGCAGTGGTCCAAAAACAAGTTTGGAGACCAAAGGGTACAACTACAAAGCTAGCAGTTTCTGCTAAGCATACTGCTGCTAAAGGAATCAGGGCAAATGCTGTTAAGGCCTCAGCATGTTGGATTCTTAAATCCAATGTTGCATCAACAGTACTTAAGAGATTACATTTCATTGATGCAAGAGGCAGATCCAAGTCAGTGTTGGCTTGGATCCCCAAAGAAAACTAATTCTTTATTTGTGTGCAGGGACATTCACCAACAGATCATGAAGATCAAGGATATTCAGATAGTGGGTGTTCAAGACACATGACAGGGAACATGTCTTATCTTTCCAACTTTCAATCAATTGATGGTGGATATGTTACCTTTAAAGGAGGAATTGGTGGAAAAATTACTTGTAAAGGTACTATCAAAACCAGTAAATTAGATTTTGAAGATGTGTTTTATGTGCAAGAGCTTAAGTATAATCTCTTTAGTGTCTCACAAATGTGTGATAGAAAGAATAATGTTCTTTTTACTGAGACTGAATGTCTTGTACTTTCTCCTGATTTTAAGATGCCTGATGAAAGTCAAGTACTTCTTAAAATTCCTAGGAAGGGCAATATGTGCAGTGTTGATATGAATAACATTGTTTCTAAAGATGCTTTAACTTGTCTTGTTGCAAAGGCCATATTAGATGAATCTAAATTATGGCATAGGAGACTTGATCATATTAACTTCAAAACCATAAATAAGATTGTTAAGAATGGTTTGATAAGAGGTTTACCTCACAAAAGATTTGAAAATGATCAAACATGCACTGCTTGTCTTAAAGGCAAACAACACAAAGTCGCTTGTAAGCCCAAGATTTTTAACTCTATCAATCAATCATTGTTTATGCTTCATATGGACTTATTTGGACCTGTTTCAGTAAGTAGTATAATGCATAAGAGATTTTGTCTAGTTGTTACTGATGACTATAGTAGATTTACATGGGTATTCTTTTTAGCTTCTAAGGATGAGACACCAAACATTCTTAAGACTTTTATTATAGAGATAGAAAACCTAGTAAGCAAAAGAGTAAAAGTCATTAGATGTGATAATGGGACAAAATTCAAAAATAGAGTTATGGATGATTTCTGCAAAGAAAAAGGTATTAAGAGAGAATTTAATGTTGCTAGAACTCCTCAACAGAATGGAGTAGCTGAAAGAAAGAATAGAACACTAATAGAAGCTGCTAGAACTATGTTAGCTGATTCAAAGTTGCCTATAACTTTTTGGGCTGAAGCAGTCAACACTGCTTGTTATGGTTCAGAACAGAGTTTTAATAGTACAACCTCACAATAAGACATCATATGAACTTTTTAGAGGAAGAACTCCTGCAATAGGATTTCTTAGACCTTTTGGATGTCATGTGACTATTCTGAATACCTTAGACCATTTGAGAAAATTTGATGGTAAAGCAGATGAAGATTTCTTTGTTGGATATTCTCTCAATAGCAAAGCTTTTAGAGTATACAACATAAGAACTAAGAAAGTAGAAGAGAATCTACATGTAGAGTTCTTAGAGAACAAGTCTAATGTAGAAGGTCAAGGACCAAAATGGCTATTTGATCTTGAATCTCTAACCCATTCAATGAATTATGTGCCTGTTGTTGCAGAAATTAATGATTTTTCAGGTTCACAAGCAACAGATGAGGCAAGGTTAGACAAGAAGACAAATCAAGATTATGTGATGATGCCAATATGGTCAAATACAAGTGTGGAATCAACTTCAACAAATGGTGAATCTTCTTCTGGCAAAGCTAAAGAAGGTGTTGAAGATGAAAACAGAGAAGGAAGAACAGAGAAACAACATAATGTTTCTGCTGATGAGCAAAATGTTCCTGCTGATGAGCAAAATGTTCCTGCTGATGAGCAAACAGTTCCTACTGATAAGCAAATTGTTTCTGCTGATAGTTCTTCAGAAGAAACAAAAGCAGACTTTTCAGAAGATGAGGTGGATTTGAGCAATATTCCATCTGACTATCAAGTTCCTTCTACTCCACAATCAAAGATTCACAAAGTCCACTCCCTAGAAAATGTGATTGGAGATGTACAATCTGGTGTGAAGACAAGACAACAATTGATGTCTTTAGATCAACAAGGGCTTCTTGATGCCCTTTATGCTTCAAAACAACATAAGTTTTCAAACTCTTGTTTGCTTGTATGTTTTCTCTCACAAGATGAACCAAAGAATATTCATAAAGCCCTAGAGAATTCAAGCTGGTTAGAGGCTATGCAAGAGGAGCTTCTTCAGTTCAAGATTCAAAAGGTATGGGTGCTAGTTGATTTACCTAGTGGTGTAAGGGTAATTGGCACTAGATGGGTTTTTAGAAATAAAAGGGATGAAAGAGGCATAGTGATTAAGAATAAGGCTAGATTAGTAGCACAAGGGTACACACAAGAAGAAGGGATAGACTATGATGAGGTTTATGCTCCAGTAGCTAGAATTGAGGCAATTAGGCTTTTCTTAGCTTATGCTTCATTTATGAACTTCACAGTTTATCAAATGGATGTCAAGAGTGCATTTTTATATGGTTTAATTGAAGAAGAGGTGTATGTTACACAACCTCTAGGCTTCATTGACCCTGACCATCCAGACAAAGTGTACAAGGTAGTTAAAGCTCTATATGGCTTGCATCAAGCACCAAGAGCTTGGTATGCAACACTAGCTTCCTATTTATTAGAGAATGGATTTCAAAGAGGAAAGATTGATCAGACACTTTTCATCAAACAACACAAGAAAGGTCTTATGTTAGTGCAGGTGTATGTGGATGACATTATCTTTGGATCTACTAGGAAGGAGATGTGTTTAGATTTTGAAAAACTTATGAAAGATAAGTTTCAGATGAGTTCTATGGGAGAACTTACATTCTTTTTGGGTCTGCAAGTTAAGCAATCATCTAAAGGCATGTTTATTAGTCAAGACAAATATGTTGCAGAGATTCTTAAAAAGTTTCAATTTGCTGATTCCAAAATGGCAAGCACACCAATGGATCCTGAGAAGCCACTTCTTAAAGATATAGATGGAGAAGTGTGGATGTACACACTTACAGATCTATGATAGGCTCTTTGATGTATCTTACATCATCCAGACCTGATATCATGTTCTCTGTTTGTGCATGTGCAAGATTTCAAGTAACTCCAAAGGTTTCTCATTTAACAGCAGTTAAGAGAATTTTTAGATATCTCAAAAGTCAACCAAAGTTGGGTTTATGGTATTCTAGAGAATCACCTTTTGATTTGGTAGCATACTCAAACAGTGATTATGCTGGTGCTAGCTTGGACAGAAAGTCAACAACCGGAGGATGTCAATTCCTTGGATGCAGACTTATCTCATGGCAGTGTAAGAAGCAAACAATTGTGGCAAATTCAACAACTGAAGCTGAATATGTAGTTGCTGCAAGTTGCTGTGGTCAAGTTCTATGGCTTCAAAACCAACTTCTTGATTATGGGTACAATTTCTTACATACCATTATTCATATTGATAATAGTAGTACAATTTGCATTATTAAAAATCCAGTGCAACATTCTAAAACAAAACACATTGAAATAAGACATCATTTTATTAGAGATTGCAATGAGAAAAGGTTAATTCAAGTAATGAAAATTGCTTCAGATCAAAACCTTGCAGATCTTCTTACCAAAGCTTTTGATGTTGGAAGATTTCAGTACTTGGTAGCAAGTATTGGAATGCTTAATCTTTAAATTTTTCAATATAATGTATTCTTGTATATAGATTTTGTTAATGCATCTAACTTTGTTATCTAAAGTCTACTATTAACAATTTAAAGTTATTCATACAGTTAGTTCTATGATTATTCTAATTCAAGACAAGTACTTTGTACTTTGTTTATTTGGTTTTAGACTAACAGTTTTAGGTATGAATATTTGAGCTCAAAGGCTATTTCAAGTGAAATATGCTGATCAAAGCTGCTGATCATTGTTGCTGAAAGCTATCATTGTTGCTGATCATTTCTACTGATATAATAGGTTCATGATAGAAAAGGTTTGGGACTTCAAAACTCCTTAAAACTTCTTTCTTGAAATCTGATTATGATGTTTCACTTTGAATTGATAAATTAGTTGATCAGAAATTAACTGATACAACTCACTTTCTATCATTTTATACTCTCAAGTATAATGTGACTAATCTACGGATATCTGATAGAAAGAACAGCGAGCAAAAGTGAATCTAACACTTGTGTTAGAGGTAACAAATGCCACGAGCTGGAAACCCTGTAAAGAAAGCCTTTTGAATATTATTATCTGTACACAGGCGGTTATTTATAACTGAAAACATTGGTTCTCACACAACCAGAGGTTGCTTTAAACCAAAATTTTGACTAAGTGTCTGTTACACACTTAATCCCTTCAAAATGGTTGTAAGCAGTATGATTTTTCATAATAAAATCATATACATACTGCTAAGGCAAAAGTTTCTCAAAAGGATTTTTCAAATATGACTTTAAAAACCATCAACAGATGGACCATGAGTCAAAAACGTCCATTGAATCACCTCTCATAGGAGTTAACACACCTAGAAGTGATGAGGACAGAATCTTAAACTCTTAAGGAATTGATGGCTTCATGTACAAATTGTCTGAAAACATGGAAAAATGATAGATCAGATGATGATGATATGATTGTGAGAAATCTTTCAAACAAGGGGAGGATATGAATATAAGATGATATTTGAATCTCAGGGGAGGAAACAAACATCTCAGGGGAGGAAATTCAAGCCCGGTTAAAGGAAGATTAACCAAATGAAAAGAAAGAAAAGGCAAGATCATACAAGATGATGACATAGAGGTTGAAAATGACAAGAACATTCTTTAAATGTTGTATTCAGAAGAGATGAAGCATTTCAAAGGAGAAAGTTCTATCTAGGTCAAAAGTTGAAAAGATTCAATTTTAGTTCACTACGTTTGTTCATCACTTGCAAAGGTAAATTGATAGATGATATCTTGTTGAAAACAAAGGAAGATTGCACCATCTTTTAGTCCAAGATTGGAGCAAAGTGTTAATTTTGATAAGTCAAAGATCAGAAAACAGATGAGTTTTTCAGAATAGAAGAAGTTCAGATCAAGGGTCTGACAATGAAGTGTTTAAAAGATCTTCACAAAAGTCCTCATTTAATTCAGAAAAACATGTTTGAATGTGATTCACATGTTTAGGGGAGGATTGTTGGGAATTAAATAAATCAGAAGAATCAGAAGAATCAGAACATAAAGGTTCAAAGAAATACATCAAGTATGTTCCTGCTGATAAAGCTGAAAAGCATGTTTCTGCTGATGGATTCTGCTGAAGAAGGTGTTTCTGCTGATGGATTCTGCTGAAGAACATTTTCCACTGATGGAGACTATGATCATGTCGATACTGCTGAGATATCGATACTGCTGAGTCATTCTACTGCTGAGTAGATATGCATGGAAAATATCTTTTGTTGTGTCATTAGTTGAGTGTTCAAATTGTATACTCTTATAGGGTATGACACATTATAGATATATGACTTATCATAGTTAGTAGATTGACACATCCTTAGAATAAGAGTTTGTAAAGATTTTCTTGGACTATAAAAGATGATCTTAGACTAGATATTGGATACATATGTGAAATATCCAATAAACCAAAAACTTGTATAACTGTTAGAACAATAGAACAAACAAAAATATCACAAGTCACATAAGATTCAAGGTTCTTTGTAACCCTGGTGATAGAAAAGATCACTCGTATTGTTTTTGAATAATATTGAATCATTTGGTGTTAACTATTCCATTTTCATATCATAAATATAATCTTCTAAGTGTGGTTAAGTAGATTCCGCATACTTAATCATATTCACACAACATATCTCATACACAAAGAACGAAGGTTTAACCACCTTATCGTGTATCGGTTTCTTAGCCCAACAATATATATCTTTAATATGGGTATCTTATCAAGTCCCCCAATCCATGTGGGTAAATATTTTTTAACACACATGAATTCGAATAATATTTTTAGAGTTTAGGTTTTTTAGACGGAGCTGTTGCTTTATATTAGCTATTTATTGCTTTTTATCCCTTTCATGGCGGGACGATGTCTTGATATGGTCCTTTTCGCTTTGCTTTATATTAAGCTTTGCGTATTAGCTATTTTTAGCTTTTCCCACCTTTAATGTCAGGAAGTTTTCATTGAAATGACTATGTCACTCTCGCACGACGAGGCTTCACGTCTTTGTAGTGGACGTGCCACTTTGCGCAATAGGTTTTGCGTCATTGTAAGCAATATAGCTTTTTATCCCTTTTAATGGCGGGATGGTTTTTGGTATTTTTTTATGTACATACGCTATTCATAGCTTTCTTAATCCCTTTAATGGCGGGATTAGTATCATTGGAGTGGACTTGCCACCTTGCGCGATTGAGTTTCACATCTTTGGAGTAGATTTTCCCCTTTGCGCGATGATCTTTCGCGTCTTTTGTTCAGACTTGCTAGTAGCGGAGTTTCACTTTACATGCATGATGAGCTTTCACATCTTTTCAAGTGTTTATATCATTTTGTGCGATATGCTGTAAATGAAACCCTCTTAAAACGTGGAACACACAATTTCGTTCATCCTTTTTTCTTCATGTTAGTCCTTGATATTTAAGCAAAAATAAGATGATATAATTTACAAAATGAGCAATATGCAAGTAATAGTTGTAAGAGCATAGTTTAAGTGATAAAAACCTCTTTGTCAAGTGATATATGAGGGATATCGATTTACCGAATGTTTTCGAACATCCATAAGGCCAGGAACAATGTATTATATGTTACACATTATTCCTTTGTAGTTTCTCGTGCATCATTTACTTATACGTTCAAGTAGTTGATGCTTTTCCTTGAATTTCTTATAGTAAACTAATAGACATTCCTTTTCCAAAATTGTTACATCAGGCAATATTTTTTTAAGAGCTAGACTTAGACGTTGAGTTATATTTACTCAAAGTCTTGTATTTGGGCTCTTTTATATCAAGTCGTTTGATCTCAAAATGTTACATGTTGCCTTTAATCTGTTATGATATTTGCTCACTTTAGCATATCGATTCAAGATTAAAGTGGGTGATAAGTGATGATACACGGTGAGCATACGAAGCTAGTTTTTGTTCGGGTCCCTCGGATGGCACCAATTGATGAAGCATAGAATCACGAGTCAGAGTTTATGGGCCTAGGTCGTTGACCTAGTCACCTTTAGTACGAACCGGATACTTGACATCATTTAGAAAGGTAAAAAATATAACGTGAATGGGGGAGCATGGTTTTTCGGGTGGCGATTCCCTGCTGGTAACTCGCATTTAATCTTGCGGTTTTAAGCCACATTTCCGAAGAGGAACCGAATAACCATGTTGTGAAGATTTATAATGGTTTGGTGATACTTTTCTTATGCTCGTGCTTTACTCAATTGTTTCGGAGCACAAGAAAATGAACTTAGAGAGAAATGAAGGAATGAAGGGATGATCATTTACTCCTTTCACGTTCTCTATTTATAGGCCATGGGAATATCACAATATCTTTGAAGATGTGATAAGATATTAATCAATCTATATACATGATCTCAAAAGATATTGATAAATCTTCTACTAGGTATGCAAATATCTTCCTCCTGCAAGTTGCATGTTATTCTTACATTTAAGTTTAATATAATGCCTTTACATGCATATATATAATATATATATATATATATATATATATATATATATATATATATATATATATATATATATATATATATATATATTATATATGGTTATTCATAATATATTTAAATGCATATACATCTTTAATATGGGTATCTTATCAAGTCCCCCAATCCATGTGGGTAAATATTTTTTAACACATATGAATTCGAATAATATTTTTGGAGTTTATGTTTTTTAGACGGAGTTGTTGCTTTATATTAGCTATTTATTGCTTTTTATCCCTTTCATGGCGGGACGATGTCTTGATATGGACCTTTTCGCTTTGCTTTATATTAAGCTTTGCGTATTAGCTATTTTTAGCTTCTCATCCCTTTAATGTCGGGAAGTTTTCATTGAAATGACTATGTCACTCTCGCACGACGAGGCTTCGCGTCTTTGTAGTGGACGTGCCACTTTGCGCAACAGGTTTTGCGTCTTTGTAAGCAATATAGCTTTTTATCCCTTTTAATGGCGGGATGGTTTTTGGTATTTTTTTTATGTACGTACGCTATTCATAGCTTTCTTAATACCTTTAATGGCGGGATTAGTATCATTGGGGTGGACTTGCCACCTTGCGCGATTGAGTTTCACGTCTTTGGAGTTGATTTTCCCCTTCGCGCGATGATCTTTCACGTCTTTTGTTCAGACTTTCCAGTAGCGAAGTTTCATTTTACATGCATGATGAGCTTTCACATCTTTTTGAGTGTTTATATCACTTTGTGCGATTTGCTGTGAATGAAACCCTCTTAAAACGTGGAACACACAATTTCGTTCATCCTCTTTTCTTCATGTTAGTCCTTGATATTTAAGCAAAAATAAGATGATCTAATTTACAAAATGAGCAATATGAAAGTAATAGTTGCAAGTGCATATTTTAAGTGATAAAAACCTCTTTGTCAAGTGATATATGAGGGATATCGATTTACCGAATGTTTTCGAACAGCCATAAGGCCAGGAACAATGTATTATATGTTACACAATATTCCTTTGTAGTTTCTCGTACGTCATTTACTTGTACGTTCAAGTAGTTGATGCTTTTCATTAAATTTCTTATAGTAAACTAATAGACATTCCTTTTCCAAAATTGTTACATCAGGCAACATTTTTTTAAGAGCTACACTTAGACGTTGAGTTATATTTACTGAAAGTCTTGTATTTGGGCTCTTTTATTTCAAATCGTTTGATCTCAAAATGTTACATGTTGCCTTTAATCTGTTATGATATTTGCTCACTTTAGCATATCGATTCAAGATTAAAGTGGGTGATAAGTGATGATACACAGTGAGCATACGAAGCTAGTTTTTGCTCGGGTCCCACGGATGGTGCCAATTGATGAAGCGTAGAATCATGAGTCCGAGTTTATGGGCCTAGGTCGTTGACCTAGTCACCTTTAGTACGAACCGGATACTTGACATCATTTAGAAACGTAGAAAATATAACGTGAATGGGGGAGAATGGATATTTGGGTGGCGATTCCCTGCTGGTAACTCGCATTTAATCTTGCGGTTTTACGCCACATTTCCGAAGAGGAACCGAATAGCCATGTTGTGAAGATTTATAATGGTTTGGTGATACTTTTCTTATGCTCGTGCTTTACTTAATTGCTTCGGAGCACAAGAAAGTGAACTTAGAGAGAAATGAAGGAATGAAGGGATGATTGTTTACTCCTTTCACGTCTTCTATTTATAGGCCATGGGAATATCACAATATCTTTGAAGATGTGATAAGATCTTAATCAATCTGTATGCATGATCTCAAAAGATATTGATAAATCTTCTACTAGGTATGCAAATATCTTCCTCCTGCAAGTTGCATGTTATTGTTGCATTAAATTTAGAGAAAATTCCCAAAATAGGCCAAAAAGTTGAGACATTTCCCAAAATAAGCCAAAAATAACTTGTTTTCCCAAAAGAGTCATGTGCTAATGTGCGAACGTGCGATTCCAGTAAATTTTTGACACGTGTCCAGACCAAAGGTACAAAACCAATCATTTGCAAGTAAAGTTAATTTCAATTGTACCCCACGTGTTGTTTGACTTTTAAAAACAAATGTGCAAATTTCTAATGTGCGAACGTGCGAACGATGGCTACCCATGTGCCACTTTTATTGGGAAAGAACAAAAGATCTTTCACTTTTCAGGAACAAAATCTCACTTTTGTACTACCAAAGTACATCTAATATTATTTTTAAATGACCAAAAGACTTTTAATATTAAAAAAAAAAAAACCGATCATTATCATCTCCTACTTTGATAAAAAAAAAACACCGAAAATCACACACACATGACTGATTCTCACATAAAATCAAGCGATCTTGCCACCAAATCATAAGGTGTTACTGGATCTGTTTTCTTTTGTTGTGCAATGTCTCCTCCTAGAATCCACGTAAGTTCTATAGTGATTCAATTATTTGATTTTTTGATTAGGGCTTAGTGCAAAAAGTCATCGCTATATATAACAATAATATGCTTAAAAGTAAGCATATAAGCAGTTTTTTGATTAGGGTTTATATTGAATAAAATGTATGTTATATAAGCACATAAGCAGATTATTTATTAGGGTTTAGATTGAATGAAATGTATGTTAATAAGCACATATGTGATTTTATTGATTAGGGTTTGGATTGAATGAAATGTAGGTTAATAAGCACATAAGCGGTTTAATTGATTAGGGTTAATTGATCTCTTAATTGATTTTCTAGCGTTGATGAAAAATTATGTTTCAGTTTGTACAAGTGATTTGAACCTCGACAACTTGAACTTAAAACTGCTTAAAAATAAGTACATAAGCATTTTATTGCACTCAAAACTGTTTTAGTATGTGTGTGTAATTGTGTAGCATTATACTTGTAGTGATTTCTTACTTATTTATCGATATTTGACACAATTATATTGTGATCGTGATGAGCTTATATGATCTGTTGATTATGTGTTAGTATTAGTTCGAGGTGATTGGTTATATAATGAGGGCTAATTATATGGCTTAAATATTATTTTTTAAGGTTGTACAATTCGGTTTCTTATTCATACTTAGGTTGTGCATACCACTTAGGTTAAAGAATGTCACTCTAAGCAGTTAAACCAACACTTTGACTTTGAAATCAGGATAACCAACACTTCAGATCATATGTTCGGGAATGAGTACTTTTTTGGGTAAAGAGGGTGTGAGTACTTTTGGACTTCCCTAGTTTAAACAAAGGATCAATTCGGATCTAAGCAAATTGGTCTTTTTATTATGGTTCTTAATTAACTACCAAATGATCAATTGGTTACACTAGGGGTTGTCCAAAAATCTCTGTACAGTCGTTAGTCATTAGGTGATGTAACTTGGTGCTAATTTGCTAAACATCTCCCAAAATTAAGAGATAACCCATGCACTTGTTCTTGGTAATCAAGGGAGCTTGTTTGGAACTTATAATCATGCAACAAACTTAGGAACTTAAAATATTGTTTTTTAAGGTTGTACAATTCGGTTTCTTATTCATACTTAGGTTTTACATAACCACTTAGGTTGTGCATAACCACTTAGATACATTGCTATAAATCAGCTGTGTTATCCTAAACCCTAACAAAAATCGTATTCCTGAATTATGATTATATTATTTATATATATATATATATATATATATATATATATATATATATATATATATATATATATATATATATATATATATATATATATATATATATATATATATATATATATATATATATATATATATAGGTTGTTAATTATAGTTTACTTCATAATCTTAACTTTTATAATTTTTTATTTTGTTTATTTAGGTTGTTAATGCCAGGGTAAACATCAGAAGTAAATTATACCTACTTACAAAGATTCGAGATCGTCTAGCGGATAGGGGGAAAGTTCTTATAATTTGTTTAGACGTAGTGTTTTCGGTCCATGGCTAAACATTAGAACGGAAGATCATGATAACTACCTCTTGAATTTCCTTCTTTCTCATCAAAGGAATGTTACTGATGCAACTTATGGTACCCCATTTATTTTTGATATTGGCCAACACACCATAGAGATAGGGAGGAAAGAGTTTTGTCTTATAACATGTTTTCGATTTGGGAAAATCTCGTTAGAACATTTGGTTGGTGTTAAGTCTAGATTTATGCAGCGTGTGCTCCCCGGTCTTAAGTGTTTGAAGGGGAAAACCTTTTAGAGATGCTTGAGAGTAAAGATTTTGAGCACATATTGGCCGAGGATGCTCTGCGTGTTTGCCTTCTATTAGCGGTTGATTATGTTTTTATGGGTCAAGAAATGAGGCATGTGATGGTCAAAGAGATTATGGTTCTGGTTGACGACTTGGATGCATGGAATGCTTTCCCTTGGGGGGGGGGGGGGGGAGCATATGTAGCAAGAATTTCATGACAGGATTTACATGTTGGTCTCTTAAAAAAGAAATGAGTTTATGGAAGGGTATGCAAGAAAGGGGGCGGCATACCAGGCAGTCTATAACTTATACGGATTTGCTTTCGCGCTGAAGGTTAGTATACTTTCATACTTATTAAGTATATGTGTAATTAAGTATATGTGTATTATTAGGTATTTATTGACTGATTCAATAAGCCAACTCATAATTTACAGTTAAAAAATGTGCCCATGTACTTTAAGGACTAATTCACATATGCTAACTCATAAGCTAACTCATACTGTAACAGATTTGATGCTTAAACCGAAACCTGCTTAATTAAACAAAAACAGCTTAACTAGTGTTTATTCTTTTGCCAGCATAACATTGAGATAAATTTTCATTGCTTTAATATTATTTATTATTTAGTTGTGTTTGGATTAGCTTATTTTATTATAAAGCAGACCAACTAATTACTAACACTATGATCTTGTTTCCATCTAAGTGAATGCTTGTTCACATTAAATATTTTTGTCCTTGAGACCTTTCCTAAGTCAAAGCTATGGTGGGACAAAGATGAGGAGGCTCTTCCACGAGGGGTTGCTTGGGGTGATGTGACTGTGTTTAACAAATCAGCTTATGACAAACTTTTTTATGTGACAACACCACTACAACCCATCATTCCAATAGCTATCGAGAAGGCATCACACTGGTTGATATCAAGTTTAGAATATTTCGACAAAGCAGGTGGATCAAGTTCAAGTTCATACAAACCAGTTAAACGGGATAAGATCAAGTCTAGGGTTTGTCGAAAAGGATTCCGCAAGGAGGTACGTATCCGTACTGAGGTGCATACAAGAGTTGTGGAAGAAACTTATTCCGGTGACGGTGATTCTAGTGATGTGGAGGTGGATGAATGCACTAGGCGCATGACCAAGAAGCAGCTTTTGAAGAGGATGGTTAATGTGGAAGGTCGTTTAGCTGCAATAGTGCAATTAGTCAAACAAGCTAAGGTTACCACTGATGTTATGGATCCAGATGTTAACCATCCTCCTAAAGAGATAGTTGGGGAGTCAAAGATTGTGATTGAATTACGTGCCGATGTTGAGAATCCAAACAGTAATGACAATGCTGTTAAGGATAATGATGTCGTTGTTGAAAATTCAAAGGTGTGCGTTTTACTAAATAGTTGTTAAGATATATGATCTGTTTATTTATTTATTTACAATTTTTTTCCTTTTTTAAATTCATCTGTTAAGGAGCCTATGGAAGAGGATACTTACAAGGCTGTTAAGGATAATGATGTCGGTGTCGAAGATTCGAAGGTGTGCGTTTTACTAAATAGTTGTTAAGATATATGATCTGTTTTATTTATTTATTTACAATTTTTTCCATTTTGAAATTCATCTGTTAAGGAGCCTATGGAAGAGGATGCTTACAATGCTGTTAAGGATGATGATGTCGGTGTCAAAGATTCGAAGGTGTGTGTTTTACTAAATAATTATTAAGATATATGATTTGTTTATTTATGTATTTACAATTTTTTTCCTTTTTGAAAATAATATTTTAAGGAGCCTATGGAAGAGGATGCTGATAATGATGTTAAGGATAATGATGTCGGTGTTGAAGATTCAAAGGTGTGTGTTTTACTAAATAGTCTTTAACATATATGATTTGTTTATTTATGTATTTACAATTGTTTTCATCTTTTAAAGACATCTGTTAAGGACCATATGGAAGAGGATGTTGCAAAAAGAAAGATGGAAGTCAACGTTGAGCAGCCAAATGTCAAAAATGATGCTCTGGAATTTAAAGACATTTTTGTTACGCCAACTCCAAAGGTAACTCCATAGTTAACTATGTAGTTTAAGTTTTACCAATTTGGAGGTTTAGTTTACTGATAATGATATTGTATTAAGTTTCAGGATTCAGCAAATGAGTTGATGGATTTTCCTTCCTTTTCCACTCTTCCAAATGATATGGTATGCAATTTTCATATCTAAGCCTATAAAGATTTGTGTTGGAAATGTAGTGGTTACTTTGACTTACTTATATCTCAGTTTCAGGATACCAATGGTTTTGATGATCAAATTAGTGTCACACATGTTGACACTGAACTGTCCCCCATTCGGGATAACTCAGGGAGTAACGTGGTATGCAAATCTCATGTCTTAAGTTTAAATTATACGTTTTTAAGTTTCATGATTAGTTGAATACAACTTGTTGGTAACATAGCCATTAGCATTGGATAAACTAAAGGTCGGGGGTTTTCCTGCCGATTTAAACCTTTTAGAGGAATGGTAGGATATCATGTATAGGAAGCAAGCTGGCATCATGTTTTGGCAATCTAAAACACGAGATAATGATAGATAGTTTGATATTTGAATAGCGAAAATTGATTATCAATAGTAGGGTTCTGAAAATGTAGAATTACTAGCAAGAGGAGTTCCATTACTCTTCACAATTGAGTGAACCGGACACACAGAATGAGGGTTCTAAAAATGTAGAGTGAACCGATGATTCTTGGTTTAATAATCTTTTTTTATCGTAATTACTGATTGGCTACTTGTTTCTGTACCTCGTATCTATTGAACTATTTAAGGAAGGGACATTTAACTTACTTTAGGTCAAGTGTGCCAAGCTTGAATGAGATTTTTTCATAAAACATTTGTGTACATGTGTGTGGGGCAACTCTGTTCTGTAATTGTGTGTGATTCTTGCTGATAGAATTTGTAGATAAAAAGTTGAAATGACCCAACTTAGACATGTCAAATGAACTTATGAATTAATTATACGTCTTTAAGTTTCATGATTAGTTGGATAAAAGTAATTTGTTTCTCATTTTCAAGATGTTGGTGTCACGCATGCTGAGGCGGAACAAAATTTGTCGCATAATCCGGAAATCTCCGAGATTAATGTGGTATGCAAGTTTTATTTACTAAATTCAAAATATATGTCTTAAGTTTCATGATTAATTAGATAAAATTGAATTGTATATAATTTTCATGAGCAGATGGATGATGCTGTTAAAACTGTAAGGGTTCCCTTCAAACGAGAGAGAAAGAAGAGCCGTCATCTTTGTCATCCGTATACAGCTCCACCACCTACTACACCAAAAAGGTCCAAAAAGTGTCGTCCTAAAGCTAAGATCTACAAGTCTAAGATGCAGTCTCTGATTGGTGAAGATGGAAATGATATCATTCTTGAACCGTGGATAGAGGTATATGTCCGTTTCTTTTTTTTACCTTATATATTTGACCTGATTCCAGTAGTTTAGTTTAGTAACCATGATTTTTTTTCTCATCGAAATGTTTCACAGCAATTGAATCGTCCTGAATTTTCCCCTGCCACCATGATCAATCCTCATCAGGAAATAAACTCGTTATTGCTTTCAAAGAAGGAGATGACATTTCGTTTTCCATGGGTTAATGGAGAATTCAATAATAAGTTTTAGGCTGCTTTAGTGGGCAAGGATGGAAACAGAAGAGCTTGGCTGTCTGATTTGGTACGTCATTATTACCTGTTAAGGAGCATTTTTAAAATTTTTTGCTTTATCTATGTCATTTGCTATTGTAGTAACTATTTTCTTTATGCTTTGATATTGCAGCACATCAAGGCATGGTTTTTGTATATGTGGCACTTTAGACCGCATGATGCTGATTGGGTAATGGTCGGCCCATATTTCAGCGCACAACTTTTTCATCGAGACCTCCCGTTGTATTATGCAAATGGCATTGCCTATGGTGTGCCTTGGTATGCCAAAAATGTTGAAAAGGTAACAAGTCCATTTCTATCAGTATTTTTCATTATGTTGTTTAGATCACGCACAACTAGGATCCATAGCTAGACATCAAATCAAATCAAATCAAATTACTTGTGTAATTAAGTCATAGCTAGACATCAAAAACAGTAGAGGAAACACATAATTTTTTTTCATTTAGACCCCGATTTTGAGCAAATGAAAAGATGAGGTTTGTAGAGATATTAAATTCATTCTGTTTACTTATGCAATTCTTTGGTATGAAATGACAAAGAAATCTTGATTACGCCCAGATCCTAGAGCATTAATCTTTATAAGTTTCAGTATTCCTCCTTTTTGTGATTATTTACATGTTTTCTTGCTTAATCTTGGAATAGTTTTACAGATTCATTGCAATGGTCAAACTAGAATTGCTTTTGTAATCTGAATCTTGTGTCATTTTCTTTTGGATTGGTAGGGGTGGGTGTGCTGGGGGTGGGGTGTTGATTGTATGAATGGTGAGGGTTGTCATTCAATTAACAGTGTCCATCATAAACACTAGGGCCACTTTATCTATTTTGCCTTGTACATAAGAAAGGCCACCTACAAACCATGAAGCCTAGCTAGGACCACTTTATCTACTTTGCTCGGTATGAAAACACTGGGACCACTTTATCTATTTTGCCTTGTACATAAGAAAGGCCACCTACAAACCTGTTGTGCTATTAATATCTAGTTGGACTATTTAATGCACTTTTGTTTACACATTATGTCGAATAGCTTTACTTAATTTATGATGGACATATGATTTGATCTCAACTTATGATGTATTTGAATAACAAAACTAGGTTCAATGTCTCAATTTAGATATGTCTTGGGTCTGATTTTGATTGTCTACATGCGTAGTTGTATTGACTTTGTTTTTAACCACTAGTGTTTATTCATTCACTAGCTAATTTGTTAATACAAATAATGTCAAAAACGTTATTTGCATTATTCGGTCTTCTCGTGTATTGATAATCACAAAATATAAAGACATGTTATGTAAAGTTACGGTTTATAAGTTTTTAATCGAGGAAACTCGTTTCTTCTACGTAGCTGCTTCAACATCACTTCAGGTATGAACAAACTTTATACCATCATTAGTTAAGTGATCAAAGAGTTTTTAGTTTCTCCTAAACTTACATTTTTAAGTTTGACAAAACATTTTTACAAAAGTATTTTTGTGTTTTCTAAAGAAATGTTTTATCAAGAAAATAAATTCAAATTCAAACTTAATAACAACTAGTTTTCCCCCCAAATCAGTTCAGCCTAAACCAGATAAGTTTTCACCACGTAAAGACAAAATGGGAGCGTTCTGTCAGGGCGGTCCCTTAAATAGGCCGACGGTCCCTTAGTGATAAAGGACCGTCTGGCATTTAAAGGATCGTCCCTCTCCCACCTGTCGTCTATAAATACTAAACTGTTACACTTCAGAAAACAGACTTCCACACACACAAAACTTTCTGGTCTTTGTTCATTTTAATCTTTGATCACTATAACATGTCCCTCTCCCACCTGTCATTCATGATCTTACAGAACCTGTGGTAGTACGACTCTATGGATTCACCAGGAATTGAAGTAAACTTGCGAAGTTCCTTGAGCAATTGTGTTTCCATTTCCTGTTTCCCGATGTCTGTCCCATACATTAACCTCTTGACTCTTTCCCAGATAGCATGAGCACTTACTTCACTATCAACAGTAGCATAAGTGGTTTCAGGTAAACCAAGAACGATGTAATGAAATGCCTGATCATCAACTGCAATCTGTTGTCTGTCTTCCTCAGTGTACTCAGTCTCATTCTGATCTCTGTAGTATGGTTGTACTGGGGGGGTTCCATTTGGATCACCAAGGTCTAGTACTTGTCTTGGTTTTAAGGGTCCTTCCATAATGGATTTGATAAGAAGTTTTCCATTTGGTTTGCTCTTAAGATAGCGCATCATACGACTAGCCCATTGTGAGTATCCACCATTTGACAGCATGGGAGGTCGGTTTTCTGCACCAGCTGCATGAATATCTTGCTGAGTTGCCATTGATGAAGTGATGATTGATAAAGTTGATTCTTGGATCATTTCAACGAAATATGAGATGTGTTTAGAGTAAGCTGATGCAAGTTTTTGTGGTGAAAAAATTGATCTAAAACCTTAAAACCTCAATAACTTCTTCCCGGAGTGTTTTAGGCCTCGAAACTTCACCTGAATCGATAAATCATCAGTGTGTCGTTCTCCTCGGTCTCACGGTCGTTTTGACAGGTATTTCGTCCAAAACGGAGTTACGGTTCAAAAGTTATAGCCGTTTGAAGTTTGATCGTCAAAAACCTCACAATTGTCAAAATTCTCGAAACTTTTCAAAATTCTCGAAACTTTTATGTGTTCTCAAAACTTTGAGGATTCTTGAAATTTTGAGGATTCTCGAAACTTTGAGTATTCTCGAAACTTTGAGTATTTTCGAAAATATGGGTTCTCGAAAGATTTCAGAATTGTCGAAAAATTTCAGAAACTTCGAAAATATGCACCAAAACTTTCTAAATTATACAATTTAGAGAGTATACCACGAGTTCAAGTGTTTTCTCACTTATACAAGCAAGGGAAACACTGAGTAAGCAATGGTAGCACTTAAGGATCAACGAGGTGTATTCTCGTAAGTTGGTACAAGTGTGTTCTCGAAAATTTTGTGTTCTAGAAAGATGGTACAATTGTGTTCTAGAAAGTTTGCCAGAATTTTGATTTTGCTAAAAGCTCACCCAAATGAAGTTTGTATTCCAAGATTTTTGTATTCTAGAAAACAAGTACAAAACTAAATTCGAATTTTTTAAAGCTTTAATATTTCAAAAAGGTTGAAACTTTCTTGTTAGAAAAGGTTTATAACACTAGTTTGTAATAAAAAAAAAGTGTTAAAGACCAAGAAAAACAAGAAAAGTAAAGAACTTTTATGAAAAAAACGTGTAGTAATGCTAAAAAAAAATCGAAACAAACAAACTCCCAACACTCCTAATTCATTGTTTGGAGATTGATACCACTTGTAGGACCTTAGATATCACAACTTTATTACACAATGTAAGCTCAATATGAAGTAAAGGTGGTGACTTGATATGTATATGTATGTCGTGTATATGTAGAGAGAAAGAGATGGAAATGGAACTATTATTGAAAGAAACACACACACTTACACACTCAAGCACACACCTCAAATGAGCTTTGAGGTGTTTATATAGTAAGTTACATTATGCCCTAAAAGGCTTTCTATGGGCTTTGTCTAATGGGCTTGGTTTACATTTTCTAATAAAGGCTTACATGATATACTTAATAAGTACCAAGTCCATAGCCCAATATTCTTAACTATTACAATACTTGTCGACTCAATAATGATCGTCACTTTTAATGCTAACATCTTCTAAACATAAATGAAACCATTTGTCCTCGATTTATATTAGAATTCTATAGTGGAGTCAAAATCAAACGTGATCAGGATTACTCCATACATTTTAGGTGTAGCATAGGTCACTATGGATTCTCCATATCCCTTGAGCAATTTGCTCAAATTCTTGGACTTCCATATCATGGGCAATGTTCCTATTCGGAAGCAGCCGATCTCGACTCTTTCCTCGAAAATCAAGAAGAGCATGGTCCTTATCGGAAATTTATTCCTCCTAATGATAAAATAATCAAATCACTTTGTAAATCCTCCACCATTCATCCAAACAAGATTCTCTTAACTGAACTCCGTCTGCCTTTACAAGCAATGGCAGTCATCCTACGTGAGAATGTGTTTTGTCTTATAAATGAGAGTGAGTATGTACCAACATCATGTGCTCACATGCTTTACTGCATTCTTGCAAGGCAACCTTACAATCTTGCATACTTCTTCGCTAAGCGAATGATGCATCTCGGGGACACCAACATTAAGTTGATGCCCTACGGGATGTTTCTGACTCGTCTTTTTAACTACTTCATGGATATTTATTCCTATTTTCAAAATCCTCTTTATCTATCCTATCATCGAGTCATGTCACCCATTTCCGAGGAGCACATAACATCATTTGTAAACTTTAAAAGATTTCCAATCCATGATACATTTGATGAAGAACTAAGAAGGTTTGAAGAGAGAAGCATCGAAGAAGACTGAAGTCAACAATTATGTGTTTGCTGAATTTGAATTGGCTGATTTGTTTTAGTACTTGTATTATGACTCTGAATGTTTCATGGTATTTGTATTTATTGTTTTTTTCGAATTGTTTTTTTCTATTAGCTTATTTAGAGTGTGCATAACATCTTTCATGGTCAAACTTTTGTTTATGTTGTTCTGAGACAAATAGGATTGAAATGTATGTGCAGGTTGCAGAAATGAGGAAGTGGGCAAAAACCTGGGAACCTACTGCCGACGGTCCCTTAACGACTTGGCGGTCCTCTAGTGATAAGGGACCTTCGGTGATTTAACGGACCGTCCCTGTGGGATCACGGATTTTTGCACTATTTTCTTCTTTCCTGCAATCCTAAACCTATTGCATGTTTATCACCCCTTGCCATGTTTAGTTAAACAATTTTAAGTGCTTAAAAACTCCTAATGCATGATTTGCCCAAACCACAAACATGCTTGATTATTTAAACCCTCCTCATCACCCTCAACCTCATCACAATCATCTTTCAATTCAACTTCATCACCTACAATGGCCTCATCCTTTACTTCATTGCCAACAACAAACAAAGAACCCACAACACAACCATCAAACAAAAGGCCTAAGCTCAAAATCATTCGATCTCAAACCAATTTCATTGTCCTCACACTCTATGACACCACTCCATCTCCTAAGTCACCACCATCATCACCTCAAGCAACAAGTGCACCACTCAAAACACCATCCACAAATGGAACATATCACTCTTCATCAAAGACATCCTCTAGCTCAAAGACAACCACATCACCTTTCTCATCATTTGTCAAAAACTTGTCACCCTTGCTCACCCAATCTAGCTCGAGTGCTTTCACTCCATTGTGAGCAATCAAACATCATCTCTCACTCACTCTATCTCATCACCAAGAAACCAACATCCTCCTCCAATAAACTCATCAACTCATACCACCACATCACCGAACAAGCCTTTGGAAAACACCCCTTTCACTCCACCATCATCTCCAAATCTTGGCAATCCCGTTCCATACTACTTTGCTAACAACCATACTGTGAGATGCGAGTGTTGTTACCATAACTTTCATCTCATTCACTCTCTTCGAGATGAACTACACATCATGTTTGGTCACATTGAGTATCTCTTTGCTCAACAAAATGTACAACCAACTCCCCTTGCTTCAATGCCACCATCGGCACCACCTTCGGCTCCACCTTCATCATCACCATCATCCACTTCACCCTCCGACTAGATATTCTCAAAAGTCTAGTCTTAAATAATCAAGTGGAAGTTGTGTCATGGACTAAACATGGAATGGGAAATAACTTGTTGTATTAGTTAATGATTAATGTTGTTGTCTCTATGATGTGTTTGTCATGAATTTTTTTTATGGTAGTCATTGTATGCTCCATGCGTGAAATGAAATGAATGAATGATTATCTAACCTTAAAAATGGGAAGTTACTTAAATCACAACATATCTGCCAACCTGGACGCCTACTGCCGGCAGTCCTTTAAATGGACTGGCGGTCCCCAAATCAATAAGGGACCGTGCCCCTATTTATGGGACTGTCCCCAATAGTGCTCAAAATTAGATTTTATCTCGTGATTTTCTATCTGTTTCCTGAACTACTTAATTGATTTCACATCCATATCATCTTTCCATACAATCATATATGTATATGCATGCATGTACTTTGTTCTAACTCTGTTTTGTAGCACATCACCATAGCTCGATTCCCCGGTGCCCTCATTAAGGGGGAGCACTTAGCTAGGGGGAGCTTGTACTCAATTGATCATTCCAACGATTCTCTTTCAAGGATGCTCGTGTCTCCTCTCCTCAACAACCACGGCATACCTTTTTGATTCTACAAAAAAGGGGAGAAGTAACGGGAAAACTCATTAAAAATTTATCAACGCATAATTTTACCTAAAATGAGTTTATATTTTGTAATCATCAAAAAGGGGGAGATTGTTAATACAAATAATGTCAAAAACGCTATTCGCATTATTCGGTCTTCTCGTGTTTTGATAATCACAAAATATAAAGACATGTTATGTAAAATTACGGTTTATAAGTTTTTAATCGAGGAAACTCGTTTCTTCTACGTAGCTGCTTAAACATCACTTCTGGTATGAACAAACTTTATACCGTCATTAGTTAAGTGATCAAAGAGTTTTTAGTTTCTCCTAAACTTACATTTTTAAGTTTGAAAAAACATTTTCATAAAAGTATTTTTGTGTTTTCTAAATAAATGTTTTATTAAGAAAATAAATTCAAATTCAAACTTAATAATAGCTAGTTTTCCCCACAAATCAGTTCAGCCTGAACCAGATAAGTTTTCACCACGTCAGGACAAAATGGGAGCGTTCTGTCAGGGCGGTCCCTTAAATAGGCCGACGGTCCTTTAGTGATCAAGGAACGTCTGGCATTTAAAGGACCGTCCCTCTCCCACCTGTCGTCTATAAATACTGCACTGTTACACTTCAGAAAATAGACTTCCACACACACAAAACTTGCTGGTCTTTGTTCATTTTAATCTTTGATCCCTATAACATGTCGGTATATTTGAGATGTTATAGGTGTCCACACGCAAACGTAACAAGTGTTACGGTGATAGGTTCTATAAATAATGTCATTGTTTTTCGACTTGTGTGTGAGTCGAGGATGGGGATATTTTGTGAACTTGGATGGTTGATGAGGCGAAAAATGAACCACTTTTAGGGGGTCATTTAAGCCCGGAATTGAATTTATTTGATCAAATATTGCCCTAAATCGTTCCTTTTGTGATTTTAGGTACTTTGGGAGTGAATTCTGGAAAAGGAAGCAATTCGGACGTTTTTGGAGCATAAAAGTGAAGAAAACGCCAAAGACTTAATTTTCCATGATGGGAACAGTGTTTGACGGCGTCAAGAGCATTCATGTGACGGCGTCAAGAGTAAATTTCATGACGGCCCAATACAGAAATGAAGGCGTCACAAGGAAGAGCGTCAAGAGTTAAATACGTGACGGCCTGGAAAAGTATAATACATGACGGCGTCAAATGTAGATCAAGGCAGTCCGAGGATTCTTTTGGCGGCGAGATGACGGCGTCACAAGGTTGTTCTTGACGCCGTCAGCCTCTATTTTCTATATATAGTTTTCTAATTTTCATTCAAAAAAAAGGGAACAAGTTTGGAGAAACCCTAAGGCCGAACCATATACGAATTTTACAGGTTTTTCAAGGGTTTTCAGCCCTTGAAACCTTACATGTGCTATTGAGATAAGTGTTCTTTTAATTCAATCAATATGTCTATGTGTTGGTTGTCTATATCTTGTGCTTGTCTTAATTCCACCATGATAGGCTAGATTTATCTTGTGTTTGCTTAGATCTAATGAAACCTAGATGTTGATTATGTGTTGATTACTTGTTTATGGTTGTATTGGATGAATGATTTCAATGTTAGGCTTAAGAAAACTGGCAGATCTCCAAATGGTAACATGCTTGAACGTCTTAGGAAATATGAACCGATGTGTACTAGGTTTTATTGGTTGTATTTAATGCATGAGTAAATTCTAATGATCCCATGTTAGGAGCTTCTTAGCCGGCTCGACATAGGAGTGAAGTAGGCACTCATAGGATTGAGGAGTTAAGTACGCCACCCCATGAATGGTATTAAGGAATACAATCCGTCATCCACGCAACTATAACAAGTAATTAACGTGTAAAAGATATCTAGGGAGTAGTGAAATCTAAGTAAACACAATTTCTCCACTTATTGCTCACAACCTTAGTTTAATTTAGTTTTATTTTCATTTCTAGTATTTTATTTTGATTGCATCTTTAGTATTGGGTTAGTTGACTAGCAACTAATTCCGCCCAAATCCTTCAACCCCGAGATTTTTACTTGCTTTTTAAAAAATATAAAAATACAAAAAGAATCATCTCTCATCTTTAGAACTAGTATTTAGGTTTTCTAATCCTAGCGACACTATTCCTAGCTGAACGATCAATCCCCCGGTACTTGTCATTATACTATACTACATCGATCAGGTACACTGCCTGGTGGGGGTTGTAAGCTTCTCGAGATCCCTTGAGAGATAAAACCTGGTGCAATTCCCACGCATCAAAGTTTTCGGCGCCGCAGCCTGGGGAATAGTTATTGTCTAGGTTAGAATTTCTTTTTATTAGGTCTACTTGCTAGATTCTTTTCTAGTAAGATTTTATTTTTATTTCTAGGTTCTCTTTAGTCTATCTTTTTCTTTGTGTCTTTGTTCGTAAAAACCTTTCCATTGACTATTCCGTTAGCCATTATGGAGAACGCGAATCCACCATACTACCGACCACAAAATTCACCCACTCCTAATGACATCTTGATGTTTAAACAACACGAAGATGAACTTATCTATGATGCATGGGCTCGTTTTAAATATTTACTCCGAAAAGTCCCACATCATAATTTCGATCTGTGGTCCCAAATTAAAATATTTTACCATCGTGTCGACCACTATACCAAAATGGACATTGACCATGCCGCAGATGGGGACCTTTGGGGATTAAGTGCTGATGAAGCATGGGAAACCATAGAGAATTGTGCCATACTTGCCAAAAAAATGGACAACCCAACAAATGTTGTTACGGATCAATTGATAGAAAGTTTGAGGGAACAAGCAAGAAGTTTGTTTGGGGACAAAACTATAGATGAGATAACTGGGCATACGGAGTGGTTTGATTTCACCACAATACAAGCTGAGCACATTGGTAACCTTGATGTGATGGAGGATTTAGCCGAATATGATCACATTGATCAAAAAGACCTATGTTTTATGATCGATGATGATGAATCTCAAGAAATACATGATGAATCTTTTGAGCAATTTGAATATAGCAGTCATAATATTGAGGATGATCCTTATGATTCGGAAATAGAAGTTGAGATGCCTAGAGAAGCACGTGAGATACTTGGGAAAATGTTAGGGTTAGATTATAATGAAACACACGTTGAGGATATAGGTGATCTTGATAAGATGGATGATAAAGTAGAAAATCCAAGCCCACCAAATACCCCACAAGTCCTACCATCATTTGAGGCACCCACACCACCCGTGACTTACCCGGAAGAAGTAGAAGAGACTATAGGAACCCCAATAGAGGTAGAAACCTTGGACCAAGCACAACTAGAGAATATAGGTTTTAAGACTTATAGTGATGACCTTTCTTTTAGTTCTAAGGAAGTTCCTAGTTTTGATGAACCGGAGCCTCAACCAAAACCACTACCTAATCTTCCATCGTTAGATGTGAATTTAGGAATTGAAATAGGTTCCGATCCACCCATCAAACCATATAGTCCGGGTAGTTTTAGGATAAAGGTAGTGGACTCTAAGCCTTGTAGAGAGGAAACCAATATAGGAGTGGAAAATGACCTTACATGCTTACATCACCCATTTATGTTTGATCACAAGAAACATTATGGGTTTAAACCGGGTTTATTAGGTCAAGATGGATCCCCAACTAGTAGTCTCTTGAAGTTGATAGAAAATGATCCCTTTCTAGGAGAAAATCTTAATCCACCCATTAACCCGATTGAATTTGGTAAGGTTATGATGATAGGAGCACACCCCTTTGAGCATATAATTCATCCACCACTCTTACCTCACGTGGGATATTTCCACCCTAAGGGTGTGTATAGCTACTTCCACCCGCACTTAATCCTAAGTGTAGGGAAAACCTCCCCTATTTCCGTTAAATAAGGGTAGAGTCAGGCTCGTGACTCGAACAAAAACAAGCGCTTCTTGGGAGGCAACCCATGTTTTGTGTGATTTTTATTTGTTTAATTGTTATTTGTTTCCGTATGCATGCTTTATTTTTATTGTTGGTAGGTCATGTTTCTAAACTAAAAAGTGAAAATACTTTACTTTGTTGTTTTGGCCTAGTTTTAACTCCACCTAAAGGTATTTTTGCAAAAGATAAGTGTAAGGGGAAACCCCAAATATGTTTTTAAGAAACAAACCGATCATGATTCTCCACAATATTAAGTGAACATGTATATTCGTATTTGTTAGAGTCAAATGCTTGTATCGAGTCATAATGATGTTTTGCAGGATTTTCCAGGAAGTAGGACAAAGTTTTTCCAGAAATTTTTTGGAAACTTAACATAAGGATTTCTGCAGATCATGTCTGACGGCGTCAAGAGTTTACTCTTGACGGCGTCACGTGTAAAAATCTGGAAATTTTACCAGTTTTGTTTTTCTAACGGAGTTTTAAAGTTTTTGTTGAATTATTAAGTTTTATAATCTCCAGGAAATCTGCAAACTTCATTCCACAAGCATTATATCTTACTTTGTTTTCTATGATTTAGTAACTTATGTAGATTGCCGCCGATTTTATGCGAGGTTGCCTTGTCTGTTTTCTCAGGATTTACAGGTTATGTATGACAAGAAGATGATTATTATTTTGGAAGGGAAGCTTTGATTGCTCATTTTCTTGGAGGAAGATCTAACCTGGCCACCTTATTATTCATACCTAGCGAATCAGGGGAGTATTTGATTTCATTTGTTTTACTTATTTCACTTTTAAATTCTTTACTTGAATATTGGGGACAATGTTCATCCTAAGTGTAAGGGGAGGGTAAAATGATGATACCTTACAGATACACTTTCGCTTGAGTTTGTTTGTTTGACGGTAGATGTGTAATAAAACTATGAGAAATATTTGTTAGTGTAATTTTAGCGCCAAATTTAAATTTTTTTACAACATTTAGGAGTGAAACTTTAGCCATAGCAAGCGTCTCATGGATAGGAGATTGTATGACTAGCACAAAACCGTATATTCAGAAAAATTTTCCACCCAAATATGTGAGGTTCGCCTTTAGATTTGATAGGAAAATCATTTACTATTAGTGCTTATGAGTGTACCGGTAGCATTTAGATTCTAGAACTTGCGTTAGTGATGCATCCCGAGACCGCTAGTGAGACTACATTCGTGTAGTAGGATTTACTCATGATAAGAGGCATTAGGATCACCCTTGTGTTAAACCCGTATCATAATTTCTTGACCATTTAAGTCATATTACTTGGCTAGTTAAGTCAATTAATTTTTCCCACACCTTAGCGTTGTACTCATTTTTAGTACACGAAACCTCTAGTACACCCCTCCAAGCCTATCTTTTCGTTTCTAACTTTAAGCATTTTACTTAAAGGAAGAATTTGTTACACCCCACTTAAATGTACACCCAAATCGCCTTAGCCTTCCGTGTATGCACTCATCTTTAGTGCATTATTGTTATTTGTTAAACCCTAAGTTAACTATCTAATTGATTACATGGTTGCTAAGTCGAGTCATATTGTTTTGGGACGATTGGGACTCATGGGTAAAGTACTTATTATTATGGAGTAATGGGGAAGAACATCATATTATTACCCCCATATGTGCGTTGATCTTAAAAGTGCTCCAAGTGTTTTGATTATCTTAATTCGAGTCATTAGATTAGTTTATTGTAATGTATGTAAAGATTCAAGTGTAAGGGGAATTTTCATTCCCTATGATGTATTATTTTGGATGGTAGGGTAAAAGTGTATGTCAAAAAAAAATAAAAAAATAAAAAAATAAAAAAATAAAAAAACATACGGACTACCATCCCTTTTTATTCTATGTTTATTTTATGTTTTTGTTATTTTTTCATTTATTTAGCTTAAGTCGAGTCTAGTCTTGGCTTAGCAACGCCATATTGTACATGTAATTAACCAAGATTGTTAACTCGCCACCAGTAAAGACTGCCTATATCCAACAAAACCGTGTATTCCATATCCCTACACCTAACGTTACAACCCTTTAAAAGACCTCTTTGATAGTTTATCCTAGGTGCTTACGCCATGTGGTGGAGGTTTGATCCTTTCCCAAGCCTATGGTAATCTATTTTGCTATGACAAGTAGTGAGAGATATCTTCCGTTTCCATATTGTAATTCATACTTTATTACACCCGAGAGATGTGAGTATCTAAACACTATTTGTGAGGTGTTAGTGTATGACCTCCGTGCTTGTCTTTGGTCTTTAGTGGAATGATTATTTGTTGTAATTACTTTTATATTAGTGTTAAATGACCCCTAACTTGTATTTTGAGTAGAATAAAAGCGCATTTGCTTGAGGACAAGCAAATCTCAAGTGTAAGGGTATATGATGAGGCGAAAAATGAACCACTTTTAGGGGGTCATTTAAGCCCGAAATTGAATTTATTTGATCAAATATTGCCCTAAATCGTTCCTTTTGTGATTTTAGGTACTTTGGGAGTGAATTCTGGAAAAGGAAGCAATTCGGACGTTTTTGGAGCATAAAAGTGAAGAAAACGCCAAAGATTTAATTTTCCATGCTGGGAACAGTGTTTGGCGGCGTCATTGAGTAACAAGTTGACGGCGTCAAGAGTAAATTTCATGACGGCCCAGTACGGAAATGAAGGCGTCACAAGGAAGAGCGTCAAGAGTTAAATACGTGACGGCCTGGAAAAGTATAATACATGACGGCGTCAAATGTAGATCAAGGCAGTCCGAGGATTCTTTTGGCGGTGAGATGACGGTGTCACAAGGTTGTTCTTGACGCCGTCAGCCTCTATTTTCTATATATAGTTTTCTAATTTTCATTCAAAAAAAGGGAACAAGTTTGGAGAAACCCTAAGGCCGAACCATATACGAATTTTACAGGTTTTTCAAGGGTTTTCAGCCCTTGAAACCTTACATGTGCTATTGAGATAAGTGTTCTTTTAATTCAATCAATATGTCTATGTGTTGGTTGTCTATATCTTGTGCTTGTCTTAATTCCACCATGCTAGGCTAGATTTATCTTGTGTTTACTTAGATCTAATGAAACCTAGATGTTGATTATGTGTTGATTACTTGTTTATGGTTGTATTGGATGAATGATTTCAATGTTAGGCTTAAGAAAACTGGCGGATCTCCAAATCGTAACATGCTTGAACGTCTTAGGAAACATGAACCGATGTGTACTAGGTTTTATTGGTTGTATTTAATGCATGAGTAAATTCTAATGATCCCATGTTAGGAGCTTCTTAGCCGGCTCGACATAGGAGTGAAGTAGGCACTCATAGGATTGGGGAGTTAAGTACGCCACCCCATGAATGGTATTAAGGAATACAATCCGTCATCCACGCAACTATAACAAGTAATTAACGTGTAAAGGATATCTAGGGAGTAGTGAAATCTAAGTAAACACAATTTCTCCACTTATTGCTCACAACCTTAGTTTAATTTAGTTTTATTTTCATTTCTAGTATTTTATTTTAATTGCATCTTTAGTATTGGGTTAGTTGACTAGCAACTAATTCCGCCCAAATCCTTCAACCCCGAGATTTTTACTTGCTTTTTAAAAAATATAAAAATACAAAAAGAATCATCTCTCATCTTTAGAACTAGTATTTAGGTTTTCTAATCCTAGCGACACTATTCCTAGCTGAACGATCAATCCCCCGGTACTTGTCATTATACTATACTACATCGATCAGGTACACTGCCTGGTGGGGGTTGTAAGCTTCTCGAGATCCCTTGAGAGGTAAAACCTGGTGCAATTCCCACGCATCAATGGTGATGTAGATCCAAGAATTATATTTGTGTGAACTTGGATGGTGATGTAGATCCAAGAAGTCTTGTAACTAGATTAGTTCATGTATTTGATGTGAGGAGAGTGATGTCAAAGTGTATAGGTTAGGACTTTGTTGAGTCATTATGTAAAAGCTTGAATCGGGTGATGATTCAAGTGAGTCTTGTGTGTAGGCTTGGTTCGGGTGAAGAACCAAGTGTGTCTAGTGTGTGAAGGCCTGGTTCGGGTGAAGAACCAAGTGTGTCGATTATGTGAAGACTTGGATCGGGTGAAGATTCAAGAATGGACAAGAGTTCTTGTTCATGTGGCCACGTGGGTCTTGGAGTAGATTGGTTCTAGCTACGATTAGAACTCGACATTATGCTTAGTGTCGTTAAGCCTTGTGTAAGTATGTGTACGGATTGCTCCGCCTGAAGGAGTGTATTGATATAGTGATTGATAACTCTCGAGTGTGGTACTCGGGGAGTGGAGTAGGACGGAGAGTGAGCTTCGTGCCGAACCACTATAAATTGCCATGTCTCTTGGTTGTGCTCTTTCCTTACTTTTTACTTTACTTGTTTTATTTGTGTATGCTAGTAACCAAATTGATATATCATAACTTGTAGGATTCAACATGTTTGATAATGAAAAATAACCGGACCTAAAACGGCGAACTGTTTAGAAATTAAAAAGAAGCGGTGAAACTATTCAACCCCCCCCCCCCCTTCTAGTTTCTACATAATTTTTTTTAAAACACCTTTGATATTGTAGGTTTACTTTCCAATCAATGAGCCAAAGGTTCACTAGGCTTTGGGAGTACTTGACATTCGATCAGGTGTAGTTACCATATACGACAGCCTCAGGGGGCCTGATGAAGAAGGTAAGCCATGGTGGGATAATTTTATGGCAACTTTTGGAAGGGTAATTCCATCTTATCTTGAAGGGACTGGGGTGATGGCCAAAAAAAAACATAGATCCAAAAAGTTATTCAATAACCTTTGGATATGAAGAAAATGTGCCATTACAGGGTGGCTATTATGGAGATTGTGGTATCTGGCTTTGCATCTTTTTGTATCGGTTGACTCACAACCTTCCGTTGATGGTGGATGATCCAGTTCAGTTTGCTCTAGCATACCGCGAACAAATGATAGCTTTTTATTGGAAATACAAGAAGGTGATTTCATTAGAATCGAAATGAAGGTTTATGACTTGTATTTGAAAACAATTAGTCATTTTAGGTTGCATAGCCAACCTATAATATTTTGTGAACAATTATTGTTGGATAACATTGCATCTGCAGGTAGGTCTATGATAACTATGTAAATAATTTGGTTGTGCATCTTGGTTGCATAACAGTTTAGGTTGCATAGGAATTTAGTTTGCATAGCCAACCTCCATCTTTTGTAAACAGTTAATGGTTGGACAACATCGCATCATTATCATTATTATTTAGGTAACATTTGCGTAGGAGTTTAAGTCTCTGTCTCATTTGTTTGTGCAGCTTGGTTCCATATCATTATCATTATTTAGGTAACATTTGCTCTATTTGCATATATAAGATGAAGATGGCATTAACCTGATAGTTCATTAATAAAACATGGAAAATCTACTAATCCTAAAAATTAAAACATTACAAATCCTAAACATTAAAACATTACAGATCCTAACAATTAAAACATTACATATCCTAGATACTAGGTGAAACAAGGGTCTCCGTAAACAACACACCATTAGAACATGTCCAAGAAGTAACTGGATAAAAACGGTCAAACCAAATCATACCAGTATCGATTTCAAAAATCTTCTGAAATTTTGCCATCACAAACCACTTATTTCCGTTTGTCACATAATGTGTTATCGAACACCACAAATCGAGTGATATTAGAGGAAATGAGTGGATATGATACCATGTACCTTTTTGAAGGATCCACATGTCAATTTTCATCTCATGATAGCCAGTGGCAGCAAACATCACTAGCTCATCTTGTGCATTCACTAAATGAATTTGAGTGATTCTGTGGTTAGGAATCGGTGGAAAGCTTATCATACTAAATTACTCCGAATTTACATCAAAAGAAATCATGAAATGGCTACGTCCAACCACTGAGTCGCTAACAGTGAAATAAAGAGTACCACCACACAAAGTACCAGATGACAAATAGAAACGGGTGGTTAGATACTCCGATGGTAATATGAGAGGTATGTTTCTCCATGATTCGTCACTCCTAGAATACAAATTGACAGCAAGCATACCATCCCTACGCCTTATGTACAAGACTTTAAAATCATCGTGCGTGTCGGTGTACAGACCAACTGCATCAAGAATATCTTTATAGAACTCGTTGGAATATGGGGGTGGCAATCGTTTGAAAGCGGTAGTGACTGGGTTCCAAAAGAACAACTTGAATGTGAAATTATCGCAAACACACAATAATCCATTCAAATGTGATAGTATAGAGAAGGCATTCGATAGATTATCATATGATCGATGATCGAAAGGAATGGTGATACTTGTCCCCGGCTCGTAATGATGGGTTTCAAAGTTGATTGGATGAATTGAGCAGGTTTGGTGTTCAATTACGAGAACTTTCTGATTAGATGGAATTGCCGATCAAGAACAATGTTCCCTTACAAAGGCATTTCTTGAAAGTAATGCATTCCATGTCTTACAAACACTCTTGAAGCGACCAACAGCCTTTGGTGGCACCCTTGTTAGTATCCTGAACAAGATCATTTCAGCAGAAAGTTGAGCCATAGTGTGTTTGTTTTGTGTGTTTAAATTGAGTGTAAAGAGATTTATGTGAAATGATGCAATATATGTGTTTATATAATGTGTTTTTGGCGCTATAATTTTGGCGGGAAATTTCAGATGTGCGACTGTGCGATTTACCTAATGTGCGAATATAGTGGTTAAAAATTAATATGTGGTGTTAGTTTTAAAATTTTATTAAAATTAGCATGTTAATAAATATGTGGTTGTTGTAAAGCAAGCTTCGATTTAATTAAAAGTAGCATGTTAATAAATATGTGGTACTTAATAACTTTAACACATACAATAAATAACCATAATCAGATTGTTCATTAATAAAACATGGAAAAACTACTAATACCATAAACAAATACTTAAAACGACCTAATTAATAATAACTAGAAATCCTACTAATACAGCGTAAACATACGAAATAAAAGGCTAAACGTAAAATAGCCTAACCATACTAAATTTCATAAAACCATAGAAAATTAAAAAGCATAAAGTTAATAAAAAAACAACAACATGATTGGAGCTATAAATTCCACATAAATTGTGGAATAACTTCAAACTGAGATTGTCCATGCCGTCATGAAGGTTTCGGTGGGAGGCAGCTGATTGATTTGTCTTTCTTTGATTCCTCATCAACTCCAGCTCTTTCCTGAGTACCATTATATCGTGTTACAATTTGATGCACTTTGAACTATCTGTATTTTGAGGATTCGATGCTGAATTTCTAGATGGTCCTTCATTTAGTGCTTTCTTCATGATAACAGTCTGTACGTGTTTGTTTTGAGGATAAGAGTGTATATATAATGTGTTTGTATGTGTTTTTTGTGAGGATAAGAGTGTATATATAATGTGTTTTTGGCGCCAAAAAATTAGCGGGAAATTTTTGGCGGGAAAATTTTTAGCGGGAAATTTTGGTGAGAAATATGATGTGTTTGGTGTAAAAGTGAATATCTATTTAATTAGAAGTACTGTGGCAGTAAATATGTGGTTGTTGTAAAGTGAAATAGCATTTAAGTTTCAGATGTGCGAATGTGCGACTTTGCCAAATGTGCGAAGTAAATAATTGTTTGTTTTTTGGCGCCAAAAAAATTAACTGGAATTTTTGGCGGGAAATATGATGTATTTGATGTAAAAGTGAATATGTAGTACCATGGTAGTAAATATGTGGTTGTTGTAAAGTGAAATAGCATTTGAGTTTCAGATGTGCATTGTTGTTTTTAGTTGGCATAAAATATCTTGAAATATGGCCAAATGTGTTTCATAACGTGTACATGGCAACACCTCTTTATTAAAACTCCTGTATAATTTTTTAAAACAAAACCCTTAAATTAAATTTTAAAAAACATGTGTTAGGTTTGAAGTTAATTAAAAGTACCATGTCAATAAACATGTGGTGGTTGTACAGTGAAATTCCATTTAAGTTTCGAATGTGCAAATGTGCGAATTTGATAACATCAAATAATCCTGATATTTAAGTGTCAATTTCTCCCTATTATGCTCATTTATATTAATAATTATGTGGATATACGCTCTTATTACTTCATATTTTGTTTCAAGACTGTTGATAGGGTATGAAGCGACAAAACGGTGAAGCTAAACTCAAGACAAGATTTAAGCATGCTTTTGCAAGAAAACTACGGTGTAACTAAGTGATAAGGTTACGCCGTAACTATTTTGATGACATGGAATTATCCATAATTTGAAGACTACGGTGTAACTAAGTGATGAGGTTATGCCGTAACTATTGTGATGACGTGGAATTATCCACATGTTGAAGATTACGTCGTAACTAGTGATAATGTTACGGCGTATTGAAGAGTCCGTGGCTAACTTGGAGAGTTTATTGAAGACTACGGCGTAGCACCACTCATTATCTATGACGTAATTGAGGTTACAGCGTAACATTCACTCCAACTACGCCGTAACTAACCCTACGGATAAGATCAACTGAAGATAACATGAGCTACGACATAACTAGTTATAGCGTTACGCCGTAGCAGTTTTCTGGCCTATAAATACCAGCCAATTTTGCTACTTTGAGATCATCTCCCCTTTCCTAAACCTTTCTAGGGTTTGGGGAGAGCACCCACAGAAGAAGATGATGGAGTTAGGAGCCAGAAGATGGAAGCTTTTGTCTACTTTAATCATTTGTAGTAGAGTTTGGATTCTCTTACGATTTCCATTAATCATTTGATGAATGCCATTTATTAATTCGAGTTCAATTAAGTTATTTGTTCTCTTTTATTGCTTTGTAGAGATATCTTCTTTGTTCATTCACATGAACTAGTTTCGGTAGTATTATATGCTTGTTTGTATCCATTACGCTAACTTTAATTGAATTAAGACCCCAATTGAGTTAGTAGGCTAGAAGAATTGACCATAGGACACTAGCCTGATGGATTGCGAGGAAATGGAAGGGATGACAACTGACCATACTGCCTTGCGTGAGAATTGACCTCGGAAGGCCGGATCTCTACCGAATGTGATCTATTAGATTTGGCGCTTAATGACTCAACCAAATATCCAACCTCGGCTTACTAGCATGGGGTAGTACCTGTGGTTCCCGAGGTGATAGGAAGGAAAGATAGACCAGGATGACCTTACCCTGCAATTCCTGGTGATATTTATGCCACTGTACGATGTTTACGATTGTGAACTATTACTTGAATTACTTGGATTAATGCTCTATCTCTTCCTTCTTCCTCTTGATTCTAATCTGTGAGAAACATTGTTGCGTTCACTATTCAATGCTTTCAAACTATTACTATCTGTTACCATATGACATGCTTTGATTTCTTTCACAACAGCTCTTAGGGACGACACTCGGATTTACCAAGGCTTTACTACATGCGACCGGGTTCTTTGCCCGATAGTATGTGTTTATCCTTTTACATCTTAGTTTATAAATGTAAAACAGGATGAAAATACGCATCAGGATTTTGGCTCCGCTGCCGGGGAGCAGTTTAGTTGAAAGATTTTAAGGTATGTTTATGTTTGACAACATTATGAGACGTATACGCCTTTTCAGGTATGAAATTCGTTCTCTCGTATTACAATCTTTATCATTAATAACTAGAATTTTGAAATTAGGTGTAGCAACTCGTACATTTCAGACTATAATTAGACTATTTATTTTATCTATTACTATTATTATTTTAAGTAATATTACTTTTAAAAGTAATTACGTAAATTCAACTGCGTATGCTTAACTCGTAACCAACACTAGACTATGGTCAGTCTAAATGTTCTATAAATTTTATTTTTCTTATAGTCATATTTTATATGTACTATTATTATTTACTATTTTTGTATAAACCTTGCACCTTTTACGACTTACGTGTTTACAACTTATTTCTTTAAGTTTTAACGACGTTTAAATACTCCGATAGACTTAGGTCTCGTCTTAAATATTAAAATAGACTATGTTAATAAGTTATAAAATTTTTATAAGTAATGGTTTTTATTGTTACCCGGTTTTAAATTATGTGACCTAAAGACTTTACGTTAGTAACTACCGGGATCAAACCATACCCTCTATACCCTAATACTATCATTAGTATACAAAATAATATTACACAATAAACCATCACCATGCCACTCCTAAACAATTATATAACATTAACTATCTACTAGTAGTTGATAATATGTATTCGTATTTATGTTTTACATTGGTTAATTAATATTAAAGCTTGGAACAATATGTAGTAGAAAAAAAAAAAAAAAAGAAGACACGTATTATTAGTTTATCTTAACTAGTTAAGGTACAAGCTTATAAGGCTAAGATACTATTGTTTGTGCCATGGTTCCTTAACGGGCAAGTTTACAAGCTTCAAAAGAATTGTATATTTATTAAATGATGACTAATGTGTAAAATGAGTAGCCAGGTGTCGATGTATAAGAAAGACTCATTTTTTTTAAGCTAATTAAATGACAGCTAAGGTGTCTAATAACATAGGCTAGAAATCTAATACGTATGAAATGGTTGTCTATTATTCTTGGAGGCTAAGCACACTTTCACATATATAGTGATCTATTGTAGACTAAGACTAACAAAGTAGAAGCAAGATAAAAACGAAATGGCAGCAAACGTTTACTTTGTTGAGATCACAAGTATTTTGCAAGAGGTTTGGGTTAGTTAGATCAAGTTTTGCAAGGGTTGGATAATTATTTTGGAAGCTTGAGTAAAAGTATTGTTGGTAATTTCTAAAGGCTAGGTTTTTAGTGTTCATTGTTCTTAAATCATTTTCACCACTACCAAGCCTTGTTGCTCCTAAAATAATTCTCGGCATCCAGTTGAATTAACTCGTTATCTTTATCTCGTTGCTTTACGGTGAGTATTCACGAACCCCTTTTTCTAACTATTTTAATCGTTTTGGGTGGATGCATGAACTATATTGTTTACTCTTAAACGAACTTAAATGACTATTGCTTCACTATTTATGCTCGTAAGTAAATCGCACTCAAACAAACTTGTTTGCTATTTTACGAACACTATTATTTGAACCCTTGACTTATCTTGAACCTTTTGACTTGAACTTTTGGACTTAGTGTACTGTATGATCTAAGACTTAAAGTCTCCTTTGTTCGGAGCAACACTATAAAGTCTCTCCTGTTCAGAGCATCCTTAATAATTCTCGCCATGGTGGAGTGACTAATAATTCTTCGCCAAGTCGGCGGAGTGACTAATAATTCTTTGCCTAGGTGGCGGAGTGACTTCAAGTCTCCCTTGTTCGGAGCGGCCTTGACTTATGTTGTACTATGTGCCCTTATTGTGAACTATATTGACCATATGTACTTGACTACCGAACGTACTACTTTATGTGCAATGGGTTGTAAATACACAGGTTACAAGTCTCTTATAGCGGGACTTGGAACTGAGTGTATTTACAATGCCTTTGCCTGACGAACTTTCTCAAATGGTTCTTCTTATTATTTAAAACGTTTATACTCACCAACTATTTTCATAGTTGACCCGTTTTCTCTCGTGCATTTCAGGTGATCGTCAGTAAGCTTTTCTTCAAGGTCTTTGCATAATGAAGTTTTCACATGTCACTACGGATCATTATGTACTAAAATGCTATCTTTTGGAAACCAAACTTTATGTTTTAAATTGCCAAGGTCGGCTATAACAATGTTGTAATGATATACTTTTCCTTTAATGTAAATTATGGTATTGTTCTATTTTTCTTTGGTGATGTATATCGATTTCGTTACACCTCGTGTTTCCGCCTTCGGCGAGGGTGTGACATTAGGTTATGGCGTAACTAGTTTCTCAGCTACGCCGTAACACCCTCTTCTATATATACTCGGATAAACCTCATTCTAGGGTTTTTTTTACCACAACTCTTAACCGCCACTGTCAAAATTTTTCAAAAAAAAATTAAAAAAAATAAATAAATAAAATTGTCGAATCCTCTTTCTCGTTTACTCTCCAATGGCAGGTAATTATTCTTGATCCCTCTTTGTCATTGTTTAGCTTTATTAGGGTTTTTCTGTGATTTATGGGGTCTATATATTTTTCATGCTATTATCTATGTTATTGACCACTCTAATCACTCCCTGGGTTCGATTAATCATGTTTCCTTAAGTATTCGATTATGATTTAACCTTTAATTATCGCGATTTTAACCTTTGGAGGGATATTGAAACCTAAAAGTAACTATATAAGGGTCTAGACATAGGTTTTGCATGTACGTTAGTTTCTCGCTTTTTATTGTGGGGGTAAGGTTTATGGTTACGGCATAGTTAACCGTTCATTGGCCGTAACCGTGACGTTATTACAGCAATTTTGCTATGGCGTAATCTGGGTATAGAGTTACGTCGTAGCTGGGTTTACGTTTATTTTTGGGCATATTGGTTATGGCGTAGCTAATATATAACTACGCTGTAACAATGTTACATAGTACTCACATTTTGTTTCTAATGCAGAAAACAATCCAGCTACTTGGGTCCAGTTTAACAGCTATAGTGAGCAAGCCAGGGGTGAGTGTTTGAGGGACTATGCAATCTTGATGAACAAGGACATTGACACCCCTGAAGCCCTAGATTTTGAAACATTCAAGGGAGTAAGCAACCATAGGGCAATTAAGGAATTAAGGAAGTTTTGCAGGGTTAAGCATACTGCTATTGTTGCTGGGACAAAGAAGAAGTTTGTGTGTAATGCTTGGATAAGGCTGTTTGAGATTGCTGAGCCGGTTATTCCCGAGTATGTTAGGGAATTCTTGGCTAGTGTTTATTTGGATGAGGGAGTCACCACACTCCACCAGAACTGTCTTTGGTTTCAGCTGGGCGGAGTCAAGCATGAGATGAATATGAGGGAGTTTATTTTGGCTATGGGTCTGTATACCGAGGAGGAAGTTGATTCTCGGGAGTTTAAGGATTTTATGAGTACTGTTGGAAGCGCCACCCCAATGAATACAACCCAGCCGCTTATGTTGCTAAGATCTCAGACATCACAAATTATAGTTCTAGAAGACCACCGTCCTACAATTCTATCAAGAGCCCTATTCGGAGGTTGGTTCACCGACTCATTGCTTTGTCTGTCAAGGCTAGGCACTCAGCTAGGGAAAAAGTCATGGTGGAAGACCTATTTTTGCTGGAAGGAATGGATGGTGGTAATTATGTCGATGTTCCTTTCTACTTGGCCAAGTTCTTCTTTGATGGAGCTAAAGGGGCGCAAGCTAAGAGGAAGATTCAAGGGGCTCATCTCATTGGTAGGTTGGCTAGAAGCTTTGGATTGATGACTGAGGAGAAATTGGCATTCGTGACCTTGGCAAAGAACACCTCCATGATTGGTTTGAGCAAGTTGATTGAGTATAACATTTGTAGACCGAATGGTATAGGAGGGGCTGATTTGATGCCCGAGGGGGCATTTGGTGGTAGTGCAGGTACCAGTGGAAGTGGAGGTGCAAGCAGCAGCCAGGCAGGGACAAGCCAGGCATATGAGGAGGAGTTTGTTAGGACTCACCCAACGATGACCACTATGGATAGGTTTAGGGTAATCGAGGGGCGCTTGGGGCACATTGATGTCGGGATGATAGAAGTAAGGAACTATATGGATGATATGGCATCGGGAATTTTTGGTATGAGTGATCAATTTGATGGGTTCCAGAATGACATGAGGAGGATGCAGGCCGAGCAACAGCGTTTCTACTAGTGGAACGTCGATAGGATGAGCGAGATAATGGCTGGCATGAACCTCAGCCACGAGCGATGGAACGGGCCTCCCTATGTCCACGTCCCCAATATTGGTGTCCAGCAAGGAGTTACATTCATGGACCCGCAGCAACTAGCAAGCACCTCCAGCACTCCTTTTCACTCAGTCGATCCTCACTTCATAGACCATGACCATTTTCAGGGGTGAAATCCCCAGTTGTTTATGAACAATGATCCCGGTTACCTTTGAAACAATTTTATGGCTTTCTAAACAATTATCTATGTCTGTAATAATTAAACTTCTAGGATTATTATGGTTATAATTAATCTAGGTGCCTACGGGTACAAATTTTCCTATTAATTCTGTGCAGGATTTCTGCAGACATAGCTAATTATGGCGTAACTTCATTACGAGTTACGTCGTAACTACACTTACGAGAGGCTATTTTATTCCAGAATTTTAGTTACGGCGTAGCTAGTTATTGAACTACGCCGTTACTGTCAATTTGAAAGATTACCTGATCCTGGTTACGACGTAAACCTCACGCCGAGTCTAAATAAAATTGATGACCTAAGTTACGCCGTAACAAACCTTATGAATTACGGCGTATTGTACACCACCACAAGAGAGAAGAGAGGGGAGTTATTTTCTTTTCTTATTCATTTTTCATTTCTATTTCTTATTTGTCATTTGTACAAATGGGACTTTGTACATATTAATTGGGGGGGGGGGGGGGGGGGATAGAAATATGGAACTTTATCTTGTCCTGATTTTTCTAGTTTATTTTGAAAATTTTTGCCATTTTTAAAATTTTGACATGTTTTTCCTAACCGAACTAGAATAGACCTTAGCCGAGCGCACTTAACCCTTGGATTAATATGGTGAGGATTAGCCTATTCAGTTTCCCCCTGTTTACCCAAATCCACCAAAATATTGAGTGTGCCGGTAGTTTTGTAGACTTTAGAACTTGGCTTTTACATCATTTCAAACCCATAGACGAGTAATGTGCTAGACACGTTTGGAAGGAACAATTTTAGAAGGCAATGTTTTAGGATTATCACCCAAATAGCCTTATATGTGTGTATTTATCGATTAGTCACCTCGACTTCTCGACCCCCGTGTAAACCCTTTTGTTGCACTCATCTTTAGTGCAAGATACCCCTAGTACACCCTTTTGAGCCATTCCTTTCATTTCTTACCCAAATATATATTGTTTCGATACACCATTACACCTTAGCCTACCGTGTAGTCTAGTTTATGATTGGGAAGTTGTTGTTTGCCCTAGTTCGAGGTCTAAGTGGATGAATTCAGGAATCACGCCTACAAAGACATATCATTGAAGACCCCCCAAAAAGTCTCATATATTGTTCATCTCAAGTGGGGGGGGGGGGTGTATATTGAGTTCAAAAAAAATGTGAAATTCCGTATGTAAATACTTGAAATAAACAGGTGCACCAATATATAGCACCTTGATGAAGAGCTTATCAAGATTTAGTATCGAAGAGGCCACTTCGGTCACATTTGAAGACAAGAGTTGGTGAATAATTCTATACCAACATGAAGACCAAGTTTTGTGCCCATAATGACGTCCTCTAATGGCACATTTACTTGATATAATCTAATTTCTGCGTTTCGAAGCTTAGACCTTGGGCGAACGGTAAATGGTGATGACTTAGTCGTAGATTTAGACTATTTGCTTGTTATTTTTCTTTTTACACCAATTTTGTGAAATCCCATGTCTATACCTACCCTTAGTCGTGAATCATGCTTACGTGAGAGAATCGAGCAGGTCTTGGTGTCTTGCCCGATGTTCCGGTCATGTATCATTTCCTTTGTCGCTTTTGCCGTAGCATGTTAGTAACGACACCACACCCTTAACCTTATATGTGTTCACCCAATGTTTCCTTTGAGGGTTGTTCCGACCTTAGCTCTAGTGGGGGAGTTTTTTTGTAACTACCAAGCCTATGATAGAATACATACTATGACTGTGCAATGAGTGATCACCCCGAAAATTGACACTTAGAATATAGAGAGAGTGAGTGTTTGTTCCCCTTTTTGTGAGGTGTTCGGCTTTGAGAAATTCTAGCATGGGATGTTTTTAAATGTATGTTTCCCTAGTAATAATGGAGAATGTCTTTTTGAAGATACTTCTAATAAGGTCTACTTGAGACCAAGTAGAGTTCAAGTGGGGGGATATTCGATAACATCAAATAATCCTGATATTTAAGTGTCAATTTCCCCCTATTATGCTCATTTATATTAATAATTATGTGGATATACGCTCTTATTACTTCATATTTTGTTTCAGGACTATTGATAGGGTATGAAGCGACAAAAAGGTGAAGCTAAACTCAAGACAAGATTAAGCATGCTTTTACAAGAAAACTACGGCGTAACTAAGTGATAAGGTTATGCCGTATCTATTTTGATGACATGGAATTATCCATAATTTATAGACTACGGCGTAACTAAGTGATGAGGCCATGCCGTAACTATTGTGATGACGTGGAATTATCCACATGTTGAAGATTACGCCGTAACTAGTGATAATGTTACGGCATATTGAAGAGTCCGTGGCTAACTTGGAGAGTTTATTGAAGACTACAGCGTAGCACCACTCATTATCTACGACGTAATTGAGGTTACAGCGTAACATTCATTCCAACTATGCCGTAACTAACCCTACGGATAAGATCAACCGAAGATAACATGAGCTACGGTGTAACTAGTTATAGCGTTACGACGTAGCAATTTTCTGGCCTATAAATACCAGCCGATTTTGCTACTTTCAGATCATCTCCCCTTTCCCAAACCTTTCTAGGGTTTAGGGAAAGCACCCACAGAAGAAGATGATGGAGTTAGGAGCCAGAAGATGGAAGTTTTGTCTACTTTAATCATTTGTAGTAGAGTTTGGATTCTCTTACGATTTCCATTAATCATTTGATGAATGCCATTTATTAATTCGAGTTCAATTAAGTTATTTTTTCTCTTTTATTGCTTCGTAGAGATATCTTCTTTGTCCATTCACATGAACTAGTTTCGGTAGTATTATATGCTTGTTTGTATCCATTACGCTAGCTTTAATTGAATTAAGACCCCAATTGAGTTAATAGGCTAGAAGAATTGACCATAGGACACTAGCCTGATGGATTGCGAGGAAATGGAAGGGATGACAACTGACCATACTGCCTTGCATGAGAATTGACCATAAGACCACCTCACTAGCGGAGGTACTTAAGAAGTTAGAGAGATCTAAGATTCCGGAAGGCCGGATCTCTACCGAATGTGATCTATTAGATTTGGCACTTAATGACTCAACCAAATATCCAACCTCGGCTTACTAGCATGGCTTAGTACATGTGGTTCCCGAGGCGATAGGAAGGAAAGATAGACTAGGATGACCTTACCCTGCAATTCCTGGTGATATTTATGCCACTGTGCGATGTTTACGATTGTGAACTATTACTTGAATTACTTGGATTAATGCTCTATCTCTTCCTTCTTCCTCTTGATTCTAATCTGTGAGAAACATTGTTACGTTCACTATTCAATGCTTTCAAACTATTACTATCTGTTACCACATGACATGCTTTGATTTCTTTCACAACAGCTCTTAGGGACGACACTCGGATTTACCAAGGCTTTACTACATGTGACCGGGTTCTCTGCCCGATAGTATGTGTTTATCCTTGTACATCTTAGTTTATAAATGTAAAACAGGATGAAAATACGCATCAGAATTAAATATACTTACATTATTTTTTCATCTACCTGGCATAAAATACCATGACTGTGGCTCTTATAAAATCATACTCGTTATATGTTATGTGTTTTATAATGTGTTTCTGTATAACAATATACCAAATTTGAAAATAATTGAATTAAAACTTGTAAAAAAACATGTGTTTAATTAAAAGTACCATGTAATTAATATGTGGTTGTTGGTAAAATTTAAAATTAAAAGTACCACGTAATTAATATGTGGTTTTTGTAAAGTTAAATTGTATTTAATGTTCAGATGTGCGAATGTGCGACTTGGCCAAATGTGCGAATTATATACTTATATTTTAGTGTTTCACATACACAAACATGTGTGGTCTTTCATTTATAAAATCCTGTATCTAATGTTCGTGTAGCAAAATAATAATAATAATAATAATAATAATAATAATAATAAAATAAGTGATAATTAAATTAAAACTTGTAAAAAAACATGTGTTTAATTAAAAGTACCATGTAATTAATATGTGCTTGTTTTAAAATTTAAAATTAAAAGTACTATGTAATAAATATGTGGTTGATGTAAAGTTAAATTGTATTTAATGTTCAGATATGCGAATGTGCGACTTAGCCAAATGTGCGAATTATATAATTATATTTTAGTGTTTCACATACACAAACATGTGTGGTCTTTCAATTATAAAATCCTGTATCTAATGTTCTTGTAGCCAAAAAAAAATGTGGTAAATTTAGTGTAACGTTTGGTGTATCACTTATAAAAAGTACTATGTACGCACAACTTGTTACCATCGTCAGGAAAAAGTTCAACATTGGGCAAGACTATGATATTGTCCTATCTTACAATGTTGGAAAAAATTATGTCCACATAGTTGACGATGATGATATGACGTTTTTTTACATCAAGTTTTTAAAGGGAAATCTACCGTGTTGCATAATGTGTATATTAAGAAGATTGAAAAAGTCTTAAAGGTAAATCCTTCTTCATCTAATACTTTTGCATTTGATCTTAACTTTCGTCCTGATGGATACGATGAATTATGTGTTGAATTTGACAACACATATAATCAACCGGAAAACGAAACTATCCAAAATACCGAACCTATTTTATCAAACAGCCAATTTGATCATAAATGGAAAAGTAACACATTCACCTATATGCCTCCTCCCCCTGAACATCCAACACCGCCTATTAAAATGCAAAAAGTAGGGTCCGGGAAAAATTGCAAAAAAATTTAAAAACAGGTGATGAATTTGATAGTAAAGAAGCATACATGTACGAAATTGGTGAAAAGGCTATTTTAGAAGGTTTTCAATTTAGACAAAGAAAAACAGATAGGTTTAGGTATGATGTAGTTTGTAGGAGTGACAATTGCAAGTGGAAGATAATTTCATCTAAGGCAGAAGATAGTATGAGATGGGTAATAGGAATAGTAAATGACATTCACACTTGTGACAGAACACAGCTCTATCCCAGTCACCGAAATGCAACCTCTAAATTGTTGGGTCATTTGTTGACACCGAAGATGGGAGATCATAGTCGTGTATATAAGCCAAAGGACATAATAAATGACATGAACCTTGCATACAATATCAACGTTTCGTACAAAAGGGCACGCGGAGGAAGAAATATATCATTGGAGACGTTGTCCGGTTGCCCGAAAAATTCTTTTTCACACTTACCATATTATTGTTATAATTTGAAGTTGAAAAACCCAGGATGGGTAACACATATTGAGACAGATGATGAAGACAGATTTGAGATGGTTTTTATAGCCTTTGGTGTTGCGGTAATAATTTATGACTATCTAATTAACCTTTATTTATTTTTTTTTTAATATGTGGTTTATATTATTATTGTAAATCTAATACTTTTTTTAATGTTCTAGATTCGGGCTTTCTTGGACCATTTGCGACCCCTAATAATAATTGACGCAACTCATCTTAAAGGTACATACCTAGGTACAAATTTGCTCGTCGTTGGAATGGATGGAAATAATCAGATTGTTCCTCTTGCGACCGGTGTATCTCAGGGTGAGACTGGGAGATCGTGGACATGGTTTTTGACCCACTTGAAAGAACGCATTGGCGAAGTTCCAGATTTGGCTATAATATCTGATAGACATCTAGGAATACAACAAGCTTGTCAAACAGTTTTTCCGGATTCATTTCATGGTTTTTGTTGTAGGCACTTGATGTTGAATTGCAAGTTTGGACAAAGTAAAAGGCTTAAGGCTTTATATTGGAAGACTTGCAAATGTTACACAACCGATGATTTTGATGATGCATTCGCACAACTTGAACGAAAAAGTCAAGAAGCTCACAAGAAACTATTCGATGCTGAAGTTATGTACTGGTTTAGGGCATATTGCACTGGAAAACTTTACAATTATATGACTTTGAACAGTGCAGAGTCAATCAACAATTTAACAAGACACGTTCGAAGATCTCCTGTTTCAATACTCATGGAATACTACAGAGGGTTTGTACAAGATTGGTTTTGTGATAAACGAGAAAAGTACCAAGGTATATATAATTAAATTATTTTATATATGGTTGTTGTTTATTATTAATTATAATATTAATATTAATATTAAAATTGTTGTTATTAATAATATTAATATTGTTATTATTAATAATATTAGTCTTATTATTATTATTATTATTATTATTATTATTATTATTATTATTATTATTATTATTATTATTATTATTATTATCATGTTGTTTTTACGTCAAACTTTAGGTGCAACTGCGGGTGAGCTTAGTGAATGGGCTAGTGCAAAAGTGAAGGACAAAGTTTTTAAGAGTGCTAATTGGACAGTGAATGCAATTCAACATAGAAGGATTTACGAGGTAGATGATCGTAGAAAGAAACATATTGTGAAGCTCAGGGAAAATACATGCACGTGTCGAAAATGGCAACAATCAGGTTTGCCATGTGGTCATGCTATAGCTGTTTGTAGATTTCAAGGATTGGCAAGTTGTAATCATTTGGCGCAAAGTTGGTTTAGAACAAACATTCTAAAGCTACATACCAAGGATTGGTATATCCTGTTGGAGAAATTCCGAGTTGGGAGCACCCAAATAACTTGCAGGAAGTAAAGCCACCAAGTATGGCTACGCGCCAAGCTGGAAGACCAAAGAACAAAGATAGGATTAGATCACAAGGTGAGGAACCAATAGACGATTCATGTGGAAGGTGCGGTTCAACTAGTCACAAACGAGGAGTTTGTAATGCACCATTGCGAAAAAAAGGTAAATTATAAGGGTGAAATAAATGTTAATTATTTTGTATTAGATTCTTAGCAAATGTATTAACTTGATAATTATCTTTTGATTACTTATAGGCAATGAAAAAGAAAATAAGAGCCTCGATCAACCTCCAAAGATTATCAGAAAACCCACCCGGAAGCTTGCAAGGATCACAACGATCAATGTCACAAAGCTATGATCATGTTAACTTGTCTAATCCGTAATTGAAGTTAACTCTAGAAGACAAATTGTTTTTTTTAGAAAACAAACCTCTATATATGTAGTTTACAGTTTGAGACATCTATCTATGTAGACCTGATGAGGTCAAAGTGCAAAATAAAAATGTTATGGCACATATCTTGGACAAGGTTTGCAGACTTTGATAACAACAGTCGTAATGCAATGTTTTTATAATTTTGATAAGCTAGATAGACAAAGTCACTATTAACGTGCAACATAAATACAAAGTTACCACATACATGTTCTCCCGGAAAAAACGCAAGAGAATATGTTCAAAATTACAAAGTTAGCACACTGATGTAATAAGCTACAATGTGGCTACAATAACATGTCACAACCATTGGATTCAAGGACAGTATATCTTGTTCTCGAAATAATAACGGATCAAGCCCTCTCGATATGCAAGTGCTGCCTGAGTTGGATTATCGACATGCAAATGAATTCCATGAGCCAACCTGTATAACCAAATTTAACAAGGGTGGCAGCAGAAAGAAAGATGCTAATGATGTGCTCGTGTATTAGTTTTAAAGTTAGGTATGTGTCATGTGTATCTTCCTGGTATGTTTAATGAAAATTAATGTTTATGTGTATCATAATCTAATTACTAACGAAATTTCCTGCCTAAACTAGTAATAGCAACAAGTAGGAAGGTCGATTACTAACCTGTATAGAAACATGCACGCAAAGACTCCGCAATCACCAAATACCCCACCCTGCTTTGGAACGTTCTGTGCAAGACGAAACCTTATCTTGTAATTTTCCGGGTTGATTCGTTTCTTGTCAAACACACATGTCTCCTGTAGAATCAAGGGAAGATTGACCGCCAAACAGTTTCTCATTTTCAGATACCAATCACGACCTTCCTCTTCACAACGATAAAGACTGTCATAAAATATAACATTTCCGGAATGTATGTGAAACTGGGCAACAGACCAATGTTTCTTAGGTTCATTTATCGGAATGAAAACCTACAAGGAATACACAAAAAAAATAATAACAAAAAATAAAATAAATAAATAAAAATTAAATAAATATATATATATAAAAATTAAAAAAATAAAAAAAAATAAAAATATATATATAAGATGTGTTGGAAATAAATACCCGGTCAACATCAGCCTATGCCAATTTGTAAACTTCGTTATTAGCATAAAATATTGGCAACGAATCTTGAAGTAGAAGTGTCAAGAAGTAACTGCTAACTATGGACCAATCTGCAAAAGATGGCCTAAAGTGCCACAAATACTTTACCCAAAGCTCAATGTGTTGTCGTCATTTAAGAAAAAAAAATAATTAAATAAAGCTCGTTAATTCCATCAAGAAACACAAAAATGAGAACACTATTTACATTATTTAATATAGGAACTTAACTTTAATTACCTCGTCGTGGAACCAGCCTTCACGAGTCTCATCCATCCCAACAAAAGAATCCCAGAAATGATGATCTACATGATGTGCGGGATTGCGCCCTCACAAAAGGTTTTACCTCTCAAGGGATCTCGAGAAGCTTGCAATCCCCGCCAGGCAGTGTACCTGATCGTTGTAGTATAGTATAGTGACAAGTACCGGGGAATTGATCATTCAACTCTGGAATAGTGTTCGCTAGACAATCTACTAAACTAGGTCTAGAAGTGAGGGAAGATTCTTTTTTGTATTTTAATATTTTATGAAAAGCAATTAAAATATCGGGTATTGGAAGAGTGGGCGGAATTAGTTGTTAGTCAACTAACCCAAATAACTAAAGATGCAATCAAAATAAAATAAAATAAAACTTAAACTAAATTGTGGTGGAAACAGTAATGGGAAAAGCTGTGTTTACTTAGATTTCATTACTCCCTAGATATCTTTTACCGGTTGATTAGCTTGTTACAATTGCATGGATGACGGGTCATATTCCTTAATACTAGTCATAGGGCCGTGTACAATATTCCCTAACTCTATAAGATCCTACTTCACTCCTATGTCGAGCCGGCTAAGAAGCTCCTAACATGGGATCATTAGAATTCACTCATGCATTAAATACAACCAAAAATCGTAGTACACCTCTGATCATGTTTCTTAAGACGTTCAAGCAAGTTAACAATGGAAGTTTGCCAGTTTTCTTAAGCCTAACATAGAATACATTCATCAAAAACAAGTATAAACAAGCAATCAACCAATAATCAACATCTAGGTTTTACTACATCTAAGCAAACACAATAAAAACCTAGCCTAGCAAGTTAAAAGAAAGATAAGCGCAAGATATAATCACACAATACATAGACATATTGAATGATTTGAATGAATACTTATATTTATTGAAACATGGAAGAATCAAGGGGTGGAAGCCCTTGAAAAAGCTTCAAAGTTTAACCTAGGGTTTATGAAATTCGTCCCTTCAAAGTTACCCTAATATTCCACACTTTACAATGAAAAATTGCAAAACTATATATAGATTTTACAAGGTGACGGCGTCAAGAAGAAAATCTGACGCCGTCAACTCGCCGCCAAAGTGAAACTCGTATTGCCTAGATCTAATTGTGACGCCGTCAAGAAGGAAATTACTCTGGGCCGTCACGTGTATTTGGACCCTGACGGCCTGGGTGACGCCGTCAGGTCCAAAGCATAAAATCTTTCTGGACCGTCACGTTATATTCTCCACTTCCATATCTTTTGCCAAGCTTGACGCCGTCACTCTTTAATTCTTGACGCCTTCAGGTACTGTTCCAGCAAGGATTTTTGAGACTTTATCATTTTCTTCACTTTTACGCTCCAAAAACATCCAAAATGCCTCCTTTTCTGTATTTCTTCTCACAAGTACCTAAAATGACAAAAGGAACGATTTAGGGCAATAATTGATCAAATAAGTACGAATTCGGGCTTAAATGACCCCTTAAAAGCGGTACATTTTTCGCTTCATCACTACAACTATATCATTGCACCAAGGAAACTTGCAACGAAACTGGCAAGTATTTGTAATAAACGCCTCCAACTCACGATGAACAAAAACTTTATCAATCCTTGTTGATGGCCGCTTTAAATCCTACACGTTATACAAAATAACATATGCTGATCAATCAAAGATAAGACTCAACGTTTCATTCTTTAGCTTTTACACAGTCATAAAGATGATTAAAAATGGTAATCATACGTGAAGGATATCCATACCTCTTCCCAAGGTTTGAGATCTCTACACATCTGGAGCATAAAAGGAGTTAACTGAGAGTTTGTTCTTTTGAGTTGATCAAAGGTGGGTACTTTTACATCAACATCTACTTTTTTAAATTCTGGCCTGAAAACTAGTTCACACTGCCTCTTCTTTGATCCACAATTTCGTAAAGCACTGATGCAGGTTTTACTGACCAGGTTTTAATATTTATAAAGTCTCGATTACCTAAGATCTACCTTATATGCACTAACGGACAGTGTATCCGGTCGTGTGTGGTATAGTCAAATGGTAAAGCTGAGGTCGTCCAAGAGCTAAGGTGCGGAAATTATCTAAGTCGTGTCACGTTTAAAAGGGGGTTTTGAGTTGAAAGATTAATTAAACTAATTAAAAGTAATAACAAGACAATAAAGTAAATAGAAGGAAATCAGTAAGGAGAAGTAGTGTTAACCTAATTACTACTCTTGTTATGATCATGATCAGTTTTCCTATAGGTGCATCCTATCATATCGTTCAGGGATACGATATTCATTTCGGGTCAGATGGTCAAATTCGCCTAGACCTATCTTATACCTTGTCCTATCCAAAGCTATTGTAAAGCCGTGGGTTCATCGGTACGAAGACATAAGAGTCATTAAGTGCCTCTACTAACATGGACAAGGCTAACGAATGTGGCATGGTCAGATCTTACACCCCTCTAACTTCGTTAAGTGTCTAGTATTGGTAGGTGGTCCTAGGGTTAATTCGCACGTGTATGGTGATATTGCTATCGCCAAGTCACATCCCTAGCGACTTGCTTCCTAGGGTTAATTACACAAGTATCTAGAGAACAACCAACGCTAATCACTACGGGAACTAGAGTGTCCCAAGCCTCGCCATGAAAGTAAACAAACAATAGATAATAGATGCGTGGAAAACTAAATCAATAACATAACAATTTCATAACTAGGCTAACACCAAAAGGTGTTTAGCCACTCATGTTCATAATTGTAGTAAAACAATGTTGAGTTAATACAAGTCAAAGCATGAATCGAATACAAAGTAAAGGAATGAAAACACTTATGATCGGTGTGTGATTCCTCCCTTGGAAATGACTTGGATGTGGCTAGAATTTCGTTCTCCCTCCTTCCTGAGTTTCTCCCAACATTGCTGTGGTGAAGAGATGGGAAGTGATATATGAAAAACTCGAATTTAGGGTTGGTATTTATAGGCCCCGACTATGTTACGGCGTAGCGTATTAGAGTTGCTACGCCGTAACCTTTGCAAATTGTGTTACGCCGTAACTTGATCAAGTGTTACGGGCGTAAAGTCTTCATGATAAGCATCCTACAGTGTAGTAGATAAGATGGCTACGCCGTAGCTTCTTCCTTGGCCTCGTTAGTTCTTTACTGCCTCAAATGAGATCCTACGTCGTAGCTTGGAAAGTTGCCTACTCCGTAGTGTTCTTAAGTGGACTTCTACGTCGTAGCCTGGTTACACCGTAGTCTTCATAAATTCTTCAATACGCCGTAGGTAGGAGAGCTTCTACGGCGTAGTCTTCGTGAAGCCTTGCTACGGCGTAGGTAGATGAACCTCTACGCCGTAGTTAGTGCAGAATCCATAATTTCCACGTATTTGCTCCAAAGTCCTTCCATTTCTGCGTAAGTTCGTTCTTTTACTCATCTTTACCCTGAAACCAAAATAGGAAGAAATAAGAGTATATATTCTTCATAAAAGTAGAAAAGATGAGTATTTTAAGGGGGAAATTAACACTTAGATTGGGGGTTAATTTGATGTTATCAAATATCCCCCCACTTGAACTCTACTTGCCCTCAAGTAGACATTATAAGAATGATTTTCAAAAAGATATCCCCCAAGAAACTGGAGAATATGAATTTAAAAACTCCCTATGCTAGAATTTATCAAAGCCGAACACCTCACAAAATTAGAACAAACACTCACATCTCTCTCCTAATCTAAGTGTTAATTTTGGGGTGATCACTCAACGCACAGTCATAGAATGTATTCTATCATAGGCTTGGCTGTTACACAAATCTCTACCACTAGAGCTAAGGTCAAAATAATTCTTAAAGGCAATATTGGGTGAACACATATAAGGCTATTTGGGTGTAGCGTTGTTACTAACATACTATGGCAAAGGCGACAAAGGCAATGGTACTTGACCGGAACGCCGGGCAAGACACCAATGACTACTCAAATCCCTCACCTAAGCATGATTCACAACTAAAGGGTAGGATAAGACATGGGATGCACAATAATGGTGTAAAATGAAAAAGAAAACAAATAGTCTTAGCCTATAACCGAGTTGCTACCACTTGCCGTTCATCCAAAGTCCAAGTTTCAAAATGCGAGAATTGGATCATGTAACAAGTGTGTGCCATTAGAGGACGTCATGATGGGACACCACACTTTGTCTTCATGTTGGTGATTAAGAACCAACAACTTCATTCTTCAAATATGACCGAAGTGGCTTCTTCGATGCTAAATCTTTCAAAGCTCTTATTACGGTGCTATACAAGGGTGCACCAAAGTCTACATATCTACATACGGAAATTCACATTTTTTTTGACAATAACATAACATATCCCCCCACTTGGGATGAACAATACATGTACAATAGTGGGTTTTCTCATGATCTTCAATGATGAGTCTTCAACGTAGGTGTGATTCTTGAACCTCTTGACTTGGACCTCAAATTAGAACAAGTGGCAACTTCCCAATCATAAACAAAGACTACACGGTAGGCTAAGGTGTATAGGTGTATCGAAACAATAATATGGGTAAGAAACGAAAGGATAGGCTCAAAAGGATGTATCTAGGGGTATCTTGCACTAAAGTTGAGTGCAACAAAGGGTTTTAACACGGGGGTCGAATAGTCGATGTGACTAATCGATAAACACACACATAAAGGTTATTTGGGTGATAATCCTAAAATATTGCCTTCTTAAAAAGTTTTTTCCAAATGTATTAAGAAATCTCAATACACTACTCGTACACGGTTTCAAAATGATGTAAAAGCCAAGTTCTAAAGTTTACAAACTACCGGCACACTCATATTTTTGGTGGATTTGGGGTAAAACAGGGTGAAACTGAAATAAGCTAAACCTCACCATGGTATTAAGGGTAAATGTGCTCGGCTAAGGTCCATTCTAGTTAGGTTCGGAAAAACATGTCAAAAATTTTAAAAGTGGCATAATTTTTCAAAATAAACTAGAAAATTAAGGGCAAAACAAAGTTCAAGTGAATAATTATACTCCCGTCCCCCCACTTGAGTTGTACAAAGTCCCTTTTGTACATAGAATATAAAAAATAAGGAGGAAAAGTAGAATTAGAACGAGAACTTCCCTGAAATTCGCTCTTGAAAATAATAGGAGGATCATGTTGAGAAACGTGCCTTCACTCTGCCTAAGGAGCAAACTTCAAATCCCTGGAATCACACAACTACCAAAAGCATAAAACTTAAAAAGAAAAAGAAAAATAAAAAGAAAAACCTAACTCACTTTCGTAGGAATCACGGTTGCATTTAGCGTATGCAACAAGCCTTTTAAACCACTTGGTGTCCCAAGTGGACGAGTGAAGTCTCGTGAGGGTTTACAGGGAACACACCCACAAAGTTCATTTAAAAACTAATACAAGTTTAAAGAATGTTTTGTAAAATAAAAAGCATTTTTAAGGTTCAGAAGGTAGCTACGGCGTAGCTTAAATGAGGTGCTACGCCGTAGTTGCTGAATAAATCCAGTATGAAACCTGGAGGGTGCTATGGCGTAGTCAATGGAGGAGCTACGCCATAGAAAGGCCCTGGAGAATATTTCTTGGAGTAAAAGTCCAAAAATTTGTTCCCCATCGTAATGCTTCCTTTAGTACCTGCAAATTATTAGTACAAAACATAATAAACCAATAAAATAGAAAAAATAAAAGGAAAAGGATAATTCGGGTTGTCTCCCGAAAGAGCACTTTTGTTTATTATCGAGTCTTTAAGTTAGACTCACTGTTGTGGCCTTCAAGTAGGTTCATGAAGGACTTGCCCACACTCGTCCATCTTTTTCATGAGGTGTTCTCTTATCCAAGCGACATTTGTAGCGGTACGAAGTAGTTCCTCTTTACCTTGACTCTCGATCTTGGTGAACTATTCATCCGATCCGATTGAATATCTTACTACTTCAAATTTTTCAGTAATAATAGGTGGGGGTTTCTTGTAGGGTATACCGAGCAATTTGCAACGTCGTCGCTCATAAGCTTCATCGTCTTCATCAACAAACCCATCATATCCTTGTAACTCGAGGTAATCAATTATCCCTTCTAAGTCATCATCATCGGATTCTGTATCTTTGTACCAGTTGTTATCAAGCTTTTCTTCAATTAAGTCAAGGATTTGCTGATTTCTCTCATCTTTGGGCTTAATCTCATAGTTCTCTTCGTATGAATCTTCTTGTTCATCCTCATCCATACTCTTGGAGTGTTCCTTCCAAATCCTCTCTTTAGTCAATGAGTCAGTCATACCGTATTTAATCTTTACCCAGTCATTAAAAGTTACTCCATTGACCCATGGTAATTCACTCCTTTCACTATCATTGGTGGATTTCCAATAGTAAGACGTATTACCAATGCGTTCCTTACTACTTCCACCATCGCACTTTTCCTCGTGCGGATTGCATGATGCCCAATATGATATTCCATTCTCATGATGGATCTGAACCTTCTCACACCAATGTTTGTTATCACTGCCCGTGTCACCTTGATCTTTTTCACTTGTAAAATCATTGGTTTCGTTGTTTGGAAATTTGTCATCATTGTGAACATGATTAACTTCCTTCCAAATTTCAAATTTTTTATCCATATCAACTTTACCATGGACGATTAATACCCATTCTTCGAAAGATATTGTTCCTCTCCATTTCAAATTTCTTCTGAATTGATCAAGAGGCGAAATCCATAGATGTTTGTTCCCTCGTAATCTTTTTTCATCACCTCCCCCATCGCACAACTCAATGTTGGGGTTGCATGATGGCCAAAGATCGTAGGAGTTTCGATTATCGACCGGAATGGCAACACACCAATGGTATTTATGTTCAAGTGTGCTGGGATATTTAGGTTGACTGTTACCTTATTTATCGATTGGGGGAGTTATTACAACTTTTAGTTCTTCGTTTCGGGCGGCCTTTTTTTGAGTACACAGTGCTTCTTCCTTAGGACATAAAATCATTTTGCAGGATGCCTCAATCATACAAACTTTGGCTTGTTCAATTTGTTTCTTGGCATTAGTTGTCAAGAGTTCTATTTTTGCTCCAAGGTTTTTGATTACCTCATCATGGCTTATGAGGCTCTTGCTAGTTGCCTCTTGGAAATTCTTTAGCCATTGATCTTGCTCTTCCTGCTTTCTTCTTGATTCTTCGAGGTACTTATTTATAGTGTCCTCGAGGTTTGATCTTTTCTCTCCATAAGGTTGTCGATTATATCCATATGGCCCTGTTCGATACCCGTTACTTTGGAATGGTCTACGTTCCCCATATTTCACTTCCTTCGTTTTACCATCGCCCTCGTTCAAAGGGCAATCTTTAGACAAGTGGGGTCCATCACAAACTTCGCAACCAACTTGAATAGCATGGACATTTTCCTTCAGCTTCTTCATGTCACGCCCCAAGCTTTTGAGTTTGTTGGTGATTAAGGTAATTCCATCCGAGTTTCCAGCAATGCTCCTACTACTTCCACCCTCGTGCCACTTCTGAGAGTAGTCCACCATATCTTCAATAGCTTTTAAAGCTTGAGCCGGAGTCATTCTAGGGATTGGTCCCTGAGAATCTAGCATTTGGCGGGTTGAGATGTTGATCCCTTTGTAAAAAATGTTGACCATTTGTTGCTTGTTGAGATCATGAGTAGGGCACTTGTACAAAAGATCATTGTACTTATCCCAAGCTTGGTACAATGTTTTATCCCCATCTTTCTTGAAGTTGTGAATATCTTCAAGCTGTTTTGCCGTCCTTGAAGGAGGGCAATATCTTTGGATGAAATGCTTCTTCAAAAGAGCCCAAATGTTCACTGTCCCTGCTGGTAGTCTATCGATCCATCTCTTTGCAGCACCAGTCAATGTCATCGGGAATACCCTGAGCATTATCGCATCATGAGATACTCCTGGAATGTTGAACAAACTGACAATGTAGAGAACATTGTCAATCTGCTCGTGAGCATCTTCCGTCTTGTTTCCAGAAAATGGGTCTTTACGCAGTTCCCTTATGAATTGATTTTTAATTTCGAACTGCACATCATCTCCAATAGCCGGCCTCACCAAACCAGGCCCTTGCTCTACTCGTGTAAGAGCCAAATACTCTTCAAGCATGAGGTTGTCAATGTCAATGTCTGCCATAACACCTGGAACTTGAAAATAACCATGAGTACTGAAAAGAAAATAAAACAAAATTTAAAAACTTAAATAAAATCCTAATAGCTCCCCGGCAACGGCGCCAAAAACTTGATGCAGGTTTTACTGACCAGGTTTTAATATTTATAAAGTCTCGATTACCTAAGGTCTACCTTATACGCACTAATGGACAGTGTATCCGGTCGTGTGTGGCATAGTCAAATGGTAAAGCCGAGGTCATCCCAAGAGCTAAGGTGCAGAAATTATCTAAGTCGTGTCACATTTAAAAGGGGATTTTCAGTTGAAAGATTAATTAAACTAATTAAAAGTAATAACAAGACAATAAAGGAGAAGTAGTGTTAACCTAATTACTACTCTTATTATGATCATGATCAGTTTTCCTATAGGTGCATCCTATCATATCGTTCGGGGATACGATATTCATTTCGGGTCAGATGGCCAAATTAGCCTAGATCTATCTTATACCTTGTCCTATCCAAAGTTATTGTAAAGCCGTGGGTTCATCGGTACGAAGAAATAAGAGTCATTAAGTGCCTCTACTAACATGGACAAGGCTAACGAATGCGGCATGGTCAGATCTTACACCCCTCTAACTTTGTTAAGTGTCTAGTATTAGTAGGTGGTCCTAGGGTTAATTCGCACGTGTATGGTGATATTGCTATCGCCAAGTCACATCCTTAGTGACTTGCTTCCTAGGGTTAATTCCACAAGTATCTAGAGAACAACCAACGCTAATCACTACAGGAACTAGAGTGTCCCAAGCCTCGCCATGAAAGTAAACAAACAATAGATAATAGATGCGTGGAAAACTAAATCAATAACATAATAATTTCATAACTAGGCTAACACCAAAAGGTGTTTAGCCACTCATGTTCATAATTGCAGTAAAACAATGTTGAGTTAATACAAGTCTAAGCATGAATCGAATACAAAGTAAAGGAATGAAAACACTTATGATCGGTATGTGATTCCTCCCTTGGAAATGACTTGGATTTGGCTAGAACTTCGTTCTCCCTCCTTCCTGAGTTTCTCCCAACGTTGCTGTGGTGAAGAGATGGGAAGTGATATATGAAAAATTCGGATTTAGTGTTGGTATTTATAGGCCCCGACTATGTTACGGCGTAGCGTATTAGAGTTGCTACGTCCTAACCTTTGCAAATTGTGTTACGCCGTAACTTGATCAAGTGTTACGGGCATAAAGTCTTCATGATAAGCATCCTACGGCGTAGTAGATAAGATGGCTATGTCGTAGCTTCTTCCTTGGCCTCATTAGTTCTTTACTGCCTCAAATGAGATCCTACGTCGTAGCTTGGAAAGTTGCCTACTCTGTAGTGTTCTTAAGTGGACTTCTACGCCGTAGCCTGGTTACGCCGTAGTCTTCATAAAGTCTTCATTACGCCATAGGTAGGAGAGCTTCTATGGTGTAGTCTTCGTGAAGCCTTGTTACGGCGTGGGTAGATGAACCTCTACGCCGTAGTTAGTGCAGAATCCATAATTTCCACGTATTTGCTCCAAAGTCCTTCCATTTCCGCGTAAGTTCGTTCTTTTACTCATCTTTACCCTGAAACCAAAATAGGAAGAAATAAGAGTATATATTCTTCATAAAAGTAGAAAAGATGAGTATTTTAAGGGGGAAATTAACACTAAGATTGGGGGTAAATTTGATGTTATCAAGCACGCTAAATGTGAGGGGCTTTCAACATCTGGTTTCTATTCTGCACACTTTTTTCCTCTTCCTTTAGGACTCTTAGCCTCTCTCCCCTTTGTGCAGATAAACGTCGAATCTCAGCCTCTTGCTTTTCAGCTGCCACACGTTCTTGGGTAGCTAAAAAAACACAATCATTCTATGTGCATGACACAGAATACAAATACAAACCAACTTAGAATTAACTTTAAAAGACAATTTACATGTATTATTGTTAAAATTGTACAAACCTCTTCAACATCTTCCTCGGATAATTTCTCATCTTTGAGACACTCATTCTGGAACGCTGACTCAAACAAATCTAGGAAATTATGATTAAAATTTGTGCAATACTCATCACCAAGATCAGTATCCTTATCATGATTGTCTAATTTATCCTGTAAATATATTAAATAAAATGTAAGGAATTCAACTAATTATATCAACCTCTTGTGATATTAATGTAAACAAAAATTAAACGGGAATTACTTTTTCTGGTTCTTTGTGCTCTTTCTCATCAACGTTTTGCAATTTGTCCTGCCTATGTCCAGCCTTCATTTTTCTCGTAATATACTGGGTAACACAAAAGATCAAGTACATGAATCAGTGACTAAAATATTAATTTTTTTACAGTAAACATTTGAATTACGAATTACGGCGTGTTAGGATTACCAAATAAGCTAATCCAAACACCTCATCAAAACAAGAGACATATAGTTAAGTTTATAAACAAACCTGAATAATGGTTTCAAGTTTGTGAACCCGTGATCTCAAACTGTTGACCTCCGTAGGTAACAACATAAAACAATTACATATACCCTGCAATGTCCTAACACGATCCTGAAGAGTATGTTTGGCATGTGGCGCTGGAACTTCATTGTCAATAGCATGAATTTTTGCACGAAGTTCTGCTCGTTTACGCAACCAATCTTCAAAAAGCCCGCCACGGTTAACAACAGGCGTGGGTCTCGGTGCATACCAGTTAAAAAACCTAATGCCTTTGGTGTACCATTCTGATTCAGCCTCAGCTCTCGTAGGATATAGATCATGGTTTATTTCTTTCGCCTAACAAAAATATATAAAAAAAAGTGAGATAAGCGTGAACCATAATCATACTCACGTACAATGGCGGACCTTAATGGAGGCAAGGGAGGGTCCCGACCATCACAAATTTCAGGGTTAGTAACGTAAAACAAGTAAAAGTTCAAGGGTAATTTATAAAATATCAATTAGCATCTCACAAAAACCTTAGAAACTAAATGATCAGTTGTGATCAGTTAAATATAAAAGTTCAAGGGTAATTTATTGTGATCAGTTACTACTGTTTTTTTTACAGTTTAAATAGTTGGATATTCTTTATACATATAAAAAACCTTCTCAAGTTCCGCCACTGCTCACGTAGTACATCTAAAATAATTATATAACAAAATGAACACTTGCCTCAGGAAAAAGCTGCCCGAAATACTCCCATTCTTGAAAAGGTACCTTCTTAGACCATGAAAGTGCTCTTGGGATAAGATCGAGGTCCTTACTCCACCAACGCAAAACTCTGGGTAGAAACCTCTAAAATCCATATCTGCAAAAACAACCATTTATTAAAAGAATTACAAGTAAAATTTATTAAAAGAATTTGTGTAATAATTCTGACCTTGAAACCTAAAACAAACCCAGCCAAAGAATATTCCAACTTCTGTTTTGAGTAGATATTTCGAATGGCATCGTACAACTGTCTCCAAATGTGTTCCCCCCAATGAAAGTCATTCCAGTTTTCAAAATTCTCAGCCATCCTAATATATACATCATCCACCACAGATAACAATTCGCGCCCCATAAATACGACCTGAACTGATAACAAACGACAAACTCGGACCGCGTCTTCATCAGATAGTTTTGTAAAAAGCTCTTCATCCTCAATCAAATATAGAAGATCTATGGTTTTTACATCCTGACCTACCTTATCAGGAAATACACGGTCACGAAATATGATATCACCAGTTCTAAACTTACGGAAACTAGGCAATCCAAATTTAAAACCAGTTATGAGGTGAAATTGACGGCGTCCAAAATGAAGATGATGTCCATTAACAAGATAAATCATTGGCAAATCATAGTGTTCATCATCAGACTTAATTTGTTTTTGAAGCATGTAATGTATAAGACTCTCTTCGTTCTCAAGATAATTTAAATCCAACCATGGACCAAAGCATGTTGATCGAAACAGTGTATGGCGATCCTCAGATAATCTGTCTTTAATCAATTGAAAGTAATGCAATTTGCTTCGAATGTAAACCTTGACAGCAGATTCCTATATTAGTAAACAAAAAGTGATTTGTAAGAACAAACACATCCCAACACTATTGTTAAATATGTGATGCATTGCATTGTAATGTTAACTAACAACTGATTATCTAATTGCGATTATCTTATGGTATCAAATTGTCATTTTTATAATGCAATGTCAAACACCCCCTACAACCCATTTTGTAACAAATGTTCAACACTACACCTATACTGTATAGCATTGAGACAATTAAATGAGTATATATTAGATGAGAAATAGGATTTTCAGATATTAAAAGGAAAACATTTTCCTTCACAATGTAATACCACATAACTAACAGGAATTGCTAGCACTTATTTTGTTAAACACAATGGAAGAGTCAAATTAACAAAAAGAAAGAAAACTATTTTACATTGAGCAACTGTGATATACCAAGATCCTACTGAATACACAAAGAATGACATAAAAGTAAGGCAAAGTAGATGATCACTTTATCCCAATAAGGCAATAAGGAATTATAATACATCATGCTACTTAACATAAAAGCCTAGCTATAGACAAGAAATAGGAGGAAGAACATGTATTGTTCTCCAAATTCCAATGCCAGATATGTTAATAGACGCTACAGACAATTGACATAGAAAACCTTAGGCTATATATGGATGATGTGCTCTTCAGCTATTGTGTAGGGACATGTGATGGTTTTTCTAGGTTATATACCATTTGAGACCATATTTAAGAAAAGAAACATTCTTAGGATGACAAACTAGTATTCAAATCCACACATAAAAGGAATCGTGTCTATCTCTTCCGTGATTATGATCCACTTGTAACCTTAGTCCTAAATGTGATTGTAACATCTAAAATCCTGTTGACTTTAAATAAGTTTCGGTGCTTTCCCCATCTGTTTCAGATTATTTAATAGTACTATCACATTATTATCATTATCTAAAGGCAACGTCGAACAACACTAAGAATATCACTTTATCTTTGCAAGTTCTGTGCTTTGCTTATTTATAGCAACATAACTCTAACTGGTCCAGGTCCGGTTGGTTATACACAAAGAATTATCAAAGTCTAATAATAGCAAATGTTACTAGGCCCCTGCCCATGGATTACCACATGGACTAGATGACCGTTGTCTAGTTCTAGCGTACTACTTTATTCTAGTTCTAGCGTACTAAAGATTACATTAGGTGGTTACATTATTCTAGTTCATGGGTGTTTTAACACTCAGCTTATTTTAAACAGCTATTATGTTTGGTTGAGCTTATTAGAACCAAACAAATAACAACCAATAACCTTAGACAAATTTCAGGGTTAGCAACATAACTCTAACTGGTGCAGGTCCGATTGGTTACACGCAAAGAAGTATCAAAGTCTAATAATAACAAATGTTACTAGGCTCCTGCCCATGGATTACCACATGTACCATGGATTATATGTAACTGTATTGGGCTTAACACCTTGTGAGACCATCTCAGAAAGCAAGGACTGAACTCATGATAATGCAGGCATGATTTTATGAGGATTGAATATGTGTACACATCAGGTTCAGGGGTGTTTGTTCTAGTTCTAGCGTACTAAAGATTACATTAAGTGGTTACATTATTCTAGTTCAGGGGTGTTTTAACACTCAGCTTATTTAAACAGCTATTGTATTTGGTTGAGCTTATTAGAACCAAACAAATAACAACCAATAACCTTAGACAAATTTTGCTAATTCTAGCAGTGCAAATGACCTAACCAACTAGATTTGAATAAACAACTCTAATGAAACAGAGAAACTAATGCTAATAATGAAAGTCATATGCACAATGTAAGAACTACAAATCGTACCATTGGAACTCTATTCTTTAAAACACAACTTATCCAAAATAGGGGTGTTTGGATTACCTTATTACAATTTTAAAACACAGAACCAAATTGACTTAATTAAGCCCATAACCTCTAATTCATAATCTCATTAACCTTATTGACTTAATTAAGCCCATAACCTCTGATAAGCTCATTTTTTTCAGCTTCTCAGCTTATCACATTAACCTTATTGACTTAATTAAGCCCATAACCTCTAATTCATAATCTCAACGACAAAAATTAACCTAATCGACAACAAAAAAACAACAATAAGCTTAGACAAATAAACATTAACGACAACAAATTAAGGAAAAAAACTTACCATTTCATAAAAGAGAACAAATAATTAGCATATAAAAAAATTGAAAGGATTCTGGTTTTGATCTTATTAGTGTTTGTGGATTTGGGCATTGTGTGTGAAATAAGAAAGTTTTAGAGATATGAATCAAAAAAATAAATCACAAATAATTTGAAAAATGAATCCACGAGAAAGATTTTTGCAGTACCTAATGAAGATTTTGATATTTCCCAATGGTATTTTTTTTTTAACTTTCGCACATTAGCCGGTAATCGCACATTCTGAGTTCGCACATTAGAGTGGTCGGGAAGTGTACTGATGTTTGAGTCATGTGGGCCTGCAAATGATTGGTTTTGTACCTTTAGTCTGGACACGTGTCAAAATTTTACTAGAATCGCACGTTCGCACATTAGCACATGACTCTTTTGGGAAAACAAGTTATTTTTTGCTTATTTTGGGAAATTGCTCAACTTTTTGGTTTATTTTGGGAATTTTCTCTTAAGTTTAATATAATGCCTTTACATGCATATATATATAGGGAAGGGATCAGATAAGAAGAATAATTAAAATAAGAAGGGTATAGTAAGAAGTAATTCTAGCCACACATTTCAAATTAGGGGGGAAAATTTGAAGGAAGATGCATCCACTTTTGTAGGTGCATCTGAAATGTGTGTTTGTGGTTACTTCTTATCATTCCTATTTTAATTATTCTTCCTATTTGATCCTAACTCTCTCTCTATATATATATATATATATATATATATATATATATATATATATATATATATATATATATATATATATATATATATATATTCATAATATCTTTAAATGCATATATCTTTAATATGGGTATCTTATCATTTTGCATCAATTATTATATAACACAAACAAAAATATTTAAGGTCAAAGTTGATAAAAGAAGACTTTGAAAATTCAAAGTGGACATTTAATATGGGACGGGGGTGGTAGAATAATTTCAAACGTTTTTGATCAGTTAAAAATATTACTATATACTCCCTCCGTCCCAATATATAAGTCCATTTTGAATTTGTCAAAGTCTTTTCACTCCGACTTTGACCTTAATTATTTTTTTTCGCGGTATATAATACTTGATGAAAAGTATACCAATGAAAATACATTTAAAACACAAATTCATTTTATATATTTCGTATCAAGTATTATATAACTCGGAAAAAAATAATTAGAGTCAAAGTCGGAATAAAAAGACTTTGAAAAAGTCAAAATGGACTTATAATTTGGGACGGAGGGAGTATAAAACTTTCCGTTTAAAACGACGCCGTTCAACGTCTTTGGGTTTTCCACTTTTTTTCACAGCCCGTGTAGCCCAGCAGTTTAGCCCAAAGCCCAGCAAAATTTCCGGTCCAAAAAAAAAATAAAAAAAAAATCCGTTGATAAGTATGCGAGATCCAGAGGCTTCATTATACGTACTCATCATCTTCTGGAATCCTCTGCGCCCCTCCCCAAAACACAAAGCATTGATTCAACACAAAGAATCAAGATGTTTCCATGATCAAATTGCAAAAGCAAAAAAGGGGCCCCTGCAGCAAACCCGCATATAAAACCAAAGAAAATTACATGTTCATCCATGCTAATCATTCGGTTTCAAGACGGCCAGTAAAAAACGCAGGTATCTGCTTTTATTAGATTCGGATTTTATTTATTCTTTATATTTTGGGGTAAAAATTGATTTATTATATGTTAATTTTTTTCCCATATGCCGTTTAATGACGGAAACCCATGTGTACAATGAGAGGTGACTTGAGCTTTTGATTTGTTATGGTTGTTTAAAGGTTTTATTTATAGGGTTTTCTTTTATGTTTTTAATGATTTTGTGTAGTTTAGATGATTTGATTATGTGAATGTCCATTAAGCTTTGGTTTTTATGGTTACAGGAGCGTTGTTCAGCGGTGCCATGATTGTGGAAGATGACATCCTACATCTGATGTGCTTACAAAAAGTGGTCGGTAGGTACCTTTTTTTCTTTGCTAAATTAGAGTTTGTGTAATTGATTGCGTTAGTTGTGCTAATTAACACAAACAACTAAAAGGAAGAGTAATTGAATACTTAGAAAACAAAACAAATGGGTATGCTTTCGTGGTATTAGTTGGGGTCTATCGTTTATATAAGAAAAATTGCTGTTGTTGTGTTTTATATTCTTTGTGCAATGTGTGTCTTTGTGGAGTGTGTTAGATTCTGTAAAATGTGTCTTTGTTGAATGTGATAGATGTGTAGTTATGTGGTGATTAATGCGGCAAAATGATATTTTGCGTTTATAGGTGGAGTGATCTTTTGTGTTTAGGGTAGTAAAGATGTATGATATTCGTGTGCGATATGTTCTTGAGGAGTATAATGGATCTTCGGTGAGTTTTTCTAATTGTAGTTCTCAAACGAATATAACTGTTATCTTAAGTTTTATTGGTATAAGATATAAGACATGGATTAGGCTATATTAATTACGTACAGTTAATGACTGGTGTTTATTGGTTTGTGGATGTTTGCAGGCACATAGGTTCATTTGTTTGTGGAGTTGCAACGGCTTGGGTTAACGCCTAATGAGGTGAGCTTGACACGGGTTTTTCTGTATATTGAGAAATATGGCCTTTTTCCTATATGCTCAAACCAGCACTTAGGCTAATAAACTGCTGGCGAGTACAAAATTAAGGAAATTTGTGTTTTTACCATGATTGTGAATGTGTATATTTACTAGCTATTGTTTTGGTGTCTCAGATTATAGCCAGTATTGCAAGTGTGAATGGCGGAGTTAAAGTTGAGAAGAAAAATGAAATGACAAAGTTGGATAAAGAGGGTGAAGTATCTAATAAAGCTTCAGAGCCTAAATCTATAAAGATGAAAGGTGTTATGAACTCTCAGCAAACTAATATAAACGGAAAAGATTCCTCCAAAAATAAGGTCAAGGTCCCTTAGTTCTTCCATGGTTTAATTTTTAGCTATTATTGAAGCATATTCTAATGAATGTTTAATTACCTCAGAATAAAGCCGGCATTGTAAAGCTTCAATAAAAGGGATTGGTTAAAAAGAAAAACTCTGGAGAGGCAGTCAAAGGTGAAAAGCAAACTCAGCCATTCAAAAGCAGGAAACAATAAAAGAAAGAAAGCCCCATCTCACAAAGGCCGTGAAGACAGGGATAACAGAAACGCTCATGGCAAAAACCCCTCAAGAAACATAAAGGTATTTATTTTATTTATGTGATGACCCAATCTCACAGGAGGTACATTGATGTATTCACAGCTTTCATGATGGTTGTTATACAATGCGCAACATGTTGTCGCCATGATGAACATTCGGCCGATGAACCGCAACACATATGCCTTTCCCAATAGGAACCGCTGGCTGTCAACACTGTTTGTTCGGCTGATGAAACACATGCTGCCGACACCTCTTTTATTCCATCCACATCTGGAATCGCACGCACTGATACTTCACTCAACTCCTTTTCCGATGGTTGGTGTTTCAACTAATTTTATCCATGTTTATAACATGATTGTCATACATTTATCAAATGTTTTTTTTACAACAGTTTACATGCATATGGGTCGTGGGCCAATGGTATTGGATTTCGGGGCTGGCCTCATTCGACATGAGGCGACTAACGATCCCGACATAGTGGAATGTGACATCGATATGCTTTCTGAACCAGGAGCTGATGAGTTATGCGAAACAGGTAATGTAGTTATCTAAAATGTTAACGATGTTTATTATACGTTACTGTCATCCTCTATGCTGACATGTGTGTAAATTACAGTCACCACTATAGTTGATCATGGTGCTCGCAAAAGGCCTCGCATGGAAATGCCTGAAGGTATATTTGTTTACTTATATATGTGATCCGATTTGCCATATTTTGCAAAACTGTTCATTTGAAATGACTTTTGAATTCAAATAGCTGCTTATTGAAGAGTTTTTTAATATTGAATTCTGGCTAGGCCCCGGAAAGCGCTGGCAACAATAGTGGAATAGATTTTGAACACACAAATAGAAGCATTGCAAAGACGAGGCGAGGCAGAAGAGCGGGTATGATCTTTTACAGAATGGGGTTAAAAAAGCCAACACTTGAAGTTTGTGTTACAAGTTATAAACTGAATGTAAGAGATCCACATGTAAGTAGAAATCTCGGATCCAGATGATTTTGAATTTGCTTAGATAGGTAAAAAAAAAATTACAGTAGGTTGCTTTGGGATGTGAAACGATTGAGCCTTGATCTACCCAGTGTTGATTTTGCAAGTTGTTAGGCTGGGGATTCAGGGGGTATTTTGGATCTAAAAGAATGGTGAATCTGCTATGTTAAATTTCCCTTGCTGCACTTAAGGGGGTGTTTGGGAACGCATAAAACTTCTGATGCTTTGAAGTTTAATAGCAGTGGTGAGTTCAAGAGTGCACTGCAATGATGTTAACAGGTGAAAGTGGAGCTGCATTGCTGAGATAGTGTTTGGTTTGTAATAGGAGATTAGGCATGCCTATCTCTTGAATTATTGATGTATTATTTTTGTGTTATTAATAAAACTTTCACCATTGCACAAAAAAAAAAAAAAAAAAAAAAAAAAACGAGCAACTATTTTTCCTTTTGCCTTTGTCGTATTCATATGGACTATATAAAAACGCTAACTACAATGCCCCGCCGCAACGCGGCGGACCGGAGCCCGACTAGTTGTGTTAATTCATCATTACTCAAAAACTGGACTATTCAGTCTCATTTATTGAAGCATTTTAGTGGACTTTGAACCTAAGCCTGGCTAACTGCTTTTAACCTTTTTGGACCTCAATGGACTGAACATTTTCAAAGGAAAGTGACATTTTACTACGAACAAACAAAATTTACAGAAACACGGTAAAAAAATCATGGAAAACAGATGTAAAACACATAATATTTGACATCCTCACATCCTTGGGAAAAAAAATACTATTCTTCCCATAAAAGGTCTTAGAATGTATAAATAGTTAAATACAGCTTCCATCAAGTGTTACAGAGAACGACCCAGACAAACCTTCGTGCACCCGAATATGCGAGCTCTATTCCTTTTTGTCTGCAACAAATAGGTCATTGTTAGAAGTCATGTTTTATGATAGATTTATATCCAAAAAAATTGAATTGTCAAGTTAAGACCGAGTCAGCTAATTACCGCCACCAAAGAACTTTCCGCTCTGAATGGCATCCTTGTTAGCATCTCCAAGAGCCGCGGATGCCAAGTAAGTGTCAGCCAATTGGACTCTCTTAACATTGTCTTGCTCTTGCACAAGCATGTTTCCGTACTCTAGTAGCTTCTCGATTGTCATCTTGGGTTGCTCGAATTCTGGAGGTCCATCCCTCGAGTTCACAAGCCTCTTTCCAATGCCCTGAACTCCAATTTCTCCAATCCACTTCCTCACTTCATCATCGTACACTCTTGCCCTCAAGGCGCCGAAGAAATCTATAATTTTCAGTAAAAGAAAAACAAAAAAGACGGTTACTATCAACTAGTCATAATATCTTCTCACTGTGCGTAAGATATAATAATTGTCCGCTAGACTAAAATAATCAGTATAAGATTATTTTTAATGCATTTTTAGGAACTTACCAATGGATTGACCGGGGAAAGTGTCGACAAGTTTGACAATGGCCTCATCAGGAATCTTGTCAGTTTTGAAAATACCAATACACACACCAATACGGTCTTCTCTAGTAGGAGCCCAGTAGAACTTTTCCATACGACCATCACGGATAAGGGGAGCATATAGTGTTGAGAAATCGTTTCCTGTGACGATGATGGGCACACGGGGGTTCTCCTCCTTGTTGTACATTCCAGGGAGTTGGACATTGGTTGGGTTATCAGCAATGTTCATGAGTGTAGCGTTAACCATCTGGTTGTTGACTGTGTATTGTGTAGTTCCACCCATTCTACCTGCACCAGCATCAAGATCGTTGATGAACAAGCAGCACATTTTACCCTTCTTGATGATATCGGCTGCCTCACGGTAACGCTGTCTGATGAGCTTAGCTGGCTCTCCGGCGTTTCCACTTTCTAATTCTCCGGCACTCATCATGATAGGACTGGTAAGAGTAAAAATACACCCATCAAGTCAGCATAATGCTATTTGACTTATCAAATTCAAAATCTGACACTATTATTTGAGTTTTTCCATATTAACAATTGTTTTAATGTGGTTTACATGACAAATTATGACAATTCTCATTTTAATGATTCCTAGGATAATCATTGTATCTAATTTTGAATTTCAGATAGCATAAGGTTGACCAAAAGGTTGATATCAAGCTATTCGACCAACAAGGTTAAACCATATGACATATCAATTTCAAAATCAATGCAAGTTTCTTGATATTTTGTACACTCGTGAATAGGACTACTTTAAACATAGCAAGTGTAAATATCAAAAATTGATCATTATATAGCATAATCTAACTAAAGAGTCGGACTCTTTGAATGGAAACTTACGTGATTCCCATCTTGGCAAAAACAAGTTCACATTGGAAAGATTTTCCTTGACCCTTTCCTCCCCACACACCAAGAATTAGAGGAACCTTGATGTTGGGCAAAGTCATGAAGTTCTTGGTGATGTGAACAACAAGCTTGTCCATGAAAGCAGGCGCAATGTAGAATCCGTCCATGGTGTTGTCCAAGTTGTACCTAAAACACAATGTCACCATAAAGATTTAATAAAATCAAATGAGACCAAACAAATTTTATATGCAACTGAATGGAGATTCAGGGGGTTGGTTAATTACGTTCTAAGCCCAGTGCTGATGTACTCGTAGGAACTCATGACAGCAAAGTGGGTACCAACGTCTTGTGGAGCCTGAAAGAGAGAATCAACCATACCCTTTCCTCTGGTGATGTCTTGTTGATCATCAGAGATGTCGTATGCAAGTCCCTTCCATCTGTCCTTGTCGGTTTGTTGAGTCTCCTCGATCTCTTTCTCAGCTGCAAAGATTTTGAAAGATGCAGACTTGTTGTTGTTGACGAGTCTTGAGTTTGAGATTTTCTTCAAGCTGCTGCCCAAAAAGTTTGAGCTTGGGACTGCAGCTACACCACTGCTTCCATTCAAGCTCAACTGTCATAACAATAGCATATTTTAGTTAATAACCAATTTGAAGATCCATGATAAACAAATAATGATCTATACTTTGATTATGCAATTAAGGTAAACCATTCTCAAAACAATAAAAGGGTGTTTGATAGCTTATTTACTGTATATAAACGCAATAACCACAAACAGTTTTGATAAGCAATCCAAACACAATCTTAAAAGTTGTTTGAGATTGTGTTTAAATGATTGTTTTGCATAAGCTAGTTTTAAACTACTTGTCCAAAACTGGTTAGCAGTAAGAAAAGGAACCGTTTCATCCAAAAACTATATGCGGGATCCTAAACACCGTTAAAAATGCTCTCAGAAGTGCTTATATGCTATCTAAAACTAATTAATGATCATTTATTTCACTCGCACATAAATATATCCCGAACACTCTCTTAAATGTTCTGAGAAGCGAGAACTACTTATTAGTTGTATAAAGACACAAGAAGTAAATTAACAAAACTAATAAACAATCTAAAACACATTTCAAAAGGTGTCTTATGGTTTGCATAAGCTATTTAAAGCTAATTGTTTCATCTAAACAATAAAGACGTATTAAAACTGTGTATATATACGCGTTTTGTCTTACAAAATACAGTAACGAATAGCTAGCTAGGTGCAAAACAATATTATCAGTAACAAACAATTTCCTAGGATGTTTCGGATTATGTTTTAACATATTAAATTTGCATAAGTAATTCTCAAACTAAGGATCTATAAGTAAGACAAACTATATAATAATCAGATGATTCACAAATAACATGATCCTTGACATATAAGTAAAATATAAATGATCAAGAGCAAGAAACAAGTACCGGGGCACGGTTGACAGTGGCTCCAAAGGTCGAAACAGAGGTCGCCATAGGAACGAACGTTTATTCGAAGTCGAATAAACAGAAGAGAGAATTGTATGTATGTAATTGAAGTGAGGATCAGCAAGAGGATGAGTTAAATAGTAGTAATGTGTGTACCAGAATATTCAAAAAGAAGTTGAGTTGAGGATTGGCTTTTGAATAATAAGCGCCACATACTCAAGATAGTATGAAATGACACGTGGCATGCAAACATTGCATGTATGGGTTTTTAGAGTTGGATGTGAAGACGGGCTTTTTGAGGTTGCCCTTCAATCTTTCTGTCACCACACGTTCATGATTTCCCCTTAAATTGTTTTCATCGTTTAGCCATTATAATCTTTTTATTTTGTTGTGTAAATCGACATAAATGGTGGATCACAAATTCTCATCAATAGTGTAAATCGACATAAGGGGTTTCTGGGGTTTACGAACCCGATGGAAGTTTGCCGCTTAGTGTAAATTTTCGTTAAACGTTCTGATTTTTTCGAAACGTACCAGATCTTGAGATTTTGTGTCACAAAAATCTATGTCTTGCTAATTTAGTTGACTAATATGTCAAAAGAAATATATGTTTTCTTAATTTCTTTGATTAGTTTTAATGAAATCGTATTTTTTATTCACTTTTACTTCATTTATACTAGAAAAAAAAATGCACTTGCTAACTTTTTATTTATTTATTTATTTTAATGTCTTAACAGCCTCTTAATAACTCTTAACGATCTAAACCTCTTAATCGGTCAGACGTTTTGAGCGTTCAAACCGTTTTTTTCCCTGTTCAGACGCGGTCAGAAGCAGTTATATTTTAATTGTCTAAACTTGAGAGGAGTGTCTTAATGCATCTTGTTGACACAAAATAACCCAAAAAAAAATAATAAATAAATAAAAATAGTACGAGCAATCAAATGACACAGCACCTTACTTTAACAAGATTTTCGATTCAGATTCAGACATTTATTCCTCAGATTCGGATGTGCGGTTCAGGTTCAGATTCAGAGCCTCTGAATAAACAAACAGCACCTTAGACTCCTGGGCCCACTCTTGTAAATGATACTTATCATTGTAGCATTTAGAATAATTGATATTGATTTTTTTACCTAAAAATCTAGTTAACCGGTTAACGAAGACTTTAGAGAAATAGTTTCTAAGTTGAATCTCAATTTATAGCTAAAATACCATTGAATTATAGAACATAGAGTATTTGTCAGGGCTAAGTCTCTAGGAAAGGTCAATAGACACCCTAAAAGAAAGCACGAGATCTACATTCTCAGGAGTGGCTTACTTTTCACGGAGGCCTAAAGCGAACGTTTTTTTTTTTAATCAAAGTTATATGATGAAAAATCGTTAATATAGAATTTACTTTTCTAGCATTTTTTGATACGAAATCTTTGATTAAGTTTTTAAAATCAATATAGTACAATATTTCAAATTCAGACGACATATGGGCCAATCTATTTTTTTGGGTCACCTGGTTTCTGACTCGACATTATGAGTCGACTAATCACATGACGACTACCTTTTTATATAGTCCGGAGTCGGTACAGGTGAACCTTCGTGGCCACAAGGGGATTACTTTTCTTCTCGTTGGATTCGAACCCTTGACCTCCACTTTTGAAGGTTAGTATTCTTACTAGTGGGTCACCCCTTGTAGTTATAAGCCAATCTATTTAATATTTCTTATAACATTTTCGATCTTAAATGATTTTTAATTACCTTTATTTCGGAAATTATAAGTCATGAAAGCAACTTTTGAGTAAAGAATGATACAGGAGGAGATGAGAACAAGACAGAGTGGAAGTATCGTTGTGGAAACTAAACGTTGATTCATTACTGCAAACGGTAAAAGGGTTATTGATAACAATATTCTAACAACATTTTAAATAGGCTCTTTTTAGTTTAATCTTTTACCTTTATTTATGGCGTTTTATATACAATATATTGGGCTTAAATTTGTACAACATGCAGGCTTACAAAGTAGGAACAAAAGAGACCCAAATTTGGATTATTTAACATTTATCTGAGACTTGGGCCTTACATAATCGGATCTCTTAAGATGATGGCCAAAAAATACACGAGATTGACTTTATTTATAAAAAGTCCTAGAAAATCGGGGGCCTTAAAAAATTGAGGTCCTAAAACACTAACTTTACTTGTTTTACCATTAAGCCACCCGTAAGTTCTCGGCCAGTTTAAATCTTTTAGAGATGAAACTTTGTGTTTTATATTCATTTTTTATTAAAATAAATAAATAAATAAATAAATAAATAAATAAATAAATAAAGGCTAGTCATTTCGTATATTGTTGTTGAGTTTTCACATAAAACCATTAATCCATTATATTTAGTTATAGCTTAGGTGTAGATTAAAGAACAAACTATTTAGGTGAACAAACGATCAAGTTGTAAACATTTCTGTATTTGATATTACGATCAAGTTGTGAACAAAAATGTGTTATTGTGTTAATTGCGGATAAGGTTCAAAACATGGGCTTGGTAAGTCCAATGTAGTATGTAGCAATGAGACCGTGACTTGACCTTTTGGTCGCAAGCCCATTCAGTATGAATCGGGTCTTGTTATATGGGTTTGTTGGGCGGTTGGGCACACTTTTTAAAAAATATGTTACTAAAATTTAAAAAAGAAAAAAAAAATTGCATTTAAGTTATCAAAATTTTATTTTATTAAACATGACATTTTGATGTCACTGAACTTATAGAAATATACGTAAACATCATTAAACTCGTGAAACCTTAACTTATCAAAAAATATACGTTCAAGTCACTATAATTAACATTGAAATTATAGAAGAGTATAACTCCTATAAGTTCACTAGCCTCAAATAAACAGAATAAAAGTTTTAAAAATTCAATGACATATTTGTCTATTAACTTTTATTTTACAATCAATTTTCTTCTAAATGACTTTTGACATTTGACCATTATTGTAAAGTTCAGAATTTCATATTTGATAAGTATTTACAATATAAAATGCAAAATAACAGGCAACAATGCAACAATGAGCTCGTTATTTTTTTTCCATACATGATTTTAACACATTTAATTATAGTTAGTGAATTTTAATAAGGTATGAAGTATATATCAATATCGATGGAGTTTATGCTTGGAGATGTTTCATAACATTTAGGGCTATGATTAGTAATAGAATGCAAACTACAACTTGATTATCAAATACTTTAGTTGTAATAAGTGTTGCCACATGTCCAGATTTACAAAATAGTCGACCTAGTATAATTGCTGGAATCGATTTCTTATCATTTTTATAAATGTCTTTCTAAATGTGTTTGGTTTAATATAAAAAAATAATAAAAATAAAAATAAAAACAAAAGATCAAATAAATCAACCTCAAACTTACTTTCAGTCTTTCACCTTCATATTTTAAATATAAATAGCAGGTTACCCGCGCATTGTGACGGCGGGTACCCTGAAATAAAAATTTTCAGTCAATTACGTATTTTAGTTTATTATGTTCTTTTTGACAATAAATTTACGGATATCAAAAATTTCGTTTAGCCCGTGCCCGTTCGGGCTCAAGCCCATTTGGCCCGTTGCCCGTTCAGGCTTATCTATACTACTTATAATAGAGGAAGAACTCTCTCTCTAAAAAATTCAGATGTACAAAAAATGATGCATGGTTTACAACACTTTAAAGTAAGCAATTTTCATAATTAAAACAACCAAAACATTGTGTACAATAAAAACTAGCATGAATCGAAATTCATACCACTTTCCTTAGAATTCTACATTAATAGCATTAAAAACACCTTTACATCCAATATTACAATCATTTAAACATAATGTACAACCATCATTCTACATTAATAGCATTAAAAACACACATACATCCAATATTATAATCATTTAAACACAATGTATAGCCCTCATTCTACATTAATGGCATTAAAAACACCTCTACACCCAATATTACAATCATTTAAACACAATGTACAACTCTCCATCTTAACCTAGACATGAACCTGCGTCCAAGACTCGACTCAATAAAACTCGACTTGATACACAAGGCTGTGATCAAGCAAATTTAAGTGTCGGAATGACTTCTCGTGACATTTTTATTAATTCCATTAAAAAAAATTTCATGTTACCCGCCGCTGCAACGCGCGGGTACCCTGCTATATTTGTATAATGTGCCCTATTATTTTTATTATTGACATTTAATGAAGTAATTGTGTTTAATTTTGTTGTACAATATGCTTGATAATTTATATTTCTCATGTAAGGGTGTTTTAACAACTGTATTAATTGTATTTATTGCCCACATTAAATAACATTAATGTGGTGTTTTGTTTTTTTAATATGTGCATTAAAGTGTTGTACACTATGTTTATTTTATTGTAAGTCTGAAAATTATGTTCATTAAAGTGGTGTACCTTATGCTTATTTTCTTGTAAGTTTTAAAATTTGGAGAGAGAGTCATCCCTCTATTATATATAGTATATATATCTCATGAACTGTTGATCGTTATACGAAACTAATGATACTATCGCGACAAACATAGAATTATCTTTTATTTGATATCCCACATCATATATTTTCGATGAACTTTTCCGATTTATTTGCTGGTTTAGTGTTTTCGGTTAAGGCTTAGCTTTTTGGGTTTATTCGGATACAACTACGGCACTACCCAACTTTGGTATTTTTTTGAGAAAGGCAAAAATATATTAAAAGGAACCACAAAAACAAGATACACAACAAATAATAATCCAACACTTTAACGAGACAATTAAAAAGATGGGTCCCTAGAAAAACAAATACAACAACACGAGAACAAACTACTAGATGAAACACAATAATTAGACCAAAAGGGATAAAACATGCTCCATACCCAACTTTGGTATTATTCGGATCCAAATCTCAACATGTAGTCATGTATCATCTGGTATAATCTTATCAACCATCCCTTTGAAGATAGTTTTTGACCTCGATGTGTAATATCCTATCTCAAATACCCATCAAAAGATACATACATGTAAAATACTGAAGAGAGATTTTATTGATTATGTTTTGTGTTATTATAATGTAATATCATCTCTATTTATAATAAAACATATTTTGAAGAATAAACCAACTAACCCTAAACCTAATGGACTCAAACCCATAACCGGGTTTGTGCTATAATCTAATCGTCTAATATTCCTTCGCAGTTTGAACGGCAGCATTGTGGACGGACAAACTGGAATGGATGTTGAAAGCCGCTCCTTCTTTTCTTCATCTTTTTTTTTTTTTTTTTTTTTTTTTTTTTTTTTTTTTTTTTTGTTCGAGCGGAAGCATAATTGTATTTGACGGCATAGTTGTGTATCTTGCGGCATCCTTCTTTACGTGACGATTGCTTTTACGTCATAACTTGTTTTGCCTTTAGAAGAGAGCGGCAATTTGATGATCAGCTTTTGTTGTCAAGAACAATGATCTTCGACAATAAAAACAAATAGATGATGAAGAAAAAAATATAGTGGATCGGCGGCAATTCAACATTTTTTTTACGGCTAGAGTTTAGGGTTTATAATAAAATACGAAAATAAAATCCTAAATAAAAAAACAATAAAGCCAAAAAAAAAAAAAAAAAAAAAAAAAAATGATCCCTCTGGATCACCGACAATTAGCCGATGACCGGAGGTTAACAATTTTTATTGGTGGATCTTACCTAGAGCTGTGATACCATGTAAAATACTAAAGAGATATTTTATTGATTGTGTTTTGTGTCATTTACATAATGGAATATCATCTCTATTTATAATAAAACATATCTTGGAGAATAAGTCAACTAACCCCTAAATCTAAAGGACTCAAACCCACAACCGGGTTTGGGCCATAATCTAATCGTCTAATGATACGAGATGTACATGTGTTTAGGTGTATCTCTTACTAGAAAATCTGTTGTAATAAGCACATGTTAACTAGCGTAATATATGTTGTATAATTTAGGATCAGTAATCTGAGAGTCGTGTAAACATTTTCAGATTGAAGTGTTTCGATTGTTCTATCAAAATCTTAAATCGGATAAAACTCAAATTTTAGAATCGAGATTGTGTTTTTTTTTGTTATGAAAACAGAACCAGACATAGATAATATATTATTGACCAACAAAACCGAATTTCTGTTATAACTGCTATGCAAGTTATTATAACCACTAAACCAGTTAAATTAACAGGCAATATATAAGTCCAAAATTACGGGAATTTTATTCTTAAGTGCATATTTTTAAGTCCGCCTCGACCTTTTCTTTGAGTTCTTCAATTCTTTCTCTTTTTAGTTTGGCAAATCTTTTTGCAACTGATAAATAATTATTTAGAGTTTTGACTTGGGCTCGTAGTGGTATCACACTTCACAATTGTTCATCGCCTCAATCTCAAGATTCGTATGAAGTGTGTTCATTCTTTGCATGGATTTGTTCATTCTTTGCACGGATTCCTTCGATAGTTGGAAGTGGTGCTAAAAATTCGGTGGTTGATTTGCAATGTGTAGGGTTAGGGTAGGCGTTTTTTTGGTGACTATGAGATAAGGAATGTAAGAAATTTTAGAAAGTTCGATTAGATAGACTGTGTTATTATGTTAATTCCGGATAAGGTTCAAAACATGGGCTTGGTAAGTCCAACGTAGGCTTGACCTTTTTGTCGCAAGCGTATTAAGTATAAATAATGTCTTGTTATAGGTAGAGGTGTTCATCGGTTTGGTTATCGGGTTATTCGGTTCGGTTAGTTCGGTTAATTTTTTTTGGGTCAAACCGAAAGCTGAACCGAACCGAATTCAAATTTGATTCAACCGAACCGAATAACCGAAAACCGAACCCCTATAATCTAAAACCGAACCGAATAACTTGAATTACATATTTTTAATTATTTTTTCATTTAATTATATATATTTTTAGCAAATTTTTTTTTTTCAAGCTTAAATAATATTATATATATACTAAGAAAGACTTTTAGTGATTTTGTTAAATATGAATACATTAAAAAATATATAATTATATATATTTGGTTTTCGGTTTTCATTGCGAAACCCATATCCAAACCGGTAACCAAATGTTTAGTTCGGTTCGGTTACAAATTCGGTTCGATTTTGGTTTTTGATTACTGTGGATATTACTTGATCCGTGAACTCCCGTAGTTATAGGGGTTTGTTGGGCGGTTTGGCCTCACACTTTGAATCACTTGTGTAAAGGTTGGACTTTGGAGTATTTACTTTATAATCAAATTTATTTAAGAGTAAATTACAACGTTCGTCTATGTGGTTATATCAAAATCACTAGTTTCGTCCCTCAACTATATTTTTTGCATGAGCCGTCCTTATCTTGAAAACTTATAACACCAACGTCCTTATCGATATTGATAAAGACTATTGGTGTTACAAGTTTTCAATGGAGCACACTAACGTTAGTTATCGATAAGGACCGTTGGTATTACAAGTTTTTAAGATAAGGATGATTCATGCAAAAAAAACAAGGTCGTGACGAAACTAGTGATTTTGATATAACCACAAGGACTAATGGTGTAATTTACTCTTTATTTAAACGACTTTTGACATTTGACCATTATTGTAAAGTTCAGAATTTCGTCTTTGATAAGTATTTCACTAGAAATGGCATAATAACAAGCAACAACGCAACAATGAACTCGTTATTTTTATTCATACATGATTTCGCTTTTAATTAATTTTAATAAGGTACGGAGTGTATATCAATATCAATCAAGTTTATGTTTGGAGATGTTTCAGAACCTTTAGGTCTATGATTAGTAATGACATGCAAGCTACAACTTGATTATCAAAAACTTTAGTTGCAATAAGTGTTGCCACATGTCCAGGTCTACTTTATCCGTCTCAAAATATAAGTTCATTTTGATTTTTTAAAGTCTTTTTATTCCGACTTTGACCTTAATTATTTTTTATTGTGTTATATAATATTTGATGAAAAATATATTAATGAAATATATTTAAAACACAAATCATTTATATATTTTGCATCAAGTATTATATAACATGAAAAAATATAATTTAAGTAGAAAAATACTTTGAAAATTTAAAATGTACTTATATTTTGAGACGGAGAAAAGGAAGTACAAAATAGTCAATCTCCTATATTTGTTGGAATCGATTTCTTACTTATTTTTATAAATGTATGTTTAAATGAAATTTTCCGACTTATTTGCGGGTTTAGGTTTTTGGGTTTCTTCGGATCCAATTACGGCACTACCTAACTTTGTTATTATTCGGATCCAAATCTCAACATGTAGTCATGTACCATCTGGTATATCTTATCAACCATGCATCTCAAATACCCATCAAAAGATACATATATGTGAGATATACATGTGTTTATGTGTATCTCTTACTAGAAAATCTTTTGTAACAAGCACATGTTAACTAGCGTAATATATAAGCTAGGGTCATGTCGTTCAAAAAAAAATATATAAGCTAGGGTCATGTGATGACAAATATTGAGTTCTGGAACCAGGATACACAGCACGTATGCTAAGAAGCGTTACAATAGAAGCTCGAATATGTGCTAAAAAGCAGGCACATGCACTTGTATTTATCAAGATTAGTTAAACAATGACAAAATGAAATTATAACATATATAAAATTCCATCTTCCAGGGTTTGTTACAAAAATATTACTAGTTACTTTTTCTTTGAAATTATCCTAGCATTTCTTTCTTCTTTTTCAGATTATTAATATATCGGTAAATATTCTGCCATTGAGTGGTTTATAAGAATACTAATAGGGTACCGTGCGTTGCGGCGGCGAGTACTTTGAAATAATTTTTTTCGGTGAATTATGTATTTTAGTTTATTATGTTCTTTTTGACAATAAATTTACGGATATCAAAAATTTCGTTTAGCTCGTGTCTGTTCGGGCTCGAGCCCGTTGGCTCGTGTTCGTTCGGGCTCGAGCTCGTTTGACCCGTGCCCGTTCGGTCTCGAGCCCATTTGGCCCGTTGCCCGTTAGGGCTTGAATATTTGTATAATATGCTTTATTATTTATATTAGTGACATTTAATATAGGAATTGTGTTTAAGTTGGTTGTAATTTGTATTTCTTATGTAAGGGGTGTTTTAATAAGTGCATTAATTGTATTTATTGACCAGTTAATTAACTGTATTTAGTGTACACAATAATTTATTTATTGTATTTAATGTTAGTATTAATTGTATGTTAGAATTAAATATGAGGGAGATTTCTATAAGTAGCATTGGATATTGTACTTATAGCTTTAGAAGTTGTATTGCTTAATTTTAAATATTTCTATTAATAGTAGGTCTTCCTCCATTATAAGATAGTTAGATAATGGTTCGCAAGATGGACAAAGAAAATGGTGAAACGAATCGAGCCGCGACAAAGATTAATGGTCCGTGAGAACATCCATAACGATGTTTAACTAATGAGATTATAGAAAACATGTGTATGAGATTACACATATTCATTTTATTATGGATGACACGTATGACAATTTTCTAGAACGAAAGACATAATTTGTGTATATGTGAGATTAGTGCGACTATATATCAACCTAATTATTAGGCAACTGTTTGACTATAGAAAGTTAGTTTGAGTAGCTTAAGGTCAACTTGAATACAGTTATATAGTTGTATTCATTCATAGATAATGAGTTGTTTTAATAAAAGCAACATTTGTTCAAAAAAAAAATTAATAAAAGCAACATTTCTCAAAGATTAACACTAAAGAAGGGATAGTTGTAGGTTTTTAACAAAAGACGATATTATGATGGGTTACAAACTTGACATAAAACTGGGTGTGGTAATGACCGTGATTATCATTATTATTATTTTTTTTTTTTTTAGAAAAGCCCGTGATTATCATTATTAACTGAGCGTCATATCAGCTTTTTAACCCCATCAATTTAGCGTAATAAAACAATCAACATCATCATTTAAAAAAAAAAAAAAAAAAAAGTCGGTCTTCAGACTCACGACCGAGTTCTCCCAAAAACACACCACCAACGCGTGCTTGTGAGGTGTCCATTTTAAGTTTGACTCGTCTTTTATGCATAACGACGCGTCTTCTGACGTTTGTTATGAACATCCTAAAGTATTCAACAAAGGTCTAACGTATTCAACCGGTGGATGCTACATATAAGAAGTTGTTAGAAGAATGTGACAAAGAACTCTACCCCGGTTGCAAGTATTCCAACTTGTCTTTCACGGTACACTTGTATCACGTCAAGTGTATTGGTGGTGTATTTAACAAGACTTTTGGCATGTTGCTAGAGCTTATAAGGGATGTTTTTCCTCATCTTACATCATTACCATCCTCGGTTAGAGAAGCAAAAAACTAAAGATTTGGGGCTTGGTTACAAGAAAATCGATGCTTGTCCTAATGATTGCATGATTTATTGGGGTACAAGGAAAGGTAAAAAATCTTGTCATATTTGTAAAGTTTCCCGTTATAAAAGTGATATGGGTGATGACATAGGGTGAAAGTTCAAAGTCAAAAAAGTAAAATAAGCTGGCAAAAGTTTTTTGATATTTCCCCTTAATACCAAGACTAAAAAGGCTATAGATGTCTAAGAAAACAACAAAGGATATGAGGTGACATAACATGGGTTGAACAATAGATGGAAAGTTAAGGCACCCGGCAGATGGTCTTGCATGGAAGAATTTTGATGCCCGATATTCACATTTTGCCTCAGATCCGCGTAGTGTCAGGCTTGGCCTTGCTAGTGATAGGGTTAATCCTTTTCAAACAATGAGCATAACACATAGCACTTGGCGAGTGTTGTTGCTTCCTTATAATTTACCTCCGTGGATATGTATGAAACAACTCTTTTATTCTTTCATCGGTTATCCCAGGAGAGAAAGCTCCCAGAAATGATATAGACGTTTATCTACAACCTTTAATAAATGAGCTGAAATTATTATGGAATGGTGTGGACGCTTATTATTCTTTTTCAAAACAACAATTCAAGTTAAGAGCTTCACTGATGTGGACCTTGAATGATTTTCCTGCCTATGCTAACTTATATGGGTGGAGCACAAAGGGTTGTGTGGTGTTACACCCAAAATTGAGTTTTGAGTATTTAATAACAAAAATGCGATTGGAATAGTTTGACTAAGACTTTTATAAGTCGGGAGACTCAATATGATTGGTTAGTCGATGGATGTTAAGTTGAAGTCAACCCGGTTGTCAAATTATAAGTATTAAGAATGAGTAATGTGATTAGAAAGTATTATTTGTCACTAATATAAAGGAAAAGAAGTTGAAGGAACTAAGTTGACAGAATCCCAAAATGGTACTAGAACCAACTTGTTCTAGTACCAAAACCGAATTGTTATAACACTAGAGGGGCTATTCTTGCCAAAACCTCAAACTAGCATTAGAACCAACTTGTTCTAGTACTAAGGATGAATGGTTAAAGGAACTTAAGGGACTAAAATTGTCAAGTGTTATATGTTATAGAAAGTTAATGTGGCCAAAGTAGTAGGGAAGGAACTTGAGGGCTTAAAGTGTCAAATGAGGATATAACTTTGTTATGAAGAAAGGTCAAGTAGAAATCTCTAGGACATTTCATTATTAAAAAGAAATGTGTGGATGTGTATGTTCGGTTTACAAGAGAAAAGAGAGGGAAAGAGGAGAAGAATTCTAGTGTCCAAATAGATGAAGGATAAAGGTTTCAATTCATGTAGGATGTCCATAGCAATGATCCTACAAGTAAGTAAGCTTATACCTTGAGTTTAATCGGTGAATTATGAATTAGGGTTTATGACCCTAATTTGGGAAATGGGTAAAAGATGTTTTTAACCTAATTAAAGAAGTTATAGTAATTATGGAATAAGTTTTATTGAATTTAAGTTGATAAATTATAGATTAATTATCGTATAATCAACATATGATTATATGACGAATTTAAGAAATAAAGAAGTGAACTAATGGTTATATAAACCATTGTTATAGTTATTTAATTATAATTATGATAATTGACCTAATATGTAAAAAATAGGCTAATGATGGAGTTGATGATGATGATTCTAGTTGATATCATTAGCTTGGAATCAAGGTAAGTAAACCGGTTATAATGTAAAGTTATAATGATTTTATGCATTATGTGTTATGTGGCTTAATGTGTTAAGGTTAATGAATAACTTGTACTATTGTGATTAGGGGTGGCAATTTCTGACCCGACACAAAACCTGACCTAAAACCGACATGTAAATTAACAAGTTCGGGTTGAGTTTAAATAGATTTCGGTTCGGGTTTTGGTCGACCCATCCAACCCGTTTATTAAATAGGTCAGGTTCAGGTTGGGAATAAATTAAGTGGGTCGACCCGCTAACCCGTTTAATTTTTTTCTTAAATTAAAAATTATTTATATTTTATTGTACAGGTTAAATGGGTTAAACAGGTCGACCCGAAAACCCGTTTAACATGTTTAACTCGTGTAATGTGGCAACTTTATTTATAAAAAAATAGGTTAAATGGGTCAACCCGTAACCCGTTTAACCTATTCAATCCGTATAACTGTTGGGTTCATTCAATACCCAAGTCTCAAAAAACAAGGATTTGAAAACAAATTAACCTAAGTGTTGGAAATCATTAAACGCAATCAAGTCACTGAGTGAACATTAACTCAGTGAGTCACCTTCAGGATGCTTAGGACGAGTCTAAGAAGAAAGTCTCTCCACTCAATGAGGCAGAACTCAGTGGGTGGCACCTAAGCCAAAGAAGAATGTGATGGGTTCAGTGAGGATGACAATAACTCACTGAACCCCTAGGACTCCTCAAACAACTAATGAAGTATTGAAGACTGAAAAATGGGCGGGACAAAGCGAGAAACGTTTGAAAGTATGAGTGGGTGTCCCTATCAACCTGAAGTCAAACTTTCCCTGAAAGGCATAAAGTCATGATGGTGTCATCACTGTACATCAGAAAGGCTTATTGTCTTATATCCAAAATAGCCTATTGTAATAGAGACAAAATACGTAAGTATTTTGTCTTCACTATACTAGATCATCATTTTGTCTTTATCAGTAATGTTGAAATTTACTTGTGTATAAATAGGAAACATAAGTGAGGAGTAAAAGTTGAAAAGTTTGTGCAATTAATGCTTAGACATTCACAAACTACTTTTACTCCTCCAAAGAACAACACAGTCTCTGAGATAGCTCAGTAGGACCTTTAGTTGTCACTCAAACTTAGTTTGAGTTTAGAAAGGAGTCATACTATACTTTTCGTTTTCAATCCCAAGTGTTATTCCACAAACACTTGGGTATAATTCTTTGATTAACTTCTAATAAGAATTAAACGTTGAATAATATCTTATCTCTTATCTTTACGTTTTTATTTACTGTTAATCATTTACTTCTTTGTTCATGCCATGGAACTTGGTTAGTTTAACTCCATAGTTAACATTAACCTAGTAAAAGGGACCAACAAATGGTATCAGAGCATCTGATTTGTAAAACTTTTCAAAAAAAAAAAAAAAAAAAAATCAAACTAAAGAGTGCTCAAAGTTTTTAAAATCAAGATCTTACCATGACTGACATTGATGTACCCCAACTAATCGACAAAAAGGGTGGAAGTTATTCTGCTACTGCTTTTAGACTTGAACTTGGTAAATTTAACAAGTGAAAAAAGCGCATGCTTTGCTACTTGACTGGGATGGAACCATACTACGTTAAGCTTATTAATGATGGTCCGTATGTCCCTAAAACTGCCCAAGGTTAAATCAAACCTGAAGCCAAGTGGACCTCAGATGAGAGGAGGGTGGTCAATCAAGACCAACGCCTGAAAAGCATCATTATATCTTGTCTTCCTGACGATATAATAGAATCAGTCATCAATTGTCCTACTGCCAAGCATACATGGACTGATTTGGTTCATAGCTATGAAGGTCCCTCAGATACCAAGGAAAACAGGATCATGGACCTGAAACTTGAGTATAATACTTTCAGAGCCAAAGACTCTGAAAGTCTTTCAGAGACCTACACTAGGTATAAGACCCTTCTCAATGAACTGACCAATGATGGTGTCACCTTGTCTAAGCATGAAATCAATGTTGGCTTTGTCAACAGTCTCCCTGAGAAGTGGTTAAACTTCTCTCAGGGTCTGAGAAATGCAAATCATCTCCAAAATCTTGAGCTTCCTGAGATCTATGGTAAATTTCTCTATGGGGATAACCTAATCTCAAGGAGATACCCAGACTCCAAAAGGACTCAAGAGACTAAAAATACCCTGACCTCCTCACCCATATCCATTGCTTTCTATTCCAATGGTGTTGTGCAGGATTTTCAAGATGGATCTGATGATGAGGTTGATGAAAGAACCAGTGAGGAGTACCTGAATGATTTACAAATTGAATTTCATGAAAGGGCACTTCTTGCAAATTAAAAAAGATTTATTAAAAGAAACAAAAACTTTTCAAATACAAAAGCAAATGACAACTCTGAATGTTTCAAATGTGGTAAAAAGGGTCATTTTGCAAAAGACTGTTTCTCTAAAACAACCTCAGAACCATCTTATAAATTCTCAGGAAAAAAAACTCTTTCTCAGGAACCAGCAAGTTTCAACCAAAAATGCTTCAATCTAGTCAGTCTTTTCAAAACAAGTCTGAAAAATTTCCTCAAAAAGATTTTAAAGCAAAATATGGAAATGGCAAGGCCAAACTTGCTCTTCTTGAGTCAGCTCCCTCAGTCTGTCAGTCACCACCAGTTCCCAAACCTACTCATCAGAAAAACAAAGGACTTGTAGCTGAAACCTTTGATTAGGACGAGGAAGAAGTTAGAAGAAGTTTATGTCAGTGCCCTGATGGCGCTCTCAGAAGAAAACAATCTGGCTGTGGGAAAGAACCATGCAACGAATGAAGTGGGTGAGCATCACCATGAGAAAGGTAAACATCTTACTTTCAATGGATTATGATTCTGATTGGAAATCTTACTTAGATTATATAAATGTTGATCTTAAGTATGTTGAAGAGCAGATATTAAATTTGTTTTCAAAATATAACAAATTGAGTTTTGAGTTAAATCAGTGTAGAGATGAACTTCTTACTTTAAAACAAGCCAAACTTGAAAATATTACACTTTAAATTCAAAACTCTGAACTTGTAAAACAAAATCAAGCTCTTCAGGAAGAACTTAAGAAAGAAAAGGCTGTTATATTTAGCTGGACTCAAAAGAACCCCAAACTCTTTGACTAAGTGAGTCTCATACCCAGTACCAAAAAGGTTGCACTGGGAGAAAACCAACTCACTGAAGTCTCAAAGGAGAGTAACCATGAAACAGCCTTTCTATCAGCCAGCATACTCTCTAGCAAGTAACTAGATCCAAAACCCAGTGATTGGATTGAAAGAGTCAATCCTGATAGTAAAATGCCAAATTTCAACACTAGAAGGATTTTAGAGCCATTAAGGAAATGCTAGGAGTCACTGATGAACTCAGTCACACTGAGTCCATCACTGAGTCTGAGTCTGATTCCCAATCACCACTCCCTCCTCTAAAACAACTTCAGGGAGCTGCACCCAGTTCATATCTTACACTATCTGTCTATCAACCACATTCTCCCAACGAGAAATCAGGTTTAGGGAGAACTATCCTAAAGAGACCTACATACTGAAACCCACACACCTTCAGTCTCCACTAAAGTGAAACCTGACAGTACTGATTCAAAATATGATCAGTTAGCTGAACTTGTTAGGAAGTTGAGTGAAAAAATTGAGTCCACTGAAAAACCTTCTGGTTCAAAACCTAAACAACAACAACCAACTTCCTCAAGCTCCTCCAAACCTAAATCCTCATCCAGACCTTCAATGAGATGTGAATTATGCAATTATACAAGCCACACCACTGATTATTGCTACAGAATCCTGTTTTGCATGATATGAAAACAAGAGGACCACAGGACTTCTGATCACAAATCTTACTATGCATTCCTGAATGCACAAAGACTTTACAAAACACAAAGTCATCAGTATGCCTCTCCTTCCAAACAAAGACAAAAGGCAAAGCCTTTCCTGCCATGTCCTCACTATGGGTTCAATGATCATCTCCCTGATGATTGTATGATGAACACATGTTGTAACATTTGTAGAGATCCCTCTCATGATGACAGAGGACATGGCAAAGTTATTCAGGACAGAAGAGGCATCACTTCTAGCACCTCTCAGTCTATTGAGTCTTTATCAACTTCCAAATGCAAAACTTGTGGAAGTTCAGTTCACTCTACCTCAGACTATGACTCAATAGCTAAATTCAAAAAGTCCCTGAGGACTAAACCCACTAGGAAGTGGGTTAACAAGAAAAACTAACCCAGTTTACTATTTGTTCAGAAACATACCAGGGATCCTGTTTGGCATCTAGACAGTGGATGCTTAAGGAGTATGAATGGTGTGAAGCATTATCTGCACAAATATGTGGAAGAACTAGGACCCAAGGTAGTATTTGGTGATAACTCATCAGCTCCCACTGAAGGTTATAGTTCAGTAAACTGTAATGGTATAGTTTTTACAAGAATAGCTTATGTCAATGGTCTTAAGTACAATCTTATCAGTGTGAGTCAACTATATAATGCAAAATACATAGTTCAGTTTGATGACAAGAGAGGAACCATCTTCAATGCCAACAAGAAAGTTGTGTTGATTGCTCCCAGGAGGGATGATGTCTATGTCTTAGATATGTCAACCCTTACTCAAAATGGGACTTGCCTCTTTACTAAGGCAAGTGAAACAATCAACTGGCTCTGGCATAGAAGGCTCTCTCATCTAAACTTCAAAAGTATCAACAATCTGGCCAAATAGAACAAAGTTATTGGCCTTCTATCCCTGGTGTATACCAAAGATAAGCCATGTTCTGCTTGTGAAAAAGGAAAATACCATATGGCATCATTCAAAACCAAACAAAATTTTTCCATCAAAATTTGTCTTCATCTTCTTCATATGGACCTATTTGGGCCAGTCAGTCCAAGATCCATTAATCATGAAAAGTATACCCTGGTCATTGTGGATGAATACTCAAGATACACTTAGGTTTACTTCCTTAGTAAAAAGAGTCAGGCAGCTGGAACTATCATGTCCTTTGTCAGGAACATTGAAAATCAAAATGATATCAAGGTCAAACAAATAAGAACTGACAATGGGATTGAGTTTAGAAATCAGGACCTTAAGAGTTTTTGTGATGAGAAAGGAATTTCTCAGAACTTCTCTTCTCCCTACACTCCTAAACAAAATGGAGTGGCTGAAAGGAAGAATAGAACTCTCATTGAGGCTGCTAGAACAATGCTTAATGAGTCAGTTCTCTCAAAACACTTCTGGACTAAAGCTGTCAGGACTGCCTGTTTTACTTAGAATAGGTCCATCATTGTGAAAAGACACAATAATACTCCTTATGAGATATTCAAAGGAAGGATCCCTGACATCAGCTACTTTCATGTATTTGGGTGTCCTGTGTTTATTCATAACCACAAGGATCACTTAGGTAAATTTGATGCCAAAGCTGATGATGGATACTTCTAGGGATACTCTCTTGTCTCCAAAGCCTTCAGGGTGTTCAACACTAGGAGACAGCAAACTGAGGAAACCTATCACATAACTATTGATGAGAGCACTGAATCCATCAGGTTCTCCAACTCCTCAGTTGAGGAAATTGGTATTGATGACTCATCAAGATATCCTCCTGATGAGTATCACCCTGAGAATAATCCCTCTACTCAATACCAAGCTGATGCAGATATCTAATACTACAGCATTCCTCACAATCTACCTCAACTAACCATCAGTGAGTTCATAGAAACTCAACCAATTGTTCAAGAACCCTCAGATCAAAACATTGAGGACACTGAAGATCAAAATCTTGAGGCACATCTGGCTCCATTAACTAAACTCACACCTCTGAAAAATCAGGCTTCTACAAGTTCTAACTCCTATCTTAGACCTCAGGATAGCGGGACTAAGTCCAAAACAATTGAAATTGTGAACATCATTGGTGAGCCCACTAAAGGCATGCTTACCAGAAGCATGGCAGCTAAACTCAAGGCAGCCTCAGCCAATGTATGTCTCTATGTAAACTTTCTCTCTGATATAGAGCCTAAGAATGTTAAAGAAGCCCTGACACATGAAAGTTAGGTTCAGTCAATGAGAGATGAATTAGAACAATTTGACAGAAAAAAATTCATGACCCTTGTTGAATGCCCCCAGGGTGTTTTGGTCATAGGAATGAAATAGGTCTTCAAAAACAAGACTGATGAGTGTGGTATAGTCATCAAAAATAAGGCAAGACTTGTTGAAAAAGGATATAATCAACGGGAAGGTATTGATTATGAGGAAACCTTTGCACCTGTTGCTAGAATGGAAGCCATCAGGATCTTCCTAGCCTATGCAACATACATGAACTTTAAAGTTTACCAAATGGATGTAAAAAGTGCCTTCCTGAATGGTAACATTAAAGAAGATGTTTATGTGCAACAACCTCCTGGTTTTGAAAGTAGTGAATTTCCTAACCATGTTTGCAAGCTTAACAAGGCCCCTTATGGACTAAAACAAGCACCCAGGGCATGGTATGAAACTCTTTCAGCCTTCCTGATCCAAAACAAAATTGTCAGAGGAAAGATTGACAACACCCTGTTCATCTATAGAACAAAATGTGATGTCATCCTTGTTCAAGTATATGTTGATGACATCATCTTTGGCTCAACAAGTTACAAACTTTGCAAACAGTTTGAAAAACTGATGACCACAAAGTTTGAAATGAGCATGATGGGTGAACTCACTTATTTTCTTGGGCTTCAAATCAAATAGACTGACAAAGGCATATCCATTTGTCAAGAAAAATACATTAGGAACCTACTGAAGAAGTATGAGCTCACTGACTGCTCTTCAGTAAAGATTCCTATGGTTCCTCCAAACAACCTTGGCCCTGACCTCACTGGTAAATCAGTGAATCAAACCCTATACAGAGGAATGATAGGGTCCCTGATGTACTTACTTGCCTCAAGGCCTGACATCCAATTCTCAGTTTGCCTATGTACTAGATATCTGTCTGATCCAAAAGAGTCTCATCTCACTGCTGTCAAACGAATTATCAGATACCTAAAGGGTACACCAAACCTTGGTTTGTATTACCCAAAATGCTCAGGGTTTGATCTCAAAGGATACACTGACTTAGATTATGCAGGCTGTAATATGGATAGAAAAAGCACCTTAGGATCATGTCAATTCCTTGGAGGAAAACTTGTGTGTTGGAGTACAAAGAAACAACAATCATTAGCCATGTCATCAGTTGAAGCTGAATATGTGGCTGCTGCAGGGTGTTGTGCAAATGTACTTTGGATGAAGTGTCAACTGAGTGACTATGGAATTCAGTACAAGATGGTACCCATCTTTTGTGATAACACAAGTGCCATAGCCATCTCCAACAACCCTGTACTTCATCAAAGAACCAAACACATCGAAATAAGATATCACTTTATCAGGGACCACATCATGAATGGAGAGATTGAATTACATTTCATCCCCACTGAATATCAGTTAGCTTATATCTTCACAAAACCCTTGGATGAACCCACTTTCACCAGACTGAAAGCAGAGTTGGGCATGTTGGACATTGAATAAGGCAACTGATTAAAATTGTTCCAACCTGATGAAAAATCTCTGAGGTCTCTGCACAAACCCATTCCTCGGTGATGTACCAATCATCTTACTCATTGATCACCCTTTCCTGAACACTAACACACTGAATGAAAAGTCATTCAGGGGTCTTAAGACATCAACAAATGACATTAAATACTCAACTAAATGCTCTAAGTATGCTCTAAGTACTTGGTTATTAAATGTCCTAGGTTGGTAACTGAATTCCTATTAAATATAGGAATATATGTTTATTATACCACTGGCATCCATGTCTTGGGCCCCCGCACCTTCTTCACTAGTCCCACTTGGCATTAAATGCTCCCACTCACATATAATATCCTTGATATTATATGTAGTGACATCACTCTGAAATAGTACCTTTTGCAGAGCCGCGCAACTGTTCACCTGATCATGTTGCGAAAAAATAGAGTTGATGGAAAATGTGGCATTAAATGCGGATATCAAACCACTTTTTATAACACCCAATAAAATCAATTCACAACCGTTTGGTATCCGCAACACTTGCAACCCTAATTCCCTCTCCTATAAATACCGCCATAAAGAAAAACACACACACACACATTCATAACTTAAAATAACTCTTCCAAAATTTTTTCCTCAAAAACTATGTGTGTTTTATCTCTTGACCAAACTTCTTTAAAAAAAAACATACCTATTTTCAAACACTAATGGCTTCTTCCAAAGCTATCACATACGCTCCCAATGTGGAATACCAAATGGAGAGCGTAGACCTAACCAAAAACAATGTGGTGGGGAACTTTGCCTATCCTGAAGGGTTTCCAAATTACAGGGATGTGGTAAAGTACCTCCAAAACTGTTTTCTCTCCACCGCATTCACAAAAACCCCCTTTATCATTTACCATGATTATTTGAGGGAATTTTGGTGTACAACAGTGGTCAAAAACTGATGCGTGGGAATTGCACCAGGTTTTACCTCTCAAGGGATCTTGAGAAGCTTACAACCCCCACCAGCAGTGTACATGATCGATGTAGTATAGTATAATGACAAGTACCGAGGGATTGATCGTTCAGCTAGGAATAGTGTCGCTAGGCTTAGAAAACCTAAAAACTAGGTCTAGAGATGAGGGATGATTCTTTTTGTGTTTTTATGTTTTATGAAAAGCAAATAAAAATCTCGGGTTTTAAGGAGTAGGGCGGAATTAGTTGCTAGTCAACTAACCCAATAACTAAGATGCAATCAAAATAAAATACTAAAAATAAAAATAAACTAAATTAATCTAAAGTTGTGAGCAATATGTGGTAGAATTGTGTTTACTTAGATTTCACTACTCCCTAGACATCTTTTACATGTTAATTACTTGTTATAGTTGTGTGGATGACGGATTGTATTCCTTAATACCATTCATGGGGTGGCGTACTTACTTCCCCAATCCTATAAGCGCCTACTTCACTCCTATGTCGAGCCGGCTAAGAAGCTCCTAACATGGGATTACTAGAATTTGCTTATGCATTAAATACAACCAATAAAACCTAGTACACATCGGTTCATGTTTCTTAAGACGTTCAAGCATGTTACACAATGGAGATCTGCCAGTTTTCTTAAGCCTAACATTGAAATCATTCATCCAATACAACCATAAACAAGTAATCAACACATAATTAACATCTAGGTTTCATTAGATCTAAGCAAACACAAGATAAATCTAGCCTAGCATATTGAAATCAAGACAAGCACAAGATATAGACAACCAACACATAGACATATTGATTGAATTAAGAGAAGACTTATCTTAATTGAATATGAAAGGATTCAAGGGGTGAAAACCCTTGAATATACTGTAAAAAAAGGCCTAGGGTTTACAAGGTTCGACCCTAGGTTTCTCCACACAAGTTCCTCCTCTATTGAATGAAAAATAGAAAACTATATATAGATTTTGATAGGTGACGGTGTCAAGAACAAATGTCTGACGCCGTCATATCGCCGCCAAATAGTGCCTCGGACTGCCTAGATCTGGGTCTGACGCCGTCATGTGTAGGCAGTCACCAAAATTACTCTTGACGCCCTTCTTGTGACGCCGTCATGTTTCTACTGGGCCGTCACCACTTTTACTCCTGACGCCATCAGGATTTTCTTCTTGACGCCGTCAGGTACTGTTCACAGCATGGAAAATTAAGTCTTTGGCGTTTTCTTCACTTTTATACTCCAAAAACGTCCGAATTGCTTCCTTTTCCAGAATTCACTTCCAAAGTACCTAAAATCACAAAAGGAACGATTTAGGGCATTATTTGATCAAATAAATCCAATTCCGGGCTTAAATGACCCCTTAAAAGTGGTTCATTTTTCGCCTCATCATATACCTTTACACTTGAGATTTGCTTGTCCTCAAGCAAATGCGCTTTTATTCTAGTCAAAATACAAGTTAGGGGTCATTTAACACTAATATAAAAGTAATTACAACAAATAATCGTTCCACTAAAGACCAAAGACAAGCACGGAGGTCATATACTAGCACCTCACAAATAGTGTTTACATTATGGAAATAGAAAACATCTCTCACTACCTGTCATAGCAAAATAGATTACCATAGGCTTGGGAAAGGATCAAACCTCCACCACATGGCGTAAGCACCTAGGATAAACTATCAAAGAGGTCTTTTAAAGGGTTGTAACGTTAGGTGTAGGGATATGGAATACACGGTTTTGTTGGATATATGCAGTCTTTACTGGTGGCGAGTTAACAATCTTGGTTAATTACATGTACAATATGGCGTTGCTAAGCCAAGACTAGACTCGACTTAAGCTAATAAATGAAAAATAACAAAAACATAAAATGAACATAGAATAAAAAGGGATGATAGTCCGTATGTTTTTGCTCTCCTTTTTTTTTCATACACTTTTACCCTACCATCCAAAATAATACATCATAGGGAATGTAAATTCCCCTTACACTTGAATCTTTACATACTTTACAATAAACTAATCTAACGACTCGAATTAAGATAATCAAAACACTTGGAGTACTTTTAAGATTAACGCACATATGGGGGTAATAATATGATGTTCTTCCCCATTATTCTATAATAATAGTACTTTACCCATGAGTCCCAATCGTCCCAAAACAATATGTACAAGGATATGACTCGACTTAGCAACCATGTAATCAACTAGATAATTAACTTAGGGTTTAACAAATAACAATAATGCACTAAAGATGAGTGCATACACGGAAGGCTAAGGCGATTTGGGTGTACATTTAAGTGGGGTGTAACAAATTCTTCCTTTAAGTAAGATGCTTAAAGTTAGAAACGAAAAGATAGGCTCGGAGGGGTGTACTAGGGGTTTCGTATACTAAAAATGAGTACAACGCTAAGGTGTGGGAAAAATTAATTGACTTAACTAGCCAAGTAATATGACTTAAATGGTCAAGAAATTATGATACGGGTTTAACACAAGGGTGATCCTAATGCCTCTTATCATATAGTAAATCCTACTACACGAATATAGTCTCACTAGCGGTCTCGGGATGCATCACTAACGCAAGTTCTAGAATCTAAATGCTACCGGTACACTCATAAGCACTAAGGCTTTTCCTAACTGGTCTAAGGGCGAACCTCACATGTATGAACTTAGTAGATCGCTGGCATGAGTCTTTGACGCTTCAACTAACAGATGGTCACTAATGCACTTCTTGGATCGCTGGCGCGTTATTTGCATAACGGATGGTCACCAAGTCATACACTAGATCGCTGGCACGTTAGTCAATTAATCTAGTACTCGGATGGTCACTACCTTATTCATAATAATTTTTTTTTTGAGTGGTACGGTTTTTGTGCTAGTCATATAACCTCCTATCCGTGAGACGCTTGCTAAGGCTAAAGTTTCACTCCTAAATGTTGTAAAAAAATTTAAATTTTGCGCTAAAATTACACTAACAAGTACTTCTCCTAGTTTTATTACAAATCTACTATCAAACAAAACAAACTCAAGCGAAAGTGTATCTGTAAGGTATCATCATTTTACCCTCCCCTTACACTTAGGATGAACATTATCTCTAACGTTCATTTAAAGGATGTAAAAGTGAAATAGGTAAAAAGAATGAAATCAAATACTCCCCTGATTCACTCGGTATGGATAATAAGGTGGCCAGGTTAAATCTTCCTCCAAGAAAATGAACAATCAAAGCTTCCCTTCCAGAATATAAATCATCTCCTTGTCATACATAACCTGTAAAACCTGAGAAAACAGACAAGGCAACCTCGCGTAAAATCGGCGGCAATCTATATTATTCTAATAAATCCTAGAAAACGAAATAAGATATAATGCTTATGGAATGATGTTTGCAGATTTCTTGGAGATTATAAAACTAATGATTCAACAAAAACTTTAAAATTCCATTAGAAAAAAACAAAATGGGTAAAATTTCCAGATTTTTATACACATGACGCCGTCAAGAGTAAACTCTTGACGCCATCAGACTTGATCTGCAGAAATTCTTATGTTAAGTTTCCGAAAAATTTCTGGAAAAACTTCGTCCTACTTCCTGGAAAATCCTGCAAAACATCATCATGACTCGATACAAGCATTTGACTCTAACAAATACGAATATACATGTTCACTTAATATTGAGGAGAATCATGATCAAGTTTTGTTTCTTAAAAACATATTTGGGGTTTCCCCTTACACTTATCTTTTGCAAAATACCTTTGGATGAAGTTAAGACTTAAGCCAAACAACAAAGTAAAGTATTTTCATCATTTTAGTTTTGAAACATGATCTACCAACAATAAAAATGAAACAAGCATACGGAAGCAAATAACAAACAAATAAAAATAAAAATCACCCAAAACATGGGTTGCCTCCCAAGAAGCGCTTTTCTTTATTTACGAGTCTTGTAGCTAGATTCAAGGTCATTGGTTACTACGTGACCTCATCATTGGTTTCACTTTCTAGGTCATCTCCTACTTCGGTATCGCTTTCATAGTGTAGGTATTTTGGGTCTTCGAACTCAAAGATATCTGTACGATACTTGGACCCAAGCTTACTAACATCCTTAAAGAATCCACATGATAAATCCGAAGTGTTCTTACATCCTCTCCGAACATCATCATCACATAAGATGAGTTGAGAGCTTAGCTTATCAAGCCCATCATAGTCGATTTCGTCAAGATCTCTTCTCTTGTATGGTGTTTGGTAAGACACCCTCCTAATTCCATCAGTGAAGGTCATGATCCCATTCTGGTCGTCAATTATTAAGTTAGTGATTTCACATAAAGGTGCTCCAAAAACAACTTGTGACAACCTTGGGTCAACATAGTCTTCTATGTTGTCCACGATCGTGAATTCCACAGTGAATGCCATATTTCCTACGAATACCTGGACTTCATGATCTCTACCTACCACATTCTTTCCCTTATAAATCATTCCCCATCTGCAGATATTGTTATAGTGAAATAGGGACATAAAATTCTTAGGTAGGAATGCGTTAATGTAGACACTATCGAAATACTTATGACCAATCATGCAGGGAATTTTGAGATTATTTGGATCACGTCGCCTTATTCTCCCCGATCCTCTATCCTTTGATCCATATAGATTCCCTTCCAGTGATGGACGGTACTCGTACACCTCCTCATTACCCCTACAGAAGATTACCTTTTTGATGCTATTGGTGAATAATGGGCTACTATCCTTCTCATCCAGGATTACTCCCGATTCATCGACAAACGGTTTCCCGAGAACAAGATTAGTTAATCTCAGTTTAGAGATGGAGTCTATGTCATCGACCACAGTGAGGTCGATGTTATAGACAAGTTCTCCAATCATAATTGACACGTCATTCATTGTCCCCGCGTTGTTGATCCCTTTATACATCGTGCGTTCAGGGAAGGCTTCATGGTTAAGGGAAAGGGGGATTATGTTGACAGGGAGGCTAGGATCTTTATGAGTATTGGTAAAGCGCCTTTTCCTAAAAGAGCAGGAAATCACGAAAACTTCAGAGTTGCCTCCCTCATTCCTATCACTAATCCTATTAGCCACATCCACCAAATCTTTCTCGGGTTCCTCTATGATAGACTTACCCGAGATTGTTGGATTTCTCGTATGCTCTTCCGACCTCTCTTTTACTTCACCCAATTTGCTAGACTCTTGAGTGACAGAAGCCTCGGATGAGTTGGTTGGGCCCTTGGTTAATTCGTGGTCCAACCTTGAGGTTTCATTCGTAGCTTTATGATCCATATGTTCAGCTGGTTGTTGGCTCAGGTTAGGTGTGGAAGCGGAAATTATGGTGATGGTATTTACAAAATGGACTGGTCCTAGGGGGCTAACAGGATCTTTCACCTTTGGTGATAGATGTTTAAATAGCTTACTAGGACTTTTTATTTTCACAGGAGAGGTTGGCTGATTCGTGACTGTAACAGATTTGACCTCTTCAGCTTGAATTGGTTTATTAACAGCATTCACTTTAATAGCAGTTAACAGATTACAAATCTTGTTATTCACATCAGCTTGCTGTTGTCTAAATCTAGCCTCGAGCGTAGAGAGCTATAATTCTTGAGATAGAATGAACTTTCACAAGGCATCTTCACAACTTTGCCTAGGAGTGCTCTGTGATGGAAAATGCTCGAACCATTCGAGTGGGGGGGGGGGGGGGGGAATCATCGAAGGATACGCTCCGCGTTTGGTATCTTCTGACATTAGGTTTATCCTTCCATGCCTCATAGGTCTCATCAAAGTTTCGGGGTCCTCGACCAACGTGTGATGATGTGAATTCATTATAAGCGTGTTTTGGAAGCTTCATGCAGTTATGAGTTTCGTGAGGGCCATTACACAATTTACATGAAGAAGCGATCTTCCTAACTTGGCTTGAAGGTTCAGGAGCTTCGTAAGATTTCATGAGAGACTTGACTCGACCTTCAAGTTCCATGATTCTACGGTCGGAAGTGCTAGCATTGTTCAAAGGCAAAGATATTGCATAACCATTTTGTTTAAGTCACGGGGATCATTCCAACTTTCGTTGTCATAGAGAGCAAGATCTTCTATGAGTTCCCATGATTGTTCCGCACTTAGATCACGTAGCTTACCACCGGCCGATTGGTCAATGGTTCGCCTCATGGAGAGATCGATATGGTCATAAAAAATTTGGACTTGGAGCCAAAGATCTATGCCATGATGGGGGACATTTTGGAGTAAGTCCTTGAATCGAGTCTATGCTTCATATAGAGTTTCACCTTGACGTTGTTGGAACATCAAGATGTCATTTCTAAGCTTAGTAGTTCTCCCCGGTGGGAAAATTGAGCAAGGAAACGAGTGGTGAGATCATCCCATGAGGTGATGGATCCCGCGGGTAAACGCTCAAGCCATTGGCTAGCTTGATCACATAGAGATAATTGGAATAGGCGTAATCAGGTAGTCTCTCTAGTTGCAACATCTAGGTCTATGGAGTCTACAATTTTAAGGAAGTCCTTTAGATGTTGATTTGGATCTTCGTAACGAAGTCCATGGAATGCACATCCGCTTTGCACCAACCGGATGGTGTCGGATCGCAAGGGAGACACATTGGCTCCTTGGGTGAGCTCAATGGTGTTTCGATAGCCTTGGTGGCTAGGTCAGGAGTACTCTCCTAGGGTTCGGGGCCTAAGAGGTTGGTTAACTAGTGGTGGGTTTTGAATTGGTTGGTTGATGGGATCAAGGATATTACCATCTTCCATGATGTCGGATGGTGAAGAGTTACGAACAAAAACATAAAGAAATAAGATAGACTAAAGAAAACCTAAAAAATAAAAATAAAATCTTACTAGAAAGGAATCTAGCAAGTAGACCTAATAAAAAGAAATTCTAACCTAGACAATAACTATTCTCCAGGCTGCGGCGCCAAAAACTTTGATGCGTGGGAATTGCACCTGGTTTTAACTCTCAAGGGATCTTGAGAAGCTTACAACCCCCACCAGGCAGTGTACCTGATCGATGTAGTATAGTATAATGACAAGTACCAGGGGATTGATCGTTCAGCTAGAAATAGTGTCGCTAGGCTTAGAAAACCTAAAAACTAGGTCTAAAGATGAGGGATGATTCTTTTTGTATTTTTATGTTTTATGAAAAGCAAATAATAATCTCGGGTTTTAAGGAGTAGGGCGGAATTAGTTGCTAGTCAACTAACCCAATAACTAAGATGCAATCAAAATAAAATACTAAAATTAAAAATAAACTAAATTAATTTAAAGTTGTGAGCAACATGTGGGAGAATTGTGTTTACTTAGATTTCACTACTCCCTAGACATCTTTTACATGTTAATTACTTGTTATAGTTGCGTCGATGACGGATTGTATTCCTTAATACCATTCATGGGGTGGCGTACTTACTTCCCCAATCCTATAAGCGCCTACTTCACTCCTATGTCGAGCCGGCTAAGAAGCTCCTAACATGGGATCACTAGAATTTACTTATGCATTAAATACAACCAATAAAACCTAGTACACATCGGTTCATGTTTCTTAAGACGTTCAAGCATGTTACACAATGGAGATCTGCCAGTTTTCTTAAGCCTAACATTGAAATCATTCATCCAATACAACCATAAACAAGTAATCAACACATAATTAACATCTAGGTTTCATTAGATCTAAGCAAACACAAGATAAATCTAGCCTAGCATATTGAAATCAAGACAAGCACAAGATATAGACAACCAACACATAGACATATTGATTGAATTAAGAGAAGACTTATCTTAATTGAATATGAAAGGATTCAAGGGGTGAAAACCCTTGAATATACTGTAAAAAACGGCCTAGGGTTTACAAGGTTTGACCCTAGGTTTCTCCACACAAGTTCCTCCTCTATTGAATGAAAAATAGAAAACTATATATAGATTTTGATAGGTGACGGCGTCAAGAACAAATGTCTGACGCCGTCATATCGCCGCCAAATAGTGCCTCGGACTGCCTAGATCTGGGTCTGACGCCGTCATGTGTAGGCCGTCACCAAAACTACTCTTGACGCCCTTCTTGTAACGCCGTCAGGTTTCTACTGGACCGTCACCACTTTTACTCCTGACGCCGTCAGGATTTTCTTCTTGACGCCGTCAGGTACTGTTCACAGCATGGAAAATTAAGTCTTTGGCGTTTTCTTCACTTTTATACTCCAAAAACGTCTGAATTGCTTCCTTTTCCAGAATTCACTTCCAAAGTACCTAAAATCACAAAAGGAACAATTTAGGGCATTATTTGATCAAATAAATCCAATTTTGGGCTTAAATGGCCCCTTAAAAGTGGTTCATTTTTCGCCTCATCAAAAACCCTGATGTACCTAAGGATGCAATCATCAGGTTCTCAGTGAAGAATGAGACAAAGTCCCTGAGTCTCACCACAAAACCTTTATCAAAGCCACTGGCCTTGATTACACTGAGAACATTGCTGCCCAACCAAAGGATGAGGATGTGAAGGCAATATTGCTGGAACTAGGGCCATATGATAAACAACATCCTAATGAGACCCCAGGAGCCCTCCTATCCAAAGCCCCTATCATTAAGACCTAGTTCCCTGCCCCCTGGAGGATCCTGATGACCTTTGTCATTCAGGTCTTGGGGGGAAACATATCCTCCACTGAGCAACTCAACACAACTCAAGCAATGATAGTTTATTGTCTCCTAGAGGGTATAAAAATAGACATTCGAGAAATAATCTTCAGGGACCTCATTGTCAAGCTGGGTGGGAAATCTAGGCAAAAACTCATGTCTTACCCTAGATTCATTTCCTGCGCCTTGCAAGACCTGTTGGGGTCTGAGTATGTTAAGCCTGATGGCGTGGGCTTTGAGCCTGAAGTCTTACATAAGACAAACTACTCTCGAGACCCCTCTGAGGTTACACCAGTCACCCTGACAACATTTATGTTGACTGGTATCCAGGGTGACAACAAAATTTCACCCATTCCTTCTCCCTCCAAGAAGGAGAAGAAGAAGAAGGGACTGGGGTCCAGGAAGGTGGCTAAACCCAAGTCACTCGCCACTGGCACCTCTGCCTCTAAGCCTAGCAAGAGAAAGCCAAAACAGACCTTGACTACTGAGACACCCAATGTTGAGGCCGATCCACTGACTCTGAAACACAAGCTAACGAGGGGTACTGAGACATCACACTCAGTGTCCTCGGGCAAACCTTCTCCCAAAGGCTCTGCTGACATACACAAGTCAGTGGAGTCGGAAAAAACTCAACAATCACATCTTGCTAAAGGCTCTAACAAATCACAATCAGAGTCTCAAGGAAAAAGGGGTCTTAAATCCTCGGTGGGGCAGCACTACTCCACTGAGACGTGGACCCACACCCATTAACATCCTGTTAAAGGCACTAGTAAATCACAAACAAAGTCTCAGGGAGTTGAGGCCCCTAAATCTTCGGCAGGAAAGCACCACCCTGCTGGAAAGGGTGCCATACCCTTCACAAGCCTGATGAGAACATTCGCAAATCAAAGCTTTTGTATGAGGGCACCACTACTCATCCCAAAGATTTAGAGGGCCGCTGATAGGGAAACAATAATCACGGTTCCTGATAAGGCGAAAAGTGTTACAATTTTAGGGGGTCATTTAAGCCCTAAGTCGTGATTATTTGATCAAATATTGCCTTAAATCGTTCCTTTTGTCATTTTAGGTACTTTGGAGAAGAAATCTGGAAAATGAAGCATTTTGGACATTTTTAGAGCGAAAAGTGAAGAAAACGACAAAGTCTCCAAATCAAGCTGGAAATAGTACCTGACGACATCACGCTTTGGAGGTGACGGCGTCACGTTATGGCAAAGAGGTGGATAAAAAAGTTACACGAGACGTACCATAATGTTTTTGGGACTTAAAGAGTGACGACGTCACCCTTTGAGGAGCCAAGGCCATCATGTATAAATTATAAAGAGACGGCCTGTGAAGATTTTAACGAGACGGCGTCAGATCTGGATCTAGGCAATCTGAGGAGAGTATTGGCGGCGAGTTGACGGCATCAGAATTACAACGTGACACCGTCAGACGTGTATTCTCTATATATAGTTTTCTAATTTTCATTTATTAAAGAGAGAACTTTTGGGAGAGTTTTGGAGAAACCTTAGTGCGAATTTTAACCTTCTTAAAAGGGTTCTAAACCCTTCTATCATCCATGTTTGATTAAAGATAAATTTTCCAATAATCATTCAATACGTCTATGTGTTGTTTAATTCTATCTTATGCTTGTCTTTACTTTACATGCTAGGCTAGGTTTTTTTGTGTTTGCTTAGATGTAATGAAACCTAGCTATTGATTATTGTTTGGTTGTTTGTTATTAATTGTTGTGGATGAGTGATTTCGATGTTAGGCTTAAGAAAACTGGCTAACTTCCAATTGGTAACTTGCTTGAACGTCTTAAGAAACATGAATCGGATGTATACTACGATTTTAATGGTTGTATTTAATGCATAAGTGACTACTAAGGATGCCATGTTAGGAGCTAGTTGTCGGATCGACATAGGAAGAGGTAGAAACTTATAGAGTTGGGGAAGATCATACACAGCCCCACGAATGGTATTAAGGAATATAACCCGTCATCCACACAACTGTAACAAACTAATCAATCAGTAAAAGATAGCTAGGGAGTAGTGAAATCTAAGTAAACACGTTTCTCTCATTATAAGGTTTTTCTCAATATTTTATTTTCTTGTTATTTTATTTTCATTGCATTTGTAGTTATTTGGGTTAGTTGACTAGCAACTAATTCCGCCCACTCTTCTAATACCCGAGATTTTTACTTGCTTTCCATAAAACCATAAAAATACAAAAAGAATCGTCCCTCACCTCTAGACCTAGTTTAATTAAGTTTTGATTCTAACAACACTATTCCCTGTGGAGAACGATCAATCCCCCGTACTTGCCACTACACTATAGTATATCGGTCAGGTACACTGCCTGGTGGGGATTGCAAGCTTCTCGAGATCCCTCGAGAGGTAAAACCTTTTGCAAGGTTGCAAAACCACGCATCAAGTTTTTGGCGCCTTTGCCGGGGAATAGTTATTTAGGTTGAAATTTCTTTTTATTAGGTCTACTTGCTAGATTCCTTTCTAGTGAGATTTTTATTTTTATTTTTATAGTTTTTCTTTAGTCTATCTTATTTCTTTGTTCCTTTGTTTGTAATCATTAACATCCACCATCATCGAAGGTGGTAATATCTTTGATCCTATCAACCCACCACAACAAAACCCACCACAACCAAACCAACCTTCTAGACCCTGCACTTTAGGAGAATACTCCCGTCCTAGCCACCAAGGCTATAGAAACACCATTGAGCTCACTCAAGGAGCCAATGTGTCTCCCTTGCGATCCGACGCCATCCGGTTGGTGCAAAGCGGATGTGCATTCCATGGACTTCATTCCGAAGATCCTAATCAACATCTCAAGGATTTTCTAAAAATCGTAGATTCCATAGACCTTGATGTTGAAACTCGAGAGACGACCTGATTGCGTCTCTTCTAATTCTCTCTACGTGACCAAGCTAGTCAATGGATTGAGCATTTACCCGTGGGATCCATCACCTCTTGGGATGATCTCGCCACTCGTTTCCTTGCTCAATTTTTCCCACCGGGGAGAATCACCAAGTTAAGGAATGACATCTCTATGTTCCAAGAACGTCAAGGTGAAATTCTTTATGAAGCATGGACTCGTTTCAAGGACTTACTCCAAAAAGTCCCTCATCATGGCATAGATCTTTGGCTTCAAATCCAAATCTTCTACGAACATGTCGACTTCTATACCAAGCAAACCATTGATTGAGCCGCCGGAGGTAGATTGTGTGACAAGGACGTCGAGGAGTCATGGGAGATCATCAAGGAACTTGCATTTGACAATAATGAATTATGGGAAGTTGCTCATGTTATAAACTCGGTTGTCAAAGCAATTTCGTCACCAGAAGGAACCACTCAACTCTCCGAAGAAAGCCTTTGTGAATTTGAAAAAAAGGTTGATTATCTCATGGAAAAACAAAAGAGACCTGTAAGTCCCAGACGAGCAACGATCGACTCTATCTCAAATGTAAATCCAACATCGTTGTCCGAGTCACCTCTTAGAGGGAATGCCGAAACCTTCCAAAAATATGCTCGACCCTATTCACCTCCTCAAGACCTCAGTCCGGAATTCGAAACTCGAATGAGAGAATATATGTCAACCCATTCTAAGCGATTAGCAAAATTCAAGGAGACCGTCTATAGACAAAAGGAGGAGATGCAAGAGAAAATGGCGGAGATGATGAGCCTATTGGAGGAATACTCAAAAATAAAAACTCCAGAAAAGGTGTTGATAAGCGTCACCCCCACTACCAAGTTTGTTAATTCTATATCCATTTTCCACAAAAGCAATGAAGAGGAGGAAACCCTTATTGCACGGACCATTGAGGAACCACCAAAATCTCAACAATTAGGGTACTATCTAAAACATAGCATTAATGAGAAAACCATAACCAATTGGATAAGGGGTAACGGATGTAACCAATCGTCCAAAATCATCCCTGAAGGAGAAGAAGAAGGATAAGATGAGTATGATACCCTACCTGGGGGGCCAGTGTACGAGAGGTTACTTAAGCAAAAAGTGGCTACGAAGCAGACGGTTTATGGGAACTTCGAAATATCAGTTAGCATTGGGAAATTGAAATATTTGGATGCCTTAGCCGACCAAGGGTCAAAAGTAAACCTGATGCCCTTAACTATCTATACCCAGCTCACTAAATAGGTACCGGCCACTACCCGTGTTAGGCTTTCCTTAGCTGGTCACTCTTACGTGTATCCTTTGGGAGTTGCAGAGGATGTGCTGGTTAACATAGCAGGTTTCATGTATCCCGTTGATTTCATGATTATCGATGATAAAGAAAGCGAGTGTATGACAATAATCCTTGGAGCATCATTCCTTACCACAGCGAGAGCAGTCATTAAGTATGAAAATTGGGAAATTCAGCTTAAGTCAGGAAAAAGGAAAATTCACTTTCCAATGACCCCACGATATGTAAGAGAAAGCATGATGGAAAGGAGGCTAAAAAACAACGCCGGAACACCGCATAATCATGTTCAAGAAAAAATCCTCGCATGTGAGACAAGAATTAAAAGCTACAAAGAAGCTAATTTTGAGAGACGCGGAAGTAGGGATAAAACTCATGTTGAATTTGAATGCAATCAACCGGTAATGAATCATGCCCCGTTTGTGGAAGGAGACTTGGTAATCTTAAGATATTTAGGGATAAAAGAGCCTCCCGATAAATCAAACTCCTGGTGGTATGGACCATTCATAAGAGTGCTACCTCATTGTAAGGGAAATCTAAATTTGTTTCTAAAGAACGAAATTGAACATGAATCATAACAATATTAAATGAATGTGCATATTAGTATTTGTTTGAGTCAAATGCTTGTATCGAGTCATAACAATATTTTGCAGGATTTCAAGGAATTAAGGCGTGAGTTTTTCCAGAAATTTTCCGGAAACTTAACATAAGATTTCTGTCAGAGCATTCTGACGGCGTCAGGATTACAACCTGACGGCGTCAGGTGTAAAATTCTGAAAAATTTTGCGAGTTTTGTTTTTTTGTCGGAATCATAAAGTTTTTGTTAATTCTTTAGTTTTATAAACTCCATGAAATTTGCAAATATTCATTCCACACGCATTATATCTTTATTTGCTTTCTAGGATTTTATTATATATAGAGTTTGCCGCCGATTTTACGTGAGGTTTGCCATGATTGTTTTCTCAGGTTTAACAGGTTATATTGGACAAGAAGATGATTTATATTTCTGGAGGAAAGCTTTCAACGTTCATTTTCTTGGAGGAGGATCTAACCTTGTTAACGCATTATCCACACCGAACGAATCAGGGGAGTATTTATTTCATTCTTTTACCTTCGTTACTTTTACATCCTTTTTATTGAACATTATGGACAATGTTCAGCTTAAGTGTAAGGGGAGGGTAAATGATGATACCTTAGAGAATGCAATTGCACTTGATTTTTGTTTGTTTAATAGTAGGTGTGTAATAAAACTAAGAGAAATACATGTTAGGGTAATTTTAGCGCCAAATTTAATTTTTTTTACAACATTTAGGAGTGAAGCTTTAGTCTTAATAAGCGTCTCATGGATAGGAGTTGTATGACTAGCACAAAAACCGTACCACTCAAAAAATTTCCACCCCAAATATGTGAGGTTCGCCCCTAGATTTGTTAGGAAAAGATGCTTGTGAGTGTACCGGTAGTACTTAGATTCTAGAACTTGTGATAGTGATGCATCCCGAGACCACATGTGAGACTACATTCGTGTAGTAGGATTTACTACATGATAAGAGGCATTAGGATAACCCTTGTGTTAAACCCGTATCATAATTACTTGACTAATAAAGTCAATACACTTGACTAGTAAAGTCAAGTAATTTTCTCACACCTTTGCGTTGTACTCATTTTTAGTACACGATACCCCTAGTACACCCCTCATAGCCTATCTTTTTCGTTTCTAACTTTAAGCATCTTACTTAAAGATAGAATTTGTTAACAATTCACCCCCAAATTGTTGGATCGATATACTCTAACCAAACTACTTTGTAGCTTGTAAGGTTTTAACAATATTGAATAACTTCAACACAATTAATATTGAAACACTGATGTAACCTTGTAAAGTATGCGGAATCTACTAACACAAAGCTTAAGAAGAACTTTATATTAAACCAAACTTGAACCTGCTTTGATTACACAGATTCACTAACAATCCCTAACTTTCTAATATTGTAATCTCTAAACGTACGTACTAATACCTCCTAAGGCTCCTTTTATAGACACAAGGAAAACCTTAAGTCAGTTTACAATACTTGAACGACAAGTAAACTATCTCTAACTAATTCTAGAATATTCTAACAATATTGCATTACAATCCTTGAACGATATTTCTTATTAGTCCTTTGTCTTTAGAAGTACTTTGAATAATCTTCATGCACGAGCAGTACTTTGACCATGTTTAACCATAAACAGTACTTTGATCCTTGAGCAGCACTTTGACACATCAGTACTTTGAATTCCCAGAAGTACCTTGATCTTCATATCCCAACAATCCTCCCCTAACTTGAATTCTACTTGCTTGATGTCAAGTTTCTTTGTTATCTTTGATCTTCAACATCTTTATCTTCAAGGAAAATTGTATCTTTGTCTTTTATCTGACTTGTGTCAAAGTACCCTTTATCAGCTTCAGATGATATCTTCACAGCAACAAATCTTCACAGCTACTCAGCAACATATGACAAAAAGTACATCAAATCTTTTAAGTTTCATGCTATTCTCATCACTTCCAGGTGTGTTAACTCCTGTGAGAGGTGAATCATTGAAAACTAATGGATTTTATGTCTCTTTACCAAAGCCATTAACTCTGGAGTAGCCAATGTTTAAGTTAGAACAACCATGGTACATTGATAACCATATGATTTTTAGCAAATCACCAGCTATCAACGGATTTGTTTAGTCTTTACTAAGAGCCGTTTGCTTTTGGACTAGTTAGTTCTTTTATTACAACCATGGTGAACTAATTACCATATAAATGGATTTTCCACAGCCTTTACCACAAACCATTTTCTTGTGGGCTAGCCAACTTTTCACTTTTACAGATATGGTGAGTTGAAAACCATACAATTTTTAGTAAATTGTCAACTAAAAACGGATTTGATTATCACATCAGAGCCGTACCCTCATGATGAGTCAAACTCTTTCTTGTCTGTTAAACATGGTGAGTTGATTACCATTTGTTGTGCAGTACAAATACTAACACCATGTGTGACTTCTCAAAACCTTTTATTGATATCATCTTATGCTTTAAAACATTTTATTCAAAAATATTTTACTGGTTTTATGCAACAAGCAGTACTTTGAGAAAGTATTGTTTGTCTTGCAGTACTTTTAAGAAAAATACTTTTTTATTCAAAAGATTTATACAATAAAATTCAAACCAGTATTTATGCATTACCATCATCTGCAGTAGTCCAATGAATGAATAGCTTTATCACCAATAATACTACTTCAGTTTCATTCTCAACCTCCATGCCATGATCCAACATTCTAACCATTAATTCACTTATCAGAGGATATTGTCTCTCTGCTAACATATGAATCATGGTTCCATCTTCCATTTCAAGTGAGTGTACTCCTGATGATTCAAAGAATCTCCATCTGATTATCTCCCAATTCCTTTGATCATTCCACAGAGCTTCACTACTTGTTTCATCAGACTCCCAGATGGTTATCAAATCTCCCAATAAAATCAATCCCACTCCAATTGGCTCAGTATCTTCAAAGTAAGTCTGCACTTGTAGATACAAATGATAAAGATCTTCTCTATCTATTTTGTGCAATATATCCCATAGCATATTGAAGACTGCAAAACTTCCATCCTCTCTATAAAAAGTGAGATAATTTCCTTCAGATGATTCTACCATAGAAAATGAAGAAATTTTGGATTTCTTCTCAGCATCCTCTGTCTTCTGTGGATTCTCAAAATCCACAACTCTAAGATAATTTCTCAGTTCATCAACAGTTTCTGATTTAAGCATCTTTAGTCTTTTTGATAACTGATCATCTTGAGTTGCTCTCTTTCTTTTAAACTTTCTTTTCTCAACCTTCTCTTTCCTTATTTCCTCCAACTTCTTCTCCTTTTCAGAATCCATAGGTACAAAGCTATCCAGTTCTCTCTTAATTGACTCTTGAACATTATCCCATAGTTGTTTTACATCTGGATATCTTAACTTTTGTAGATTCTTGTATCCTCTTCCTTTCAAAAAACTTATCATCCAATTTCTTTCTTGAGCCTTATTCATTGGTCTTCTTGTTTCAACAACTGGCTTACTTATCTCCCTGAAATATTCAGCATCAAGTTTAGCTTGTTGCTTTCTTGCAGCTTCTTCATTCTTAGCAACTTCAAAAGCTCTAAGCCGTGCCAAAGTGAACTTCTTCTTCTTCTTCTTCTTGTGAACTTTCATGACTCCTTTTCCCTTGTCATTGGGATCTAATTCTTCAGATTCATAAGAAGTTTCAAAGACTTGAGCTGGTTCAGAAATACTTATGCCTCTTGGTCTATCCAAATTAAGCATTATCTGAGCTATTGTCTCATCATCACTAGCTGTATGCATCTTTTCTTCTTGCTGAATTGGATTGGAAGGACCAGCTTCTTCATCAAAAGTACTTGTAGAAGGTACAGCTGTAGAAGGTCCAGCTTCATCAACATTTATTGCAGCAGTACCTTGATCCAAAGTGCTTTGCACACCAGTGCTTTGAGGATCAGTACCTTGAACAGAAGCACTTTAAAAATTTCTTCTAAATCAACAGTACTTTGAATATTTTCTCCTTGAATTCCAAAGCAATGTTTTCTTCTTCAATAATTGTCTCAACTTCATCAAACTTTCTCTCAGTACCTTGAAAAACACTTTCAAACACTTGTGTATCATCCAGCATCTGATCATCTTCTTCATTTGGTTTAGCAACATCTGCATTCAGATTCTCTTCTAAAATCCTCCCCAATTTGAATGTAGATTGCTTCTTAAGTTTCTTCTTTTTAGACTTGGATGATTTCTTTGATGACTGACCACTTTTCTTTTGTTGTTTTACCCATACTCTGTGATGCTTAACCAGTGGCCAAACAGAATTCTTTAACTTCCTCAATCTTTTCTTTAACTTCAAAATAACATCAGCTTGAGCATTAACCACTTTCTTCATCCTTCTGAATTCCCTAGTTAATGCATAATTATCCATTGTTCCAGCAACTCCCTCAACTCCTTCATCTCCTCCAGATGTTTGTAACCCATCTGTGGGAGTATAATCATTAGGAGTTGGTGATGGAGTCTCATCATGCTCTGAAGCAGTACCTTGCAGAGAAGTACTTTCCTGTGAAACAGTATGTTGAGAAGTACTGTCTTTGGAAACAGTCTTTTCCTTTGAAACAGATACTGAAGCAATTCTTTCACTTGAATCATCAGGCTGAGGTGATGCAATAGGTGGTGTTGGAATATGTGCTGATGCAGAAGGCTCAGAATGTTCAGAATGTTCAGATCCACTAGCATCATTATCTCCATCCCTAACAGCTTGTGCAACCTCTAAGATATGAGCAGTTAAAGGTGTATTTCTCCCAGAAAACTTAACACTCTATGTAGACATAAAGGTAAACACCTTGGGTGGGAGTACAATAGTAGGCACAAAATCTTGAGGTTTAGGAACACCCTCAAGTTGGTTATCTAGAAATAGCTTAACAAACCTAGGATACATCAACCATGGTGAACCTACTTTGATGTGACCAAGCATACCATCAAGGATCATATAAGAAAAATTGAACCTTTGATTGGAAGCTAACCCAACTAAGGCAGAGGCTATATTATGACCAAATTGATCCCAAGTGGTACTCTTTGGACTTAGACAGTGAAGCAAAATATGTATGAGATACTTCCAGTGAGGACTAAACAATGCCTTATAAAAAGTAAGCTTAGTAAGATCACCCTCATAACCTATTTCTCTAAGTTGATCCCAAATAACTTGTTTATCAAACAAAACAGTACCTTCATCATCATTGAACAATAAAGCCTCCCTTATTGTTGCTTCAGCAACACGAATAGGTCTCCCTGCAACAGTAGCATTAATAACATCTTCATCATCCTCCAAAGCAGATCTAGCAGTATTCCAAAACTCTTGAATCCAGGGCCCAATGATTGTGGGTTTAACTAACAGAGCATAGTAAATGGGCGACCCAGTGAGGAAGTCAATTATGGAATGAAAATCAACATTCTTTGGTGTTTTGTCCAAGTTAGCAATCACATTGTGTTTGTTGATGGTCGGACGGTTTGCCATAGTTGATGTTTGTGAAAAAGAATGATGATTGTTTATGAATGTTTGGATGTGGTATGAACGGTGAACAGAGATTGATGATGATGGTATATAAGGATGGAAACGATAAGCTCAAATATTCAAAAAATCTCGGCCAAATTAAATGAATATTTCATTATTTTTGGCATTTATCTCCTCCGGATATTGTGCAAAAAGCTGTTAGCCACACTTTTTGACCGTTGGAACAGTACTTTTGTCAGACTAGTACTTTCCATTAAATGCCAAACAGTACCTTCCCTTAAATATCAAGCAGTACTTTCAAAGCAGTACTTTGGTCAAAAGTACTGTGCCACCAAAATAATTTACCAAGTTGACTGTTTGACCAAGCCACTAAAAATATCTTTTCAAAGTCAACCCAAGATTAATAAATTCTAACCACATTTACTTTCCCAAATCTACCAAGACGGATAGAAGTTAATAACCTTCATAAATACCCTTGACTTTGACTTTTCCTATAAATAGGGCTTGGCTTAACACAAAACTTCACAAACCAACATCACAAATCTTTTCTTGAAACTCAGAAACCCTCTTCTCAACATGAGTCACTTTCCACTATTCTACATATCATCTGATGATTCCTCTAGTAAAGAAATAAGTTACTGCTCTGATTCTGCTGAAGAATCACCAGGATGGAGTGACTACTTCCCTCCATGTGCTTCAACTTTAAGGAAGCCAAGGAAGAAACTTGCTGCCCCATCTCTTGAGTTCTATGAAGATCAGCCACACACCTTGTCCAAGAAATTACCACAGGCACTTACACAGGCCTTGGAATCTGCTGTGAGAAACATTAAGTGGCCTTCCCAAAAGAAGTCTTCAAAACCAGAAAGACCTCCAAAGCAAGTGCTTGGCCTAGCTTGCCCAAGAAAGCAATCATCTTTTGATGACAAGAGAAAGATTGCTCAGAAGGGAAAGCAGAACTACTAGGGCAAGGGAAAAAGGCCAATGGAGTAGATGGTGTAGGAAGTAGGTTGTTTAGGGTTTGTGTTTGTTTGTTTTGATGATGTGACTGGTACTTGAATGATGAATGTAACCCCTTGAATGATCATGAATAAAATTACTCTTTCTGTTTAATGATACATGTAGCCTCCCCTTAAATAATGACTAGCTACTAATGCCTCCTCTCAAATGTAGCTTAATTATTTATCATTCCAATGCTCACCACTAAGTGATTAAATCTTGAAACATCAAAGCCCTTAGTGAGTAAATCTGCTACATTATCATCTGTGTGAACTTTAACCACATTTATGAGTCCGTGCTTATAACAATCTCTGATAAAGTGATGCTTTATCTGTATGTGCTTGGTCTTTGAATGATAGACAGGATTCTTCACAATACAAATTGTACTCTCATTATTAATATTGATGGGAGTATTCTTGAAATTGAACCCATAATCTAAAAGTTGATTTTGTAACCAAAGCACTTGGCCACAACAACTTGCAGTTGCAACATACTCTGCTTCATTGGATGAACTTGCTGCAATTGTTTGCTTTTTACATGGCCATGAAACTAATCTTCTTCCAAGATATTGGCATCCACCAGTAGTTGATCTTCTGTCATAATTATCACCAGCATAGTCACTGTCTGAAAAAGCTTCTAAATGAAAAGGGGACTCTCTAGGATACCACAACCCTAACTTAGGTTGTTGCCTTAGATACCTAAAAATCCTCTTGACTGCATTCAGATGTGAAACTTTGGGTTTAACCTGATGTCTTGCACATAAACACACAGCAAAAGTAATATCAGGTCTTGATGCAGTCAAATACATTAGACATCCAATCATAGATCTATATAGCTTGACATCAACATCCTCTCCATCTTCATCTTTTCCCAATGGTTTGTTGGCATTAATAGGAGTAGAAGCTGGCTTGACAGTGGTGAAATTAAATCTCTTTAAAATGTCTGCAACATACTTGTCTTGACTTATGAACATTCCACTGCTTGATTGTTAAACTTGAAGTCCTAAAAAGAATGTCAATTCTCCTATGGAACTCATTTGAAATTATTTCTGCATAAGTTGCTCAAACTCTTTCACCATAAACTGTTTTGTAGCTCCAAAGATAATGTCATCCACATACACTTGGACAAGCATAATATCCTTTTTGTCTCTCTTAATAAACAAAGTCTTGTCAGTGGCACCTCTCCTATAACCATGTTGCACTAGAAAAGTAGAGAGTCTTTCATACCAAGCTCTAGGTGCTTGATGTAGAACATACAGAGCCTTAATTACCTTGTAGACCTTGTTTGGATGAGCATGATCTTCAAAACCAGGAGGTTGTTTGACATAAACTTCCTCTGTGATAGTGCCATAGAAAAAAGCACTCTTCACATCCATTTGATACACATGAAAACCCATATATGATGCAAAATCCAAAAACAATCTTATGGCTTCAATCCTTGCCACAGGAGCAAACATTTCATCATAGTCTACCCCTTCTTCTTATCCGTAGCCTTGAGCAACTAACCTTGCTTTATTCTTGATGACATTTCCTCTTTCATCTCTTTTAACCCTAAAGACCCATTTTGTACCAATTAGTCTCTTACCATCTGGAAAGTCACATAACACCCAAACTTCTTGAAGCTTAAATTGTAAAAGTTCTTCTTGCATGGCTTCAACCCAACTTTCTTTAGTTAATTCTTGATATAAAGTCTTAGGTTCCTCTTGAGACAGAAAACAAGCAAATAAGCAAAATTGCTGATCCTTGTGATTCACCCTGTTTTGTTTATAAACAAAGCTAAGCAAAGAAGTATGTTGCTGAGACAGATTCTTAGCTTTTGCTCTTATGAGCACTCCTGAAGTAGAAGGTCCAATTATCTTACTAGCAGGATGATCTTTATGAATTCTTAAGTTAGGGGTTGGTGATACAGCAAGATTGTCTTCCAAATTTGTAAAATCAGGATCTTCATTGGAATATGAGAAAATGCCTTCCTTCTCCAACTCATCATCAGTATCTTCTAAGGCAGGCATGGTTGGATCATTTAAATCATCAGCATTGATTCAATTTGATGTATCTAAGACACCAGAAGTACTTTCAAATTATGGAGCAGTACTTTGATGCAAAGTACTGTCCAAGTTATCTGTGACTTTAGACTTTTTCTTTGATGCCTCATAAGCTCTTCTTTGATCATCTTCATAGGATTTTGCAATAGTTTCTTGACAAAGCATCCTATCAAGTTCATCTTGGATGGCTTGATCTTTATCAGATACTGTGGAGTTTGGTTGAACAGTACTTTGTGGTTCAACAGTACTTTGAGGCTCAATAGTACTTTCCTTCCTTTTAATGAATTCTTCATCAGGAATGTTTTCAGATCTCATATTGACTCCATGAACAATGTATTGTGATTCCTCTTCATTGTGAACAACTTGATTTTCTTCTCTTACAGCCACATAATTCATGGATGAGGCGAAAATATCAAGATCAAACATCCAATCAGGACCTTTACCCTTTTGATTTTCTTGATCTTCAAGAAACTCAACATGAAGACATTCTTGAACCTTCTTGGTAGCTCTGTTGTATACTCTAAAGCCTTTACTATTGGTACAGTAACTCAATAGGTAACCTTCATCAGACTTTCCATCAAACTTTCCCAGAGTATCAACAGTATTTAAAATAGTCAGTGGACATCCAAAAGGTTTCATAAACTTAAGATTTGGCTTCTTTCCCATAAGCAATTCATAAGGTGTCTTCATTTGAGGTTTTGTTACTGATACTCTATTTAGTACATAGCAAGAAGCACTTATAGCTTCAGCCCAAAATGGAACAGGTAATTGAGAATCTGCAAGCATTGTCCTTGCTGCTTCTATCAAAGTTCTATTCTTCCTTTCTGCAACTCCATTCTGCTGTGGAGTTCTTGCAATACTAAACTCTCTTTTAATTCCCTTATTGGCACAAAAATCATCCATAAGCTTATTCTATGATTCAGTCCCATTATCACATCTTATGGATCTAACTTTAAGTCTCAACTGATTTTCAAGTGCTATTATGAGATCATGAATAGCATCAAAAGTTTCATCTTTGAATCCCAAGAAAAAGACCTAACTAAATCTGCTACAATCATCTGTTATCACCAAACAGTACTTCTTCTTGTTTAAACTTGCAACAGAAACAGGTCCAAATAGATCCATATGCAATAATTCCAAAGGCTCTCTAACCATTCTTTCTTCAATCTTTTTGCATGAAGCCTTGTGTTGTCTACCCTTCTTGCAAGCCAGACAGGAGTGATCACTCTTGTATGTTTTTGAAGGTAAACCTCTAACTAAATTTCCTTTGACCAACTTGTTGATATTCTTGAAATTCACATAGCCTAATCTTCTGTGCCATAGATGTGCTTCTTCCATTGTTACCCTTGCTACTAAACATGTTGCCTTTTCAGTAGCATTGATGTTCTTCATGTCTATGCTATACACATCATTGGTTCTTGGTGCTCTCAGCAGTACCAAGTTTTCATCTTCTAACTTAAACTCAGGGGAGAGAATTAAACATTCTGTGTCAAGGAATAACACAGGATATTTCTTGTCACAGATCTGTGATACTGACAAAAGATTGAATTTAAGCTCCTTCACATATCTAACATTCTCAAAATCAATGGATCCAGCCTTGATGGTTCCTTTGCCAGTGATTCTCCCTTCATCAGGATCATTCCCAAATGCAACTTTTCCTCTAAAATAAGCCTTAAAATCTGACAAAAGCTCCTTTTCTCCTGTCATGCTTCCAGAGCAACCACTATCAACTATAAGATGATCTTTAAGCTCCTCCTTTGGGTTGCCCTGCATAAAAATGAAAAAAGTTAGATTCTTTTAGGAACCAAAGCCATTACTGACTTGTGTTCCCCTTGTGGAGTGACATACTCAAATTCTTTGAGTATGTAATCACCACTGTTTTTGAAAACATTATCAAGAATTTTAATTTTTGAGTCCAAAACTTGTGTTGAATTCTCAACAACATTCCCTTTTTCACTTTTGTTTTCTGAAAGTACTGTCTCTTCCCCAGCAATACTTTCTTTCTTAACCCATTTAGTTTTAACAGTAGGTGTTGGGTTCTTTGAACTAGGCACTCTTCTTGAGGTGTAAGACCTTCTAGGTTTATAGTAATTGAACTTCCTTGGTCTTTCCTTTGAAAAAATTCTAGCAGTACCTTGGTTGGGTGTAAACCTAACAGTACTTTGAGAAGGTATTGCTGCACCAATACTTTGAGAAAAATCTTTTGAGGGTACTGGTGGTTTGGAAAATATCTTTTCTGGTGAGGGTACCTATAGTCTTTAGAGAAATTTATATGGTTAACCCTATTTGAGTGATTCCAAACTGATTTACTCTCCCTTGGTTTATTCTCCCTTTGCTTATGATTTTCAGATCTGGTATTTGGGAATTTTCTTAAGTATTCTGAGTGATAATCACTGTCCTTAATCAAATGGTGTGGACTATAGCATACATAACATACCTTTGGACCCATATTTCCACATCCTCTGCCAAAAGGTTTTCTAAAATTAGCAGTATTTTGAAAAGATTTTCTTGGAGGTACTGCTGAATGATCAACAGTACCTTGAGAAGATTTTGGAAGTACTGCTTATTTTGAAAAGACTTTTTCACACCCTGATCCTTTGTTATCATCCCTAGGTTTTTCAACAGTTTCCCTTAAGGACTCAGAACTAGATTGACTTGAAGTAGATTGACCTTTAAGCTTTTTCCTAAACTCTAAGTTGTCTACTCCAAAACAAGAAACATCTGTCCTAGGTGGTTGAAAACTACCTGGGGGTGGAGGAACTTCATTGTAACCCTTATCTTTCTTAAACTCAGGAGGTGTGGGACTAGGTGATTCCTCATCACTAGATGTGTTTTCATCTAAGCTTATAAACTCTTCATCACTAGTTGAGGTTTCTTCTAAAAGAATTAGTTCCTTACTCCTAGTTGGGATTTCTTCTGAACTACTATCATCATATCCTAGACCTGTTTTAATGTTTGATGTTCTTTGTTTTTCAACAAAACTAACATGTGACAGACCTGATTGTTTCCAACTAGCAAGTTTTTATAGCAACTTATCTCTTTCTTTAGTGACCTTTTCTAGTTCAGAAACCTTGCATCCTAACTTCCATTCACTTAACTTCAACTGATAATCTTGTTGCTGATATTTTTCTGCCCAAGCTACATCATTGTTTTCATGAGTTATTATTTTGGCTTCCATTGACTCTAAAGTCAATTAGTAACCAGCTATCTCAGACCTATCCCTTCTAAAATTGTATCTTTTAGTTACATAATCATTAAGCACCTTTTGATATATACCATTACACTTAGAGCATACCTTAGAGTTATTGGATGAACTTGGTGAAGTAGCTACCAAAGCAAGCAGAACTGGTTCTTCTTCAAATTCCATGCTCCAATCAAAGCTTCCTAGATCATCTCTTGATTCAAAAGCAGCATATCCAGGTTCCTCATCAAAAGTTGTGCTCCAATCTTCCAATGCAACCATAGAATAGGTTACTGGTTCTTCATCAAACTCATTACTCCAATCAACCTCAGATAGATTCTCTTGAGCCACCAAAGCTTTTAGTTTTGGTTCAGTAATAGGAACCTCTTTTCTTTCAACCTTGGGCTTTTCCATAAGTCTATTTGTCTGATACTTTGCAAACTTGCATTCCCTTGCAAAGTGTCCAGTCTTTAGACAGTTAAAGCACTCAATCTTGGATTTGTCAAAAGTTATACCCTGCTTAGGCTTAAAGTCAATGCCTCTTCCAGTCTTGTTCATGAACTTCTTGATCCTTGCAGTGATCATGGCAACTTGCCATCTTATATCAATTTCTTCCAAAGCATCATCATCAATTTGCAAAACATCTTCTTGATAAGTAACAGGTAAAGAAGCTTGCTGAGCAAAGAAGGAACATAGAACATCATCTGAGTTGGTGTTGTTTGATGGTGTTGAAGTGGTAGTGGTTATGGTTGTGCAAGGATGCTGTCTCTCAATAGCAGTACTTTGGTAAGCAGTACTTTTGTTGGAAGTACTGCTTCTGTTTTCAAAAGACACAAAGGCAATGTTTTGGGGTTTCTGATGTGTACTTGAACCTATAGTACCATTCATCTGATGCTCATACACCTTCAAATTGTTGTAGAGATCATCAAAGTCCATTGAATCCAAACCAGGTTGTCCTCTGATCATAGTAGCAACTACATGCCATGCTGATGGCAAACTCCTTAAGAACTTCTAGTTAGCATCTTCAACAGTTACCTCTGCTCCATACATATCTAGCATGCTCAGTAGATTTTGGAATATGTCATAGGCAGAATCAAGACCTTCTCTTTCACCAACAGTGAATGTTTCAAACTGTTGCTTCAACAAGTTTCTATGCATCTTTTTGGAAGCATCATTACCTCCAAATCTTGTCTTAATTGTAACCCATAATTGTTTTGCATCCTGAGCATCATGAAACTTCAATAGGTGACCATCAGGAATAGCAGACAGCAGTATGTTGAGAGCTTTGTCTTGATTTCTCTTTGTAGCAGCTGGTATGGTTGGCTTAGGTGGTTTAGGTTGTCCTGGGATTTCTTCTGGTTCATCAATAACCATATTACCATTGACAATCACATCCCATAAAGCATGGTCTGTGATGGCAATGTACTGCCTCATCTTCATGCTCCATAGATCATATTCTCCCTTCTTAACAATAGGAATTCTGACTGCAGTAATGGAAGGAGCTGGTGCAGGTTCTGTAGACATCTTGTTCTGAATCTTTTAGGGTTTGTAGTAAAATTGGTTTAAAGGTTTTTCTTCTTAATCAGAGTTTCCACACAAGCTCTGATACCACTTGTTGGATCGATATACTCTGACCAAACTACTTTGTAGCTTGTAAGGTTTTAACAATATTGAATAACTTCAACATAATTAATATTGAAACACTGATGTAACCTTGTAAAGTATGCGGAATCTACTAACACAAAGCTTAAGAAGAACTTTATATTAAACACAAACTTGAACCTGCTTTGATAACACAGATTCACTAACAATCCCTAACTTTCTAATATTGTAATCTCTAAACATACGTACTAATACCTCCTAAGGCTCCTTTTATAGACACAAGGAAAACCTTAAGTCGGTTTACAATACTTGAACGACAAGTAAACTATCTCTAACTAATTCTAGAATATTCTAACAATATTGCATTACAATCCTTGAATTGTCTTTAGAAGTACTTTGAATAATCTTCATGCACGAGCAGTACTTTGACCATGTTTGACCATAAATAGTACTTTGATCCTTGATCAGCACTTTGACACAGCAGTACTTTGAATTCCCAGAAGTACCTTGATCTTCATATCCCAACACAAATGTACACCCAAATCACCTTAGCCTTCCGTGTATGCACTCATCTTTAGTGCATTATTGTTATTTGTTTAAACCCTTAGTTAATTGTCTAATCGATTACATGGTTGCTAAGTCGAGTCATATCCTGTACATATTGTTTTGGTACGATTGGGACTCATGGGTAAAGTATTATTGTAATGAAGTAATGGAGAAGAGGTCAATTATTACCCCCATATGTGCGTTAATATCTAAAAAGTACTCCAAGTGTTTTGATTATCTTGATTCTAGTCATTACAATAGTTGATTGTAAATTATGTAAAAATTCAAGTGTAAGGGGAATGTAAATCCCCTATGATGTATTATTTTGGATGGTAGGGTAAGAGTGTATGAAAAAAAAAAAAAAAAAAAAAAAAAAAAAAAAAAAAAAAAAAAAAAAAGACTACCGTCTCATTTCTTTCTATGTTAGTTTTTATGTTTTTGTTAGTTTTCATTAGCTTAAGTCGAGTCGAGTCTTGGCTTAGCAATGCTACATTGTACATGTAATTGACCAAGATGATTAACTCGCCACCAGTAAAGATTGCCTTTATCCAACAAAACCGTGTTTATCATATCCTTACACCTCCCGTTACAACCCTTTAAAAAGACCTCTTTGATAGTTTATCCTAGGTGCTTACGCCAAGTTGTGGAGGTTTGATCCTTTCCTAAGCCTATGGTAATCTATGTGCTATGACAGGTAGTGAGAGATATTTTCCATTTTCATTTGTGATATATACTTTTATTACACCCGAGAGATGTGAGTATCTAAACACTATTTGTGAGGTGCTAGTGTATAATTTTCGTGCTTGTTTTGGTTGATGTGAAATGATTATTTGTTGTAATTACTTTTATATTAGTGTTAAATGACCCCTAGCTTGTATTTTGATTAGAATAAAAGCGCATTTGCTTGAGGACAAGCAAATCTCAAGTGTAAGGGTATTTGATAAGGCGAAAAGTGTTACGATTTTAGGGGGTCATTTAAGCCCTAAGTCGTGATTATTTGATCAAATATTGCCTTAAATCGTTACTTTTGTCATTTTAGGTACTTTGAAGAAGAAATCTAGAAAAAGAAGCATTTTGGACGTTTTTGGTGCGAAAGGTGAAGAAAATGACAAAGTCTCCAAATCAAGCTGGAAATAGTACCTGACGGCGTCACGCTTTGGAGGTGACGACGTCACGTTACGAAAAAGAGGTGGATAAAAAATTTACATGAGACACACCAGAATGTTTTTGGGACTTAAAGAGTGACGGCGTCACCCTTTGGGGCGCCAAGGCCGTCACGTATAAATTATAAAGAGACGGCCGTGAAGATTTTAACGAGACGGCGTCAAATCTGGATCTAGGCAATCCGAGGAGAGTATTGGCGACGAGTTGACGGCGTCAGAATTACAACGTGACGCTATCAGACGTGTATTCTCTATATATAGATTTCTAATTTTCATTTATTAGTACGAATTTTAACCTTCTTGTAAGGGTTCCAAACCCCTCTATCATCCATGTTTGATTAAAAATAAGTTTTCCAATAATCATTCAATATGTCTATGTGTTGTTTGATTCTATCTTAAGCTTGTGTTTACATTAACATGTTAGGCTAGGTTTGTTTGTGTTTGCTTAGATGTAATGAAAACTAGCTATTGATTATTGTTTGGTTGTTTGTTATTAATTGTTGAGGATGAATGATTTCGATGTTTAGGCTTAAGAAAACTGGATAACTTCCAATTGGTAACTTTCTTGAACGTCTTAAGAAACATGAATCGGATGTGTACTACGATTTTAATGGTTGTATTTAATGCATAAGTGACTACTAAGGATGCCATGTTAGGAGCTAGTTGTCGGCTCGACATAGGAAGAGGTAGAAACTTATAGAGTTGGGGAAGATCGTACACAGCCCCACGAATGGTATTAAGGAATATAACCCGCCATCCACGCAATTGTAGCAAACTAATCAATCAGTAAAAGATAGCTATGGAGTAGTGAAATCTAAGTAAACACGTTTCTCTCATTATAAGGTTTTTCTCAATATTTTATTTTCTTGTTATTTTATTTTCATTGCATTTGTAGTTATTTGGGTTAGTTGACTAGCAACTAATTCTGCCCACTCTTCCAATACTCGAGATTCTTACTTGCTTTCCATAAAACCATAAAAATACAAAAAGAATCATCCCTCACCTCTAGATCTAGTTTAATTAAGTTTTTATCCTAACGACACTATTCCCTGTGGAGAACGATCAATCCCCCGTACTTGCCACTACTTTATACTACATCGGTCAGGTACACTGCCTGGTGGGGATTGCACGCTTCTCGAGATCCCTCGAGAGGTAAAACCTTTTGCAAGGTTGCAAAACCACGCATCAGTTCCTAAGGATGCCACTGAAAAACACCCATCAGTGTCTGAAGGGGCCTCAGGGGACAAAGACTCAGGGGGCATGCGACCACCCGCTGATATGGAACCTTCACCCCCACACGGCGATGCGCATTCTTCAGGAAATGATCCTAAGGACCAGACAGATAAAACCTAGTCTGCTGGAATAGAGGGGTCAGGATCTGACCATAACAAAAGCAAACCCTCTTCTGAGGGGGAGCTGGTTGCATCCTAAGTTCCAACTCTGGCTGACATACAATTACTCATCAAAGAAGAGTCAGAGGAGGACAATTTTGACTTTGGGGATGATGAAGGTTTAGTTGCTGCAGATGACATGGATACTGAAGATGTCAATCATGATTCACATACTGAAGAGCAGCATACTTAATCCCAACACACATCATCCCCTGAACACACTGCTGAGGAACAACATCAACCATCATCATCATCATCATCATCAGGAAACAAGTCCACTGAGCCCTCATCTTCAGGCTACTTCAACCTGGACGACACCAAGCCGGTCACTGAAAAGGTCTTGGTTGAATTCGGTGAATACAACAATGATTGGCTATTTAATCAACTTGAAGATGAAAATCAGGACAGGCACCTTGAAGCAGCTGCCTCTTATGCTAACTTCAGGGGCTCAGTAAAGGAAAAGCAGGTTGAACTGAAGTCTGCTTTCACAACCACTGATGAAAAGATCAATGACCTCAAGGCTTCTGTTGCGAAGTTGGCTACTGACCAAGGAACCAATTTTACAAATCTCCTTCAGACTCTCACCTCCATCCAATAAGAGTTCAAGGATGATCCTGTCCTGGTTGCCAAGCTCACTGAGTTCATGGATTCTCATAAGTCCACATCTGCTGCACTCAGTAGCCTGCCTGGTATTTTCAAAGAGGTCAACTTTGCTGAACTAAAATCTCAACAAGTCTCCATCCTCACCACTCTCAAGGACCAAAGTCTTCATCTTAATAAACTCTCAGCTAGCTATGAAGTATTCACAACAAAGCACAATGAACTTGTGAACTGCTACACCGCCAAAATCACTCAGCTGACAGATGCTCAGAAGTCTATGTCCACTGAACTCTCGAGCCTGAAGACAGAAACCTCTAAAATCAAGGGCATGGTTTCTGAAATGCTCAAACTTCTTTGGGTTGCTCCTGCTCCTGCTCCTACTGGTCCCAAATCAATAGATGCTTCCACTGAAGCTCACGCATCTATTGAGGGGGAGAAATTTATCACTCCAATCCATAGACTGTTTCAATAGTTGGACCCTCACAGGAAAGCCAAGAATGACACTCAAACAACAACAACAACTCCTGTAACAACATCTTCCACTGAGGTTGTTCCCCTAAGAAGCTTCATGTCTAGGTCCACCTCTTCAGATCTTGTCATAACTCCAGTTATCACTGAAGCAACTACCACAACAACGGGTCACCTTGAATCTTCTTTCAGTACACCTCCTCCCACTGACAAAGGGAAGGGAATCAAAGTTACTGAAGACTCACCACCCAGATTGGTAAAGGCATCAAGAGAGGTGCGTCATGATCCTGATGCACCAGAACTAGTTGAAGTCACTTTACACAATGGGAAAGTATTCAGGGGTACAAATGAAGAAGTGGCTGCTGCTCTGTAGGAAGATGACAAGCTTAAGGCTGAGTTGCTCAGTAAGCCTGTCATCACTGAAGTGGCTAAGGAGGTGATTAAGGAATCCAACCAGAATATCAAAGGAGAAGAGTTTCTCAAGCTTCAGGCTAACATGATCAAAGAAGCCAACCTGAAAGCCAATCAAGTGGCTGAAAGGAAGCAGATAAATTATGAAAGGTATGTCTAGACTATGACCAAGACTAAGGGTGAAGGTGCTATCACTGACATGATCATTCATCCATTCAAGAAGAATGAAACCATTGAAGTCACCATTGAAAGAGGCCCAAGAGTACATGAAAGTTACAAACCTTTCAGGCCTTCTGACTTTGGGATAAAGGAATGAGATATGATGGTACCCATCCTGAATAAGAAGAAGAGCAAGTGTGTTCCTGAACTCTTATCAACCCTGTCTAACAAATACAAGGAGTTGGAAAGGGTTATGAAAAAGCCTTGGAATCAACCATCAGGAAGCATTTGCCTCTCGGGGACTGGCAATTCCCAAGCCAGCTCAGGTCACTAGGAAGAAACGTAAAGTAGTTGCATTTAAACCTGAAGCATTCATAGCTGGACTCCACTGTAACAGAGCTTTTCCCACTGGTGTTAGATTCACCAACAACAAATGATCAAAGTACCTGAGTATGGACTCTTCTTCATTGATGAGCTTGGTGCCCCTGCCTTTCAGAGAGTTAGTGACATACACTTGGTGGAGACTACCACACTTCTGGCCTACAAACTGATGGCTAGAAATTACAAGAGTCATGAGAACGAGGAGTTCATGTTCCTGATGGACAAGATGATGAATGAACATCCTGATAAACACATCCTGCTGTCCAAGAAGCTAAAACTTAAACTTATGGGCATGAAGGAAGTCTGAGTACTTTGCTCTAAGTTTATGTAATATATGTTAGGACCTTTTGTAATGTTTTGATGAATAAGATGATGGCCCACGTTTAAAAAATTCATGTGTTCTTTGATTGTAAAATAGTATCTTCAGTGTAAGAAAAAGCCCAAATGCTCACTTACACTGATCAAACACTTAGGCATAATTTATATCCAAATATAGGGAGATTGTTGGGTTCATTCAGTACCCAAGTCTCATAAAATAAGGATTTGAACACAAATTAACCTAAGTGTTGGAAATCATTAAACGCAATCAAGTCACTGAGTGAACAGTAACTCAGTGAGTCACCTTCAGGATGCTTAGGACGAGTCTAAGAAGAAAGTATCTCCACTCAGTAAGGCAGAACTCAGTAGGTGGCACCTAAGCCAAAGAAGAAGGTGATAGGTTCAATGAGGATGGCAATAACTCACTGAACCCCCAGGACTCCTCAAACAACTAATGAAGTATTGAAGACTGAAGAATGGGCGGGACAAAGCGGGAAACGTTTGAAAGTATGAGTGGGTATACCTATCAACCTGAAGTCAAACTTTCTCTGAAAGGCATAAAGTCAGGATGCTGTCATCACTGTACATCAGAAAGACTTATTGTCTTATACCCAAAATAGCCTATTGTAACAGAGACAAAATATGTCCACTAGACTAGGTCATCATTTTGTCTTTATCAGTAATGTTGAAATTTACTTGTGTATAAATAGGAATCATAAGTGAGGAGTAAAAGTTGACAAGTTTGTGCAATTAATGCTTAGAAATTCACAAACCACTTTTACTCCTCCAAAGAACAACACAGTCCATGAGATAGCTCAGTAGGACCTTTAGTTGTCACTCAAACTTAGTTTGAGTTTAGAGAGGAGTTATACTATACTTGTCGTTTTCAATCCCAAGTGTTATTCCGCAAACACTTGGGTATAATTCTGTGATTAAATTCTAATAAGAATTAAACGTTGAAAAATATCTTATCTCTTATCTTTACGTTTTTATTTACTGTTAATCATTTACTTCTTTGTTCATGCCATGGAACTTGGTTAGTTTAACTCTATAGTTAACATTAACCTAGTAAAAGGAACCAACAATAACCTATTTAATCCACCAACCTGATGAGGTGAAAAGTGTACCGCTTTTAAGAGGTCATTTAAGCCCGAATTCGTACTTATTTGATCAATTATTGCCCTAAATCGTTCCTTTTGTCATTTTAGGTACTTTTGAGAAGAAATTCAGAAAAGGAGGCATTTTGGATATTTTTGGTGCGTAAAAGTGAAGAAAACGACAAAGTCTCAAAATCCTTCTTGGAACAGTACCTGACGGCGTCAAAAGTTAAAGAGTGACGGCGTCAGACTTGGCAAAAAGAGGTGGAAGTGGAAATATAACATGACGGTCCAGAAAGTTTTTATGCTTTGGACCTGACGGCGTCACCTAGGCCGTCAGGGTCCAAATACACGTGACGGCCCAGAGTAATTTCCTTCTTGACGGCGTCACCAATGAATCTAGGCAATATGATTTCTATTTTGGCGGCGAGTTGACGGCGTCAAATTTTTGTTCATGACGCCGTCACCTTGTAAAATCTATATATAGTTTTGCAATTTTTCATTGTAAAGTGTGGAATATTAGGGTAACTTTGAAGGGACGAATTTCATAAACCCTAGGTCAAACTTTGCAGCTTTTTGCAGGGTTTCCACCCCTTGAATCTTCCATGTTTCAATAAAGATAAGTATTCATTCAAATCATTCAATATGTCTATGTATTGTGTGATTATATCTTGCGCTTATCTTTCTTTTAACATGCTAGGCTAGGTTTTTTATTGTGTTTGCTTAGATGTAATGAAACCTAGATGTTGATTATTGGTTGATTGCTTGTTTATAATTGTTTTGGATGAATGTATTCTATGTTACGCTTAAGAAAACTGGCAGACTTCCAATTGGTAACTTGCTTGAACGTCTTAAGAAACATGATCGGAGGTGTACTACGATTTTTGGTTGTATTTAATGCATAAGTGAATTCTAATGATCCCATGTTAGGAGCTTCTTAACCAGCTCTGTTACAACTCGCCATTTCAGGCCATTTCCCAAACTTCGACAATTTACTATTCATCCGTTACTATTCATCATTTTTGAGGTCAGTTTGAGATTCCGAGAAGCGTTCAAAAATTTTACTATTCACAAAAACACTATTCATTCCCCGAAGGAAAACACTATTCATGTGCATTACTCATTTCATCGTAAATTTAGTTTACGGGTATTTTAATTCGCGTAACCGAATTGGTTTAGGTGCGAATTTATGTATTATCAGTAGGCACATTTCATATGGACTAGAAATAGTCTGCATATCATCACAATAGCATTTGCATACTATACCACTCGTAGGATATTCAAATTAATATTTTTGGTATATTTGACGTTTTACGTATATTTATTTTTAAATAAACGTTAACGCGATTAATAAATATGACTAACATATCTGGCAATCCCCACAATGGTCCCGATATATTTTTAAACCCCTTACAACATCACAAAGATTATAAAATTCATTTACCCGGTATTTTAGAAATTTATTTAATTTATATCGTAAGTTTATTATAATTACGACGGTTTTCGTGGAAACTAAATAATAATCATCCAAACACTAAATATTTGTACCCAACATATTTTTATCATTTTTATGACTTTATTATGTCCCGGTTAACTTCGTTTAAATTTATTTCTAGCAAACCCGGTACCCGATTATAACTAAACTAACTAAAACTACATTTAAACTACACTTACACTACAAAATTTTCCTAATTAAATCAAGTTATTCTTGCCCTCTTTTTCTCTTATGTCAAGCCGGCCCAAGCCCCCCCCTAACCTCTAGCATTAATTACATTTAATCATATTATAACCTAGGTAAATATCTAGTAAACTTTCCCAATACTCTTCATAATCTCAAGTAGCAAAAATCAATTTTTCTCTCTTCCTCTCTTCTCCTAGTACATGGCCAAGATAAAACAAGAGGCAAAATCCATAGATTTTCCAATATCAAGTCATATTCTAGTTCATTTGGTAATCCTTGTTAGGGTTTTGAAATAAAAACTCAAGGTTTATTAGGTTTTCCTCATCCAAGCTCACTAATCTATCAAAGTAAGTTGTCAAACTCATTTTCATAATTTCTCCAAGTTATTTTCATGATTATGTGATTTATATACAAGATTACATGCATATGCTAGTTTATACCACTCTTTTTATACATTTATATCTTTTAAACCCTAGAAATGGAAACCCTTGGAAGATTTACTTGGATGATGTTTTTTAAGAACCCATGACACCCTAGGAAGGTGTATGGTAGGAATAAATTAGTTTGGTGGTGATTGAAAGTGATTTGGTTGGATTAGAAACTAGTTTGGAACACTAGAAATGAGTTTAGAACCTATCTAGAAACCTACTGTCCCAAAATGCCAAACCCAGAAAAATCAGGGACTCAGGGGTAATTTATGACCAAATACTTAGAAACTACTTTCAAAAACGAAGCTTTCGGCGAAAGAACGGATTAAAACGAGCTTATAACGAAGGAGTTATGATTTTTACAAGTTTAACGACGAAAACTATTTTTCTGAAAATTTCATGCTGTTAGATGATTTTTAACGGGCAAAACGAAGCGTTAGATGTAACCTATAGGAGCCGAGCTATCAAAAATATATTAGTACATGCTAAGACGAAACCATGGATATAAAGAACGAGGAAAATGAACTTATAACGACAAAGATATACACGTTTCAAAATCGACAAAACTCTATTATTTTAGTAGCCACTGTTAGAAATAATAATCTACGTACTAAATACTATATTTTCTAGAAATAATGTTAAGAGCCATATTCTTAACCATTGAAGTACGTATGACCAAAAGCTTATTTATACGACTACTAGATGTCATTTCAAGGTTTTCAAAGCGAGAAATTAAACACTAACATTTCTATGTATGATATATATATTACGACTAGTTTTTATAAGTCTAGATAGACTTATTTTTCTCAAGTTATGGAAAATATTTAACTTTGACAATAACTAGTATTTTCAAGTTATGAGTGGTATAGGTATCATGTGCATGTATATTCTCTACATCATTTCATGATCTAAAGTAGATCATTATCATTCATATTAGGTTGCGGCTAATATTCGCTCCTTGCTGTCCCTATCATTTCATCTCATAGTATCATCACTTCAGGTGAGTATTCATAGCCTCGTTTTTGTTTCAATATTTTGATTTTAAGTCCCACGGGGGAGAATACATTGCATCAATTATTTTTGTACATGCCAAAGTATAAACTTTCCATACATTGTTTAAGTTGCCTTATTATCAAGTTAAGTCCCCTTTTTATTATCATGGACCGTTAATTGCAAGTGAGCGGGAGTGGGTGAATAGATCTATTGAGGGTGACTCCTCCATCCGTGATTGGGTTGCTCCAACTGGGAACGGATGCATTTCATGTCTTATCAATTATGAGTGCCTGATAAACACTCATGTGGGGCCAATCCGATTATGTCTAGCTTCGGGGTCATGAGCTTAAGTGACAATGTAGAACTAATTTGACATCTTGTCATGATATACTTTTTACTTGTGGCTATTGTACATACGAGTTGAATTATAAACCTATGATTATTCACCAACATTCGTGTTGACGTTTTAGCAATGTATTTTCAGGTTATTAAGGTAGCTCATGTTGCATGCATTTGGACCTTCATGGAGTCGCGGAGTCGACGCGTCTCACTATTATTTCATGCACTTATGTAAACGTTTGATCTAGTATGACTTGTTTTTCATAAACTTGCAACACCTTTTGGGACCTATGTTTTGTGAACTCTGAATGTTTTTAATGATCAAACGACTTATTTTCCAAACGACACTTTAGGTCGTTCAATATGACTGTAACTGTGATGTTATGGCAGTCACCCCTAGGTATTCCATTCCGCTGCTAAAACAGGTATTTTGGGGGTGTGACAGATTGGCATCAGAGCTAAGGTTATAGCGAACTAGGATGTATCTTGGACCCTAGACTATAACCACATCATCATAGCATCTCATCATTTCATCATTAGTGCATATTTACCACATATGTTGTTTCATGCACACACTGTGCGAGTTATTGATACCCATATTCATATATAATTATGTTGACCTGGTTCACAAGTGACATGCCTTCAGATATCCACCTTGTCATCCTTTCATCAGATTCCGACATTGAAGATGCTTTGTCATCTTCCACTACCATTATACCACCAGTTGCACTTACACCGCCATTAGCACTATTGATTTGTCATAGGAACAGGGTTTTCCTATCATTCAACCCATACATAGAATGTCGTTTGGTAGAGTATTCAGACTTAATCTTAATGGACCTATTAGGATGCTTATTGTAAGGAAGATAGTATGTTTCTTTCCTTCACTAGTAGAGCACCCACTACTTAGGTACTACCACCACCATCAGCTATTTATTACACTATTGGTCATCCCATAGTGCGTACTTCAGTTTTACCTCTTAGATGTCGCGAGATTGCGCGAAAGAACTAGGATCTCATTGTCATCAATTTTATTCTCATCATCTAGAGTACCACCATTGTCATTTTCCTTTGCCATTCCCACTTGCCATGAATTAGATAACATCTTGTGGATAATACCAAGATCACGGACTCAACAGGAACATCCGCAGATTCCTCAGGATTGGTTTGGAACCTACACTATCTAGGATATGATCGATGCACAACTACAGACATCACTTCAGGACTATCTCGACCTTAGGATGCCACAAACCTGGTCTCACTCAGAGGGACACCAGGAAGTCTCTAGACTAGACTTATATCTTTACTAGCTTTTACTGTTATCCTAGCCACGGAAAGTGTGGAACATAGTCTAAAATAACTTTTTGTCTTTTGGTTGTTGTACAAACAAATGTATCAAGTGTGACTCTACTATGTAGGAATGGTTGTGCTATCTATGATATTGGTCCATGTAGACCAAAATTTTCATGTATTATATTCATGTGTTGTGAATATGATGATTTTTATTACCTATAGATTCTCATGGTCTCTTATGATTTGATGAAGATAGATTTAAGAAAACCACTCCAACCATGATGCAAGTCGCTGTGGGTCAAGTCATTGCCAAGAACATAGTCACCGCCCTTACCAAAGAACTTACTCACGTGGAATTTATGGGTTGTAATCCCCCCTCCTTTAGCGGAACTATAGACACAAAGGAATTTCTCAAATGGTTCGAAGAAATAGAAACAATATTTCAATGTGGCGACTGTCGTAAGGAAGACAAGGTTAAGTTCGCCACTTGCACTTTTTAGGATCATGCCCAGGAATGGTGGACCAAACATGTTTAAATAGTGGGAGTTGATACTGCTTACTCACATTCTTGGGAGAAACTAAAAAGGATGATGAGTATAACATTTTGTGTAAGAAGCGAATTACGATCAATGGAACATGAAACCCTAGACTTTACCATGGTAGGAGATGATGTTGACAAGTACACTACTCGTTTTTATGAATTAACACGACTAGGCCCTGCAATGGATGAACCGGAAAACAAGAAACTTGAAAGGTACATCAGGGGACTCTCCCCTGAAATTTGTATGTTGGTCATCTCATTGGAACCCGATGCCATGTCTGAAGCTATCAAAATGGCGATCGAAGCAAAGGAACACATAGCTCACACCAAGACATTAGGAAACAATAGCGACAACAAAAGGAAGTGGAACAACAATCGAGGTGGGAATGCCACACAAGGACCACACAAGAGACAAGGAGTTGCTAAGTCTTATGCTGCATGCCTAAATGAAAATAAAGATTACCTTGGTATTTTACCTAAGTGTGAAAAGTGTCAACGTCATCATAACCCAGGCCGTTGCTTAGATCCATGTGGCAACTGTAAGAAGGTTACTCACAAAACCAGAGATTGCAAGTTTCCAATTGTGGGTGACAATCAGAAACCACCAATAACATGTTTTGGCTGTGGAGAAATTGGACACTTCAGGAGTGATTGCCCAAAAAGGAAGAGTCAGAGGAACAAGAACCAAGGTGGAACGGCTTAGGGAAGAGCGTAGATTGTCGAAAGAGAAGCTCGTCAGGGCATTAGCAACATCAAGGGCAACACCAATGTTTAAACAGAAGGAGTTCCTATTTTAATAAGTAAATCGTAGTTCAAACCCTTTAGGGTTGTATTTTCCTTTTGTACTTTCCATAGGTACGTTGGCATAACCTGGTTGTAATAGGTACCTTTCTATCTAATGTAATCCCTATCTTTTGTTATCTCAGCGATAATCACTATCTTCGTTTATTCCATTTTCTATTCCAATCGCTCAATCTTCAATCGTTTCGCAACATTATACCATTGTCTTATTAGGGTTTAGGCCGATTTCATTTTTGGCGGATTAGTAGACTATTACCATTCCATAAGATTCACCCATGTATCCAATAAACTTTACAACGAATTTTACTTCAAGCTATTTCACTACCCTATGGGGAAATTGTTTTGCAAAATTTCTATAGTAAGCTATTTTATTACCACTCTATAAATTGATTTTTCCGTCATTACACCAAGTATTTACTATTATTAAGCGAAGCAATTTTCATGTTACTTGAAAGGAAATATCAGGATACCATTTTTCGTAACGATACGTTGAACACCATCTAAAACTTTTGAGAAAAGTAACGATATTTTGACTAAATCAAGCATTGCATCATTAGTCCTCAATTATACATAGCCTGATCACCTATGTATAATTCAGGAAGGATTATGCCATGAAGGAAATAATTACCTTTTTAAAGTATTGTTAATAACAATCTTCATTTAAAAGCTTTGTAAACAAGTAAACTCTTTCATAAACGTTTCTTTTTGACAAATCCTCCCTGGATACTTACCCCACCTGCGACTCACTCGGCCATTAAGTTAGATTTTCCATTGACTTCTCTAGGAGAGACTTTCCATAACAATTACAAGTAGGATTCCTCGATACAAGAAAAGCAACAAAAGGATTTCAGAACTACTAACCAGGACTAGAAGTATATAGTAAGAAAATTCATAACTCAACCACAATCCTAAGATACCACGAGACCATCCGAATCACCATCTCTGACCTAGTTGTCAAATTTTATCATTCAAAGGTACTAGCTAGACTGAGTTACAGGATCGAACACAATGTGAAGGTGCACTAAGCAACACTATAGAAATAAACCAAACCCCTAATTGAGACTGTAGAGCATTTCATTTAAACATGGCCTCATCCAAACGCAAACTTCCCTGCAGTGAGTTTTCGCAAAGGATAATTGTTTAAATTAAGGATATCGATATAGATTTCCCTAAGGCGTTGTGTTCTCTAGAAATTTCAGGTAACCTCACTTTCATATCAAGGAAAGGGATCAGACCCGAACATATAATTTGTCAACATGATGACAATTTCAACGAAAAACCATTTCAGGACTTAAGTTAGTTTGAATACCTATGCTTGTAGTTTTGCCTGGTACCCACCAATAGGCATTATCCAACCTCAGGAACTAAACGTTAGACATCTATGCATTTATGCGAACATTACCTATCCTACCATTTTATCCTTGTTAATACTTTTACTTTTAAATGAAGTGGATTTAGAAATTGTGTTTATACAAATCACATACCTTGTAGAAAATAATTTCTGAAATTCCTATTTTGAACAAGTACGGTCCTTTTTGGTCAATATTTAGCAAAACCATCGTACAATGAGAAATATATAAACATCAAACTTTGTTAAACAGTCCTATTTACAACATGTTTGAAAACAGTTTCACATTTCATAACTACTGAATTTTGAATCGTCAAAAAGATATTACTTAGTAAATCATTTGCTCCATTTTCTAAATTCGTTTATTCAGAAAAAGATTACTACCAAAACTCACAAACGTGAGATAAATTTTGAAAACTAATCACCATACTACATCGCTTATGCATTTAGGATTTTGTGATTTGACAACAAAGAACCTTGGAATATTTGATGAAGGAAATTAGGAAGGACACCATAAATTAAGTACAAACGTCAGTAATTGAGACCTAGCCCAATAGGCAAAGAATGACACATGTTTTAGCATCCGTTGGGACAAATCATAAGGAATCAAATTTTTTACCTATATTCTATCTCCTTCAAATAACGCCCTATTCGAAAGACACAACGTTGTGGAATTAGTCACATGAGTTATTGTACTCATTCCAATTATTCCTGGTAAAGGTAATCGAATCACCTCAAACTCCTAGCAATTATTTTAAGATTTCCTTCGAAACCCCATTTAGATGTAAACATCGCCTATCATCCTCAGACCGATGGTTGGACTAACCATTTGCCATAAACCAGATGACTCTAGAAATGCTCAGAGCATGAGTGATTGACTCTAGAAATGGTTGGACTAACCATTTGCCATAAACCAGATTCCTTTACAACCATAGTTACCACACGAGCATAGAGACTACACCATATGAGGCACTCTATGGTCGAAGTGCCAACATCCATTGATGGATTGAAATTTGGAAAAGTCCAACTCACTAGTCCAGTAGGCATTCATGAAATAACCAGGAATTTCCTACAAATCAAGAATCAGTTACAAGTTTGATAAGTTGTAAACCCTTAGAATGTCAATTTGGTGGCAGAATCATGTTGAAAGTTCTGCCTAGGAAAGGCATGATACCATTCAGAAAAATTCGGGAAGTTAAAGACGATATATACTGGACCATCTAATATTTCAGACAGAGTAGGCTTAGTGGCCATCAGACTTGAGCCTTGTTAGAGAACAGTAGGGTATACAATCATGTTTCACGTTTTTCAAATCTCAAGAAATGACTTTCAGATTAGTCACTCATGATTCCATTGGAAGGAATCTAACCCAATGACAAACTCAGACCTTGTAGGAGAACCAACGGAAATCAGGGACCGTAAGGTCAAACAGTTGAAGCAGAGTCGAATTCCTATCGTGATAGTTCGCTGGAATTCTCGACGAGGACCCGAGTTTACTTGGGGAACGAGAAGACCAAACGCGACTCAAGTATCTACATCTTTTCACCAAGTCTATTTCTGAGATCAACACCAGCTGAATTCAGGGACTGAATTCCTTTTTAGGTGGGCGACTGTCACAACTCGCCATTTCAGGTCATTTCCCAAACTTCGAAAAATTTACTATTCATCTGTTACTATTCATCATTTTTTAGGTCAGTTTGAGATTCCGAGAAGCGTTCAAAAATTTTACTATTCACAAAAACACTATTCATTCCCGGAAGGAAAACACTATTCATGTGCATTACTCATTTCATCGTAAATTTAATTTACGGGTATTTTAATTCGCGTAACCGAATTGGTTTAGGTGCGAATTCATGTATTATCAGTAGGGACATTTCATATGGACTAGAAATAGTCTGCATATCATCACAATAGCATTTGCATACTATAACACTCGTAGGATATTCAAATTAATATTTTTGGTATATTTGACGTTTTACGTATGTTTATTTTTAAATAAACGTTAACGCGATTAATAAATATGACTAGCATATCTGACAATCCCCACAATGGACCCGATATATTTTTAAACCCCTTACAACATCACAAAGATTATAAAATTCATTTACCCGGTATTTTGAAAATTTATTTAATTTATATCGTAAGTTTATTATAATTACGACGGTTTTCGTGGAAACTAAATAATAATCATCCAAACACTAAATATCTGTACCCAACATATTTTTATCATTTTTATAACTTTCTTATGTCCTGGTTAACTTCGTTAAAATTTATTTCTAGCAAACCCGGTACCCGATTATAACTAAACTAACTAAAACTACATTTAAACTACACTTACACTACAAATTTTCCTAATTAAATCAAGCTATTCTTGCCCTATTTTTCTCTTATGTCAAGCCGGCCCAAGCCCCCCCCCCCCCCCCCTTAACCTCTAGCATTAATTAAATTTAATCATATTATAACCAAGGTAAATATCTAGTAAACTTTCCCAATACTCTTCATAATCTCAAGTAGCAAAAATCAACTTTTCTCCCTTCCTCTCTTCTCCTAGTACACGGCCAAGGATCAAACAAGAGGCAAAATCCATAGATTTTCCAATATCAAGTCATATTCTAGTTCATTTGGTAATCCTTGTTAGGGTTTTGAAATAAAAACTCAAGGTTTATTAGGTTTTCCTCATCCCACTAATCTTTCAAAGTAAGTTGTCAAACTCATTTTCATAATTTCTCCAAGTTATTTTCATGATCATGTGATTTCTATAAAAGATTACATGCATATGCTAGTTTATACCACTTTTTTTATACATTTATATCTTTTAAACCCTAGAAATGGAAACCCTTGGTAGATTTACTTGGATGATGTTGTTTAAGAACCCATGACACCCTAGGAAGGTGTATGGTAGGAATAAATTAGTTTGGTGGTGATTGAAAGTGATTTGGTTGGATTAGAAACTAGTTTGGAACACTATAAATGAGTTTAGAACCTATCTAGAAACCTACTGTCCCAAAACGCCAAACCCAGAAAAATCATGGACTCAGGGGTAATTTTTGACCAAATATTTAGAAACTACTTTCAAAAACGAAGCTTTTGGCGAAAGAACGGATTAAAACGAGCTTATAACGAAGGAGTTATGATTTTTACAAGTTTAACGACGAAAACTATTTTTCTGAAAATTTCATGCTGTTGGGCGATTTTTGACGGACAAAACAAAGCGTTAGGTGTAACCTAGAGGAGCCGAGCTATCAAAAATATATTAGTACATGCTAAGACGAAACCATGGATATAAAGAACGAGGAAAATGAACTTATAACGACAAAGATATACACGTTTCAAAATTGACAAAACTCTATTATTTTAGTAGCCACTGTTAGAAATAATAATCTACGTACTAAATACTATATTTTCTAGAAATAATGTTAAGAGCCATATTCTTAACCATTGAAGTACGTATGACCAAAAGCTTATTTATACGACTACTAGATGTCATTTCAAGGTTTTCAAAGCGAGAAATTAAACACTAACATTTCTATGTACGATATATATATATTACGACTAGTTTTTATAAGTCTAGATAGACTTATTTTTCTCAAGTTATGAAAAATATTTAACTTTGACAATAACTAGTATTTCAAGTTATGAATGGTATAGGTATCATGTGCATGTATATTCTCTACATCATTTCATGATCTAAAGTAGATCATTATCATTCATATTAGGTTGCGGCTAATATTCGCTCGTTGTTGTCCCTATCATTTCATCTCATAGTATCATCACTTCAGGTGAGTATTCATAGCCCCGTTTTTGTTTCAATATTTTGATTTTAAATCCCACGGGGGAGAATACATTGCATCAATTATTTTTGTATTTGCCAAAGTATAAACTTTCCATACATTGCTTAAGTTGCCTTATTATCAAGTTAAGTCCCCTTTTTATTATCATGGACCGTTAATTGCAAGTGAGCGGGAGTGAGTGAATAGATCTATTGAGGGTGACTCCTCCATCCGTGATTGGGTTGCTCCAACTGGGAACGAATGCATTTCATGTCTTATCAATTATGAGTGCCTGATAAACACTCATGTAGGGCCAATCCGATTATGTCTAGCTTCGGGGTCATGAGCTTAAGTGACAATGTAGAACTAATTTGACATCTTGTCATGATATACTTTTTACTTGTGGCTATTGTACATACGAGTTAAATTATAAACCTATGATTATTCACCAACATTCGTGTTGACATTTTAGCAATGTATTTTCAGGTTATTAAGGTAGCTCATGTTGCATGCATTTGGACCTTCATGGAGTCGCGGAGTCGACGCGTCTCACTATTATTTCATGCACTTATGTAAACGTTTGATCTAGTATGACTTGTTTTTGATAAACTTGCAACACCTTTTGGGACCTATGTTTTGTGAACTCTGAATGTTTTTAATGATCAAACGATGTATTTTCCAAATGACACTTTAGGTCGTTCAATATGACTGTAACTGTGATGCTATGGCAGTCACCCCCAGGTATTCCATTCCGCTGCTAAAACAGGTATTTTGGGGGTGTGACAGGCTCGACATAGGAGTGAAGTAGGATCTTATAGAGATAGGGAATATTGTACACGGCCCTACGACTAGTATTAAGGAATATGACCCATCATCCATGCAATTGTAACAAGCTAATCAACCGGTAAAAGAAATCTAGGGAGTAATGAAATCTAAGTAAACACAGCTTTTCTCATTACTGTTTCCACCATAATTTATTTTAAGTTTTATTTTATTTTATTTTGATTGCATCTTTAGTTATTTGGGTTAGTTGACTATCAACTAATTCCGCCCACTCTTCCAATACCCGAGATTTTATTTGCTTTTTATAAAATAAAAAAAATACAAAAAGAATCTTCCCTCACCTTTAGACCTAGTTTAGTAGACTGTCTAATCCTAGCAAACACTATTCCTGAGTTGAATGATCAATCCCCCGGTACTTGTCACTATACTATACTACAACGATTACGTACACTGCTTGGCGGGGATTGCAAGCTTCTCAAGATCCCTTGAGAGGTAAAACCTTTTGTGAGGGCGCAATCCCGCACATCAAGTTTTTGGCGCCATTGCGTGGGAATAGTTATTGTCTAGGTTAGAATTTCTTTTTATTAGGTCTACTTACTAAATTCCTTTCTAGTAAGATTTTTATTTTTATTTTTAGGTTTTCTTTAGTCTATCTTTTTCTTTGTGCCTTTGTTAGTAAACTACGTTCATTGACTATTCCGTTGGCCACTATGGAAAACGCGAATCCACCCCTTTCCCCTAGTGAAGTTGCTTTGTTGCGTGAACAGATTGAGAATGAGATTAGGGAGCTTAGGGAACTTAATGGGTTGATTAATGTTGAACTCGATCGTGCATTTAGTGACCTAGCGACCGCCTTATATTTAAATGAGGACCTAGGATCTAATGATTTTGAGGTTGTTGTTGAGGATATGAAGGAACTCAAGGAAGGGAAAATAGATCCAAAACAAGATGATTATTTCAATCTATATCCCACTAAGGAGGAACTTGCGTACTATAATAATCTTGTTGATAATCCTCAGCCTCCTTTTGCTAGAATTGACCCTAAGATTAAGAGAGGTGATCCTAAGAATGTTAAGATACCATGTATGATTGGGTATAAGTGCATTGACAATGCTTACATTGATTTTGAATCCCCAATCAACATTATGTCCTCAAGCGTTTATAAGGATATAGTGAAAACAAGACTTGAACCTCGAAGGGACCCTAAATACCCCGGCAGAAATTGTAATTTTGTCAGGAGAATTAAAGGTTTACATGTCTTTGTTGGGAACTTCACTTATATCATTGACTTCATGGTTGTTGAAGATTTGGCTAGTGTTATAGATTGTCGCTTATCCCACGTTGTTTTTGGTAAACCATTTGTTGAAGAATCCAAGTTAGAATATGATGGGATAGAAGGGACGATCCGATTTACTAGTGAAACTGATAGGATCACATATAGGATGCCTAATAGAATGAAGGAATTTCATTTTGTGCCTCGATTTGATATGGATAACATTGGTGCTTTTGAGGACATCAATGAAGAGGATAAGAAAAAGGGCATGGACTATGTATGGGAGAAGAGGAGCCTTTTCTATAAGGATTGCTTGACTCTAGGGCCAAAATATAAAGTTGATAGAGAACTCGCCAAGAGGATTATAGGAGCGATTGAACAAAAGGTGGTTGATCTTTATAAAGAACATTTACAATCGGGTCCAGAGTACAAAACTAAGATTGAGGATGACCTAGAGAATGTGACCAATGATGAGGTCACGTAATAGCCCGTGACCTTGAGTCTAGCTACAAGACTCGTAAATAAAGAAAAGCGCTTCTTGGGAGGCAACCCAAGTTTTTACTTGTTTTGTTTGTTTGTTTGATTTTATTTGTTTCCGTATGCGTGTTTATTTTTATTGTTGGTAAATCATGTTTCAAGTAAATTGTGAAAATGCTTTATTTTGTTTTTAACTTCATCTTAATTACATATAAAGGTATTTTGCAAAAGCGAAGTGTAAGGGGAGACCCGAAATTTGTTTATAAGAACGAAAATGAGCATGATTTACTACAATATTAAATGAGCATCTATACTAGTATTTGTTAGAGTCAAATGCTTGTATCGAGTCATAATGATGTTTTGCAGGATTTTCCAGGAAATAAAGCATAAGTTTTTCCAGAAATTTTCCGGAAACTTAACAAAAGATTTTTCCAGGAACATTCTGACGGCGTCAGGAATTAAAACCTGACGGCGTCAGGTACTTAAAATCTGAAAAATTTTGCGAGTTTCGTTTAAAATGGAGTCTTAAAGTTTTTGTTAATTCTTTGGTTTTATAAACTCCAGGAAATCTGCAAACATTCATTCCACAAGCATTATATCTTACTTTGTTTTCTAGGATTTTATTTTTGTTATATATAGATTGCCACCGATTTTACGCAAGGTTTGCCTTGATTGTTTTCTCAGGTTTAACAGGTTATATGGGACAAGAAGATGATTATATTTCTGGAAGGAAGCTTTCAAAGTTCATTTTCTTGGAGGAAGATCTAACCTTGTTGACACACTATCCACACCGAACGAATCAGGGGAGTATTTGTTTTCATTCTTTTACCTGTTTTACTTTTACATCCTTTAATTGAACGTTAGGGATAATGTTCAACCTAAGTGTAAGGGGAGGGTAAATGATGATATCTTATAGGATACAATTGCACTTGAGTTTGTTTGTTTGATAGTAGGTGTGTAATAAAACTAAGAGAAATACTTGATAGGGCAATTTTAGCGCCAAATTTAAAATTTTTTACAAGGAGTGAAACTTTAGCCTTAACAAGCGTCTCATGGATAGGAGTTATATGACTAGCACAAAACCGTGCCACTTAAAAAAAAATTTCACCCAAATTTGTGAGGTTCGCCTTTAGATTTGATAGGAAAAGCATTCATTATTAGTGCTTATGTGTGTACCGGTAGTATTTAGATTCTAGAACTTGTGTTAGTGATGCATCCCGAGACCGCTAGTGAGACTACATTCGTGTAGTTAGGATTTACTATATAATAAGAGGCATTAGGATCACCCTTGTGTTTAAACCCGTAACATAATTACTTGACCATTTAAGTCATATTACTTGACTAATAAAGTCAATTAATTTTTCCCACACCTTAGCGTTGTACTCATTTTTAGTACACGAAACCCCTAGTACACTCCGAGCCTATCTTTTCATTTCTAACTTTAAGCATTTTATTTAAAGATAGAATTTGTTACAATCCACCCAAATGTGCAACCAAATCGCCTTAGCCTTCCGTGTATGTACTCATCTTTAGTGCATTATTGTTATTTGTTAAACCCTTAGTTAATTATCTAATTGATTACATGGTTGCTAAGTTGAGTCATATCTTGTACATATTGTTTTGGGATGATTGAGACTCATGGGTAAAGTACTAGTGATATGGAGTAATGGGGAAGACGTCATTTATTACCCCCATATGTGCATCAATATTTAAAAAGTACTCCAAGTGTTTTAATTATTTTGATTCGACTCATTAGAGTAGTTTGTTGTAAAGTATGTAAATATTCAAGTGTAAGGGGGACGTAAATCCCCTATGATGTATTATTTTGGATGGTAGGGTAAAAGTGTATGCAAAAAAAAAAAAAAAAAAAAAAAATCGAAAAAAAATCAAGAAAAAAAATAGAAAAAAAGAGAAAACATACGGACTACCATCCCGTTTCATTCTATGTTTGTTTGGAGTTCTTGTTATTTTTGATTTATTAGCTTAAGTCGAGTCGAGTCTTGGCTTAGCAACGCCATATTGTACATGTAATTAACCAAGATGATTAACTCGCCACCAGTTTCAAGACCCACCTCCACAGTACCAAATTACCCAAGCAACTCCTCAATACCCGCAAGACCTTTGTTAGGAGGTTCTTGAAACATTGAAAGAATTTAGGGAGGATTTGTCTACTACATCGTTTCAAAACTCTCGTGAGAAATCTATGGCAGAACTATTTGCTGAAGAACGAGATGCTAGAAACGAAATGAGCATGGAAGAATTACTGGCTGAGCAAAGAGCAGCTAAAATACATTCCAATCTCCGCTATGCTGCTCTATATGATGACGATGATGACAGTGATGATGATGAAGATAACATTGTTATTATTCAAAAAGATTCATCAGATTCATCAGTTGTGATTCCTTCCATGGAAAATCAGGGAGAAAATAATGTGACGGAGTCACTAGCAGTAGATCAAGTGGAACTTGTAGAATCCATAACTGCTGGTACTCCTAAATTGCCTCAATCTACTGATATCACTCTCGAGATTCACACTCACTCTCTGAACATGGGGGACGAGCATCTTGACACTGTTCCTGAAAAGGAATCGGACGAATTCATAAAGTCTAGTGTTGAGGACCTTGTCCCAATCCCAAGAGAGTCACAGGGAATTCTTGAGCATATGTGTGATATCCCTCCTCCTCTTGTCTTCTAAAATGATGATATTAAGATGTTCTCCGATTCTAATGATGACGATTCGTTATCTTGTGGAGACATCAGTTATGTGGAAGAATTACCTTCTGAACTAGTTAGCTTAGAAGAAGAGATTGATGAAGAGATTGACACTGAAATCCAAGATGAAGCCCTTCGTGCTACATTATTAAATGTCAATCTCCTCATTTCTAAAATCGAGACTTTCAAAGAGAAACCTATTTCATCTCCTATCCCCATTAAGGATAGTGACATTTCTTCCGATGATTCTATACCGGAATTTGGAGCCTTCCATTTTGATCCTATGGGAGAGAAGATTAGTGGCAGTACCACTTCTCATTCTCATAATTCTCTCCCCGATTAGGAATCATTTTCCTTCGATGAGTTCTCCTGTGAACTCACTCACATTAGTCCCGAATATGATTCATTTTCTTTCGAGGAGTTCTCTTGTGAACTCACTCATATCATATCTCCGCCGGAGAATGATAATTTCTACTTTGATCTAGACACACCCGGGATATGTCTTGATCAAACGAGCTTAAATGGTGAGATTCATGATATCATGAATTCTCCTGTGGGTGAAGATGAGTTAGTCAAGATTTTTATCATGACTTTCTTTCTCTTTTTCACCTATCCCGTAGCTTCTCCTGTTCTTCACTCCTTCGGGAATGAAGACACTATATTTGACCCCGGCATTTTCATGTATCATTATCTTGAGCCGGGTACTTATCTCATCGGTGTGGAACTTTTGCGTGCTTCAAATGTTTGTCCAAACATCTTGAATGAAAGTCCGATGGAGATAATCTCTTCCACATCTTGCTTCCCCAAGAACCAATGAATTCGGGGTCGAGTCAAGCTAGCGACTCGGTAAACAAAAACAGTAGCATGCATATAGGGTTTTCACCCTAAGTGTGGGGGAGTTACCCCTGCTGTGGTTACAAATAAAGTGGAAAAAATGGTGTTTCCACATTTAGCTTGTAATGTTGCCTTTTTACGTTCAAAGAGTCGGCATAATAGCCGGGACTTTGAATATTGAGGACAATATTCAATTCTAAGTGTGGGGGGGGGGGGGGGGTATTCTAGCGAATTTGATCACATTTTACTTTCTAGTACCCCTGTTTTTGGCCAAAATTTCAAAAAAAAATTAAAAAAATTCAACTCGAGCTTCAAAATTTTTATGGTTATCAGTCCACCATGTCTAAACCACAAAAGGACTGGCTAATCCAGGAGCAAACGGCTCTTGGTAAAGATATATCAAATCTGTTGATGGCTTGCAATTTGCCCAAAATTGTATAGAATTCAACTCTTCATATCCCAAAAAGTGAATGAGTTGGCTAGCCCGCAAGATTATGGCTTGTGGTAAAGGCAGTGGAAAAACCATAATTGGTAATCAGCTCACCAAGATGTTGACTATTCCATCAAGAGTTGGCTAGTCCATAAGCAAACGGCTTCTGGTAAAGACAAATCAAATCCGTTTACAGCTGGTGGTTTGCTCAAAATCACATGGTTATCGGTGTACCATGGTTCTTACTTGAACTGAAACATTTGGCTACTCCAGAAGTAATGGCTTTTGGTAAAGAGTTTAAAATCCATTAAGTTTTCAAAACAGTTTATTGCTAGGGACTAGCAATATTTTAGTGTGGGGGATTGATGAGTGCTCAAACACTCATCATTTTTGGTTAAATCTGAACTGCAAAACATACAAAAACACTCAGAAATGCATCAAAATACTGAAAATATTTCAAAATTGTGTTTTATATGTTTTAGATGCAAAATGAGTAAAAATAAATGAAAAACACACAAAGTTTGCAAAATTGGCAGTTTCAGTCCCCTAACTTTCATAAAATGTCAAAACTAGTCCCTGGTCATTAAAAATATGGAAAATTATCACCAAAGGTCCTTTTAAAATCATAAATTGTCATATTTAGTCCTTTGGTGAAAAATTGGAAAAGTTTTGAGAATTTACAGGTTTGGTCCCTGGAGTTTCAGAAATTGACATAATTGGTCCCTGGTGGGATATTTTTGAAAGAAAAATCATTTTGGGTCCTTGGGGATTCACAAGTTGTCAAAAATTAGTCATTTAAAAGTTAAGTTTCAAAAATGACAACTTTAGTCCCTGTAGTTTGGAAAATTACAAAAGTGGTCCCTGGACATTCAAAATTTCAACTATGGTCCTTGTATTATTGGGAATGGCAACATTGGTCCTTGTAATATACTTTGGAGAATCTACCATTTCAGGTCCCTCAACTTTTCAAAATTGCAAAATTGGTCCTTGTTGTTTACTTAAACCAAATAGACCCTTTAATTCCTAAACTAAAAATCCAAACTAAATAAATCCAGAAAATATCCCAGCCCAATCCATACTCCAAAAGCCCAACCTCCCATCTTTTTAAATAAAAACACATGCCAGGGTCAAACCCCACGTTGACCACCTCTTACCCCTTCCACTTGCAACCTGTAAACCTCACCCAACACTCCAACTCTGCTACCAACTTGAACCTCCCCACTTCTTGTCCCCCTTAGCCTCTAATTGAGTCCAAATTTCATTAATTGCCCTAAAAAATCTACAAGTTTGCTGCAAATTTTTATTTTCTCTTAGTGTAATTTAGGTCAAAATGTAACTTAAATTAGTGAATCATTTATAATTTGGTCTTGTACTCTCTGTTTCAGGGTTAAATTCATCCTTTTAATCAAAGTAATCCAGTTCTTGTTTTATATTATTTACAGTTACATTTTATTATTTAGATGAAAAACTCTTTTATGCTCAAACAACTCTCATAAGCCTTACCCCCTGTTCACTGAGCTCATTAAAGCTAATGATAGCTTTTTGTGAACTCAGTTGTGTTTAAATTCTGTTTTATTTCAACAAATCAAAAAAAGTCAATGAAAGTCAACTGAAGGATATTATTGTAGCAAGGTGATTCAGCAGATTGTTTGGGATTGTTTTCTGTTTCATTCAGCTTGGTAACAAGCTCTCATGAGCTTTAAACTTCTGATTTAAGGTTTGTAGCTTTAATTTCCATCATAAATCACTCCATTGGTTTATATATTAGTTTCAATTATTCAATTTTGTTTGTGCTTGTTATTATGCTTATTTTCTGTCCTATGTAGCTTGTACCTAGCCTTCATTACTCATTTCACTAATTAGTATCAGTAGCATTGCCTCAATTCACCATTTCCTTCACTAAATTCAAAAACAGTCATAGGATAAGGGGGTGTTTGGATTAGGTTTTACTTCTATCTTGTTGTTGTTATCAGTGCCTGAGATGCTTGGTTCTTATTTCTTAAGTGATTTCTAGTCCTAACTTACCACTCACTTGGTCACTTTTACCTTAATAGTCAAAATCACAATCAAACCCCTTAACAGTCAACTGTTGAAAGAATTGAGATTCATGAACCACCATATTAGTGCATAAGCTTGTGTTTTAGTGTAATTTAGCTCTATTTTAGCTTTTCATAGCTTCTTCATTCATTTGTGATCAACCAAAGTTCATATTAGTCAAATCTCAAGTTTAGCAAAAAAGTCAAATTTGCATGATACTCAGTTTTTACAAAAATTGCAAGAATTAATCTGAATTTTGTGTTTGCTTTCATGGCTTGAAACTTGTTCCTAATCATAGTCTACCACCTCATCTTTTGATTCCCATACTCCTTTCATTTTTGTGAATTTTTCCCTGGGCTCCAGCTAGGTCCAAACACACCTGCAGGGCAGGGGGTTCCCCTGCATCAGCAGGTCACCACCCAACACCACCACTTTGGTGGTGGCTGCAGCCCACCTCAGTGGGTCCCTTTGTCCAAACCTTGGTCCTTTGAACCACCCTCCTGGCATACATCAAATATTGACCATATGTTTGACCTTAGGCCTTGTGGACCCCACTTGGAATTGCTCCTTAACTTTGTCCCATTCCTGATGGAATGTTTGGTTTTTGGATTGGCTTATTCAGCTTATTTGCTTATTCAGTAGACCACAAGTGCTTATTCCTATTTAAACATGTTCAAATAACTTACCTAGACCTGAATCACCCATAGTGGGTCCCACTTAAGCTCATTTGAGCTTATTTTCCTTCTTGGTCAACAATAGTCAAATGTCACACCTTTTTAGCTTATTCTAGCTTATTTTTGATTTTCTAAAAATTTGTTTTTACAAAAGTTGTTTGTTTTTAGGTGCAAAATAGTTTTCAAAAAGAAAAATCTAGAAAAAGCAATTTAATTTTAAGTGATAGTTTCTATTTAATATAATTTTAATTTTAATTTTAATTTTTAGATTTTTATTAAGTACTTGGTATTTTTATATTTTTATTAATTACCTTTTATATTAAAGTAATGTTAGTAAATTTCTCAGATTTTTATTTTGTCATTTAGTATTTATTAGATTTAATATTAGTTTTATTAGTAATTAATTAATATTTAAGTTTTAAATAGCATAATTAGTTTTTAATAAGTAAACCCTAGTTTTTATATTTTTCCTAGCTTTTATATAACATAATATAATTTTAGAAATTTTTATAGAATTTCTACTGTTCATTTTCTATTTTTTATAATTTAAAATAGTTTAATTATGTAATTTATGTTTAATTAGTAATTAATTAATAGAAAAATCACAAAAAGACAAAAATACATATTTTTAGTTTTAAAATTTGTTTTTAGTTATTTTATAATTTTAGAAATTTAATTTTCATTTTTCTAGTATAAAATTAATATTATATTGTATTTAAGTATTTTAAATATTAATAATTAGAATTAAATAGTATTTAATTAATATTAAATAAATAATTAGTGTAAAATTTAATTTTCTTTTTCTAAAATTTTTCTTTTATCCTTTAGTTTGTAAAAAAGTCATTTTCACCCCCTAGGGTTTTCAAATTTTAGTTTTCACGTTTTATTTTGTACGTTTACGTTATTTAAAACGTGAACGTACGCGTTTTTAGGTTTTAAACGTTTCTGGATTTTCTACTTTTACAGTCTTGTTCATATAGCTTAGTTAAGCTATTTCCTTGTACATTTCAGTAGTGTAATCATCCACAACCCTTATCTTCCCTTCCTGTCCAAATTCACCCGATCACAGATCTGTTTGATAACCATCACAACCTCGTCGGGACATAACGACCCGGGGAAACACTACCTTATATCACCCGGAGATTGGCCGTAAGCTGTTTGACTATTATAGTTGACCATTCACAAGTGGTTGACTTTAGTCTGACGGTTTAGCACCAATCATTAGACGTCTTAGGGAATAAGATAAGTGAGATAAGAATTTGATTGTGACTTAAGCTGAAATGATATGTGAAACTTATAACTTAGGTGTTTAAGTATAAGTTGAAAAGATTAAAAGTTGAAAATAAGGTTAAATTATGCCTTGTGCCATGACATAAAAGTGAGAAATGAATGTGATAAATGCTAAATATTATTAGAAACTTTATGTGAAATGTAATAGTATAAGTTAAAGTTTGACTCTATGAAGTCAAAGTATTGAATTTTTACAAGTGACTTATAGTCCTTAACGAAAATTCTTAGAAAGAAGTAGAGAACATGAGGTATAATATTGAATAATTTAATAGAATGATGAAATGACTATAGTAAAATGTGGAAGTAATAGTTAAGGTTTGACTTAGGTAAAGTCAAGATTGCATAACTTTCTCAAGTGACATATAGTCCTTGATTGAGAAATTAAATAAAGCAAGTAAGAACGTAATGTAATAGTAAAAGATTAGATAAATTGACTGATTGATTATAGCAAAGTATGTCTTGGAAGGCATAATGACGATAATGTGAGCCGTATGGCTATAGAAATATGCATATGAAAAAAATGGATTAATGATATGGGGTTGAGTTATATTAAGCTTAGAGTTGCAAGATCACCTAGATTGTCGCAACTAATTAGACAAAGAAATGAAATTCTATGAATGGAAGTAAATGTGGCCACGTTTTGGTTAGTTTAGACAAGAGATTTCGGGGATGAAATCTAAATAAGGGGGATAGAATTGTTACACCCAAAATCGAGTTTTAAGTATTTAATAACAAAAATGCCATCGGAATAGTTTGACTAAGACTTTTATAAGTCGGAAGACTCAATATGATTGGTTAGTCAATGGATGTTAAGTTGAAGTCAAGCCGGTTGTCAAATTATAAATATTAAGAATGAATAATGTGGTTAGAAAGTATTATTTGTCACTAATATAAAGGAAAAGAAGTTGAAGGAACTAAGTTAACAGAATCCCAAAATGGTACTAGAACCAACTTGTTCTAGTACCAAAACCGAATTGTTATAACACTAGAGGGGCTATTCTTGCCAAACCCTCAAACTAGCACTAGAACCAACTTGTTCTAGTACTAAGGATGAATGGTTAAAGGAACTTAAGGGACTAAAGTTGTCAAGTGTTATATGTTATAGAAAGTTAATGTGGCCAAAGTTGCAGGGATGGAACTTGAGGGCTTAAAGTGTCAAATGGGGATATAACTTTGTTATGAAGAAAGGTCAAGTAGAAATCTCCAGGACATTTCATTATTAAAAAAAAGGGTGTGGGTGTGTATGTTCGGTTTACAGGAGAAAAGAGAGGGAAAGAGGAGAAGAATTCTAGTGTCCAAATAGATGAAGGATAAAGGTTTCAATTCATGTAGGGTGTCCATAGCAATGATCCTACAAGTAAGTAAGCTTATACCTTGAGTTTAATTGGTGAATTATGAATTAGGGTTTATGACCCTAATTTGAAAAATGGGTAAAAGATGTTTTTAACCTAATTAAAGAAGTTATAGTAATTATGGAATAAGCTTTATTGAATTTAAGTTGATAAATTATAGATTAATTATCATATAATCAACATATGATTATATGACGAATTTAAGAAATAAAGAAGTGAACTAATGGTTATATAAACCATTGTTATAGTTATTTAACTATAATTATGATAATTGACCTAGGATGTAAAGAAAAGGCTAATGATGGAGTTGATGATGATAATTCTAGTTGATATCATTAGCTTGGAATCAAGGTAAGTAAACCGGTTATAATGTAAAGTTATAGTTATTTAACTATAATTATGATAATTGACCTAGGATGTAAAGAAAAGGCTAATGATGGAGTTGATGATGATAATTCTAGTTGATATCATTAGCTTGGAATCAAGGTAAGTAAACCGGTTATAATGTAAAGTTATAATGATTTTATGCATTATGTGATATGTGGTTTAATGTGTTAAGGTTAATGAATAGATTGTACTATTGTGATTATGTGAAAGTGAGCATAAGGTTAGCTAGGTGCTAGTCAAGAGTGGGTTAAGGAATAAAGAAGATTAAGGCTTTAAGTGGTCAAGGTATGTGTTTATGGTTAATGTTGTATTGGATTAATGGTTGTGTAATGTGTAGTGTATGAATGAGTTTTGATGTAAAGTTATACCCGCTTTACTTACTAAGCATTCGTGTTTACGGTTTAAGTGCTTAATGTTTTGTAGGCTCATGGATGATGCTATGTCTGGGATTAAGGATCAAGGTTTGGATATATGCAATGTTAGAAGGTTGGGTAAGAAAGTAGAGTTAGGTAGAATACCGAGCTCAATTCAAGGTTGTGCCCTGGGTGGTCTTTTAATGGTTTGCAATGTGGAGTCAAGTGTCAAAATGTATGATAATGTTGTCTTAATGTTTTGGTGATTAAACGGTATGTCAAAGTGTGTTTAAGGGTCTATGGTCAATGTTTAAAGGGGTGTTTGGCGTAACGTGTAATTATACCCATTTTGGATTGTAACGGGTCAACTGGTTATGGAAATGATCTACTATGTTATGTTAATGAATTCTGGAAGTCTTGGTGATATGTCGAGTTATAGAAGTCGATTTTTTGGAATTAAAGTAAAGTTTAAGGATATGTTTATTTTGAAATGTTGCTGCAGGTACCATATGACCATATGAGATATTTCATATGGTCATATGCTTGAGTCAATGGTTTGAAAAGTTTCTGAGGTAACCATACGGCCATATGAAATATTTCATACGACCACATGGTCGGGTTTTCAGATTTCGTCAATTTTCGGAAAATCATATCTTTTAAACCGTAAGTTGTTACGAGTCGCGCCACCTGGTGTTTCAAAGGGAATAGAGTCTAGTTTCATTTAAAAATGGTTTTAAGGTCTACAGATTTTTGTCAATGGTTAAAAGAGTAATGAAGGGTCGGTTAAAGTGAAGTCGTTCTACATTAAAGTTTTAATCTTTGGGTCAAATCGGGCACGAGGCGTAACATGTGGCATTCCTAGTTTGCGCGGATTCTACTCGTTCAAGGTGGTTAAAATATGATAGAAAATTTTGCTACATGAGACATCATAGATGGTTAGAGATCAAAATCTCGGTTTCAAAATGACCAATTTGACGGTACATTTAAGAAAGAGGGCCCGCCTACTCCATTGACAGGATGTGATATTTTGAAATAGCTGAGCGGTGCAAGTTTTATGTATGGGAAGTCTGATAAATCCAGTAATAAGAGAACAAGGGATGGTGTTGGTTGTTCAACAAATGCTCGTGATGAAGCGAACAACGAATCAAGTGCATTTGAGGATATAGTGAATTTTGTGGAAGAAGAAATTACTGAGCACCAGTTATGGAAGAAAAAGGGTATATTTTTTGATTTTTCGTATCGGAAGTATAATTTGATTAATTTGGATGTGATGCATATTGAGAAGAATGTTTATGATAATTTGCTCAGAACCCTATTAAATTTAGACGGGAAGACTAAAGATAACGAAAACTCTCGCAAGGATCTAATGGAAATGGGAATAAGGCATGACCTCCACCTTATAAATCATCCTAATAAAAAGCCATACATGCACCCAACATGTTACACCATGTCTAGTGTGGAGAAGTCCAACTTGTTACAAGATTTAAAAAGTCATAAAGTTCGAGATGGATGTTTAACTAATATTTCAAGGGGTGTGAGCATGAAAGATCGTAAAATTACCAACCTTAAGAGTCATGTTGGCCACATTTTAATGCAAGACATTTTGCTGATAGCTCTTCACGAGCACAATCTCAAGTAGTTAAAGTGGCTTCTGATTTTTGCTTGTTTTTAAAAGGGTTGTGTGCGAAAGTTCTTGATCTTGATGAATTAGACAAAATAGAGTCTCAAATAGCACTTAAATTTTCATGTGGTGTTTCTTCTTGGATAAGTTGTCTCATAGCTATAATTTATCTTCTAGAGGTTTAGATATTCAATCGATTGTATGCTTGATTCGTAATGTCCATGTAGAGCATTCGGATCAAGTGTTCTTCTCGTGTGATGTAGCTTCAAATGTTTGGAGGCTTATTCACATTTGGATTGGTTCAAAGATTCCGATTGTAAATTCATCTAGTGATTAGGTTTCTTGGTTTGTCTCGTGGCATTCCTCTCAGGAGATTAAGAATCGTGTATATGCCATCTTCGCTACAACCTGTTGGATCTTATGGCGCTTTAGGAATTGTGTTACATTCAACTCTCTCACTATGAGGAAATGTGACATTATGGACTATATTCATCTTTTTTCTTTTTCATCGCTTAAGTCTAGAGGAAAAAAATGTATTGGTTGGAATGATTGGTTAATATCTCCTTTGTATTCTGATCGGGTCCAAACGGTCAACATAAATCAACCAAGTGAATGGTCAACAAGGTCACAGCTTAGGGCCAATGTTCCGTGGAATACAGTGTTTCCCCGGGTCGTTATGTCCCGACGAGGTGTGATGGTATAAAAACGGGTTTGTGATCGGGTGAATTTGGATGGAAAGGGGTTATGATTGATTATACTAAAGGGATATAAGACAAAATAGCTTAAATAAGCTATATTAACAAATACATGAAATCAGAAAACCCATAAACGTTTAAAACCTAAAAACGCGTACGTTTGATTTAAATTTACGTAAACGTACGAAATAAAACGCGAGTTTTAAGAAATAAAATACCTACGGATATGAAAATTACATTTTTACAATCCTAATGATAAAAGAAAAAATTTTGGAAAAAGAAAAATAATTTTTACACTATTTAATTAATTATTATTAATTAATTACTAATTACTAATTACTAATTACTTTTTAATTATTTAAATTACACTAAAATACAAATAATTAGGATTTTAACTTAGAAAAATAAAATTTAAATTTGGAAAAATCTAAAATAATATAAAACTAATTTTAAAACAGAAAATATATTTTTTAGACTTTTTAAATAATTATTATTAATTAAAAATTAATTATTAATTAATTTAAACTAATTAAAATTAAGAAAAATAGCAAATGAACAGTGAAAAATATGAAACTTTTTCTAAAATTATTTTATAGCTACAGGAACCTAGGAAAATTATAAAAATGAAATTTGCTTTTGTAATAAGCTGAAAATAAGCTAAAAAACTTAAATAGAAGCTATCACTTTATTTATTTTTGACTTTTCTGGGATTTTCTTTTACAAAACTATTTAAATATTCAAAATAATCAACTTTAATAAAGGGACTTTGGAAGAAGCTAAAAAATAAGCAGATGAGAAGCTAATGAGCTTATCAGTCAATATTAATAAGCTTATTAGGACTTTGCTTGATGTGAAAAAGCTACCACATGATGTCACAAGGACAAATAAGCTTCTCACAGATATAGACTAACTTAAAATGAACCATAAAGAACAGATAAGCACAATAACTAAGCTATATAAGCAAATAAGCACTTGTACCAAATCTGAGTACACCTCAGACCAAATGGGCAATTTAGCAGGCCTGTGGGGCCCACTAGGGAAATTGGAAGCCCAAACAAAAAGTTTATCCAATAAGCTGAGTTTATTGGTTTTTCAAAAAGCTAAAAGCTAACCCATGGGTCCCATAAACAAACACAGGAGAGGACATGGAACTTGGGCACAAATACTGAGTGCTCAGCTTAAGGGTGGGATTTGGACAAACTTAAATGGACTTGCAGCCCTACCAAATGAGCTTCAAAATATGAAATAAGCCCTGGCCCTTAGGGAAGAGCTTATTGGCTTTCCAAAAAGCCAATAAGCACCCAGTGGGACCCACTAATGAACAGGATAAGATGCAATGAAAATTGGGCTTATGGACTGATGCCCTAGTGCAGGGCAATCATTTGCCCTGCAAGCCTTTTTGAGCAGTCAAATAAGCTACAAATAAAAATCTTAAAAATAAGCACTATGTGAATTTCCAAAGATTAGCTGGTAGACTACAACATGTAAAAAGCTCAAGACCTAAATCTAAACACAAAATTCACTAAAAATCATGCAATATTTGATTTTCTACACAAAGGGTATATTTTGACTTTTGAGTTTTTGCAATAATTTGACTTAAATGAACTTTAGGCTTAATCTAATGACTGAATAAGGTGTAATAAGCTTAAATGAGACTAAAGTAGGCTAAATTAACTACTTATGCAACTAATGGTAGGGTATTTATACCTAAATCCTAAACAGTGAAGCAATATGGTGGAGTTCAAGGTGATTTTAACTTCAACACAAACAATGTCTGGATTTTATACTTAATATAACTTACTAAGACCTAATGAGAACTGCATAAACCCAATCCATCAACTGAAACACAGGAAATAGTAGTGACATCCACTAATCCAAAAACTCCCTAAAGAAGTTGTTTCACTAGGTTATGAAGATGGAGGCCTTCAACAATCAATCCAATGATCACACTAGTATTCTAAACTATGTTAAAGGTTAACTGAGCAAGAAAAACCAACAAAGAGCATCAAGTACACAAGATTGCAGTTTTGACTAAGTAGGGGCAGTGGAATCACCAACTATGCTTAAAACATGCAAAAGCCAATAAAAGCACTTGAACAACTATAATAAGCAATGCTTAACACAAATGAGCAATGAACTACAACTAATGAGCTACTGTAGAGAGAGATACAAAGATAGAAAGCTTACTTGAAAATAGGATGCCAAAGGAAATTGCTTATATGAATTAATGAGATAAGCTCAGATGAGCTATGAGAGAGCTTACTGAGCTTATCCAAAGGATATTTGAGCTTATACAAACAAGGATCAACAGTTTTCAACACTTAACAAATAATTTGGAATTTTTACTTGAAATTTCTAAAAAGTGATTTATATAAAGAAAACTTGAAATTAGAATATCAAAAGGTTCACAATACACTAGGGAAACAGAACACAAGCTTCTTTAACTGAAAATTATAATTGAAAATCCAAAATTATATTCAATCGATACTAAAATAAGTGAACTAGTTATCCTACACTAACTACTACTTCTTCCTTCTTTTTTCTTCACTTAAATAGATCCAGGGGTCCTTCCTTGACTTTCTCACTTCTCTCAGAGCCGTTGGATAGCTTCCAATTGATCTCAGCTAGCTGTTTTGGTTTTGGCAGGAAAAAGGAAAAGTGCAATTGGTGGGGGTTGGTTTGGCAGTTGGGTGCAATAAATGAGGAGGGGGTTGAGAGGATAATAGTGGGGGAAGGTGAGGATTTGGTGGAGTTGGAGGGGACATGGAGGAGGGGACCAGGGAAGCGGGATTTGGGGGTTGAAGATGGGTCAAAGGTCGTTTGACCGTTTGACTTTTGTTGACCCTGGAAATATTAAAACGGGATGGGGGCTTTTGGTTTGGGCTTAGGGATTAGTGGGCTTAGGGGGTTGGGTGGATTTTGGGTTTGGTTTATAATAGTATCAAAGGGTCCGTTTGGTATGAAATTGCACAAGGACCAAAATCACCAAGTTTCATATTCCCAAGGACCAATGTTGATTATTTCCCAAAAATGAAATTTCCAGAGGTATTTTCTGCCAAGTTTTAAACTAGAGGGACCAAACTTGTAATTTTCAAACTTTTCACCCAAGGACTATTTTTGATAACTTTTGACATTTAAAGGACTTGGGTTGACTTTTCTTTCAAAATAAATGCTCAGGGACTGATTTTGTCAAGTTTTGAAAGTTGAGGGACTGAAACTGCCAATTATGCAAACTTTATTCATTTTTCATCTGTCTTTAATCATTTTGCATCTGAAACATATAAAACACAATCCTGGGATATTTTCTGTATTTTGATGCATTTCTGAGTATTTTTAAATGTTTTTGCAGTTCAAATTGACAAAAAATGATAAGTATTTACACACATCATATTCTCTAGCACCTTGCTAGTTTTTTAATAAATGCCGCAGTTAAAAAAATAGCATTTACGTTATGCGAGATGGAGAAATTATTTCCACCTGGTTTTTTCACAATTATGGTCCATTTGACTATCCACTTGATATCGGAGGCCAAGCTTGGTGGACCCGTTCATTATAGATGGATGTATCCTGTTGAAAGTTACTTGATGTGGTTAAAGTCATATGTTCGCAATAAGGCTCAACTGGAGGGATCAATCGCTGAAGGATATATTGAAGATGAATGTCTTACTTTTTGTTCAAGATATTTAGAAGGTGTTGAGGCTATGTTTAATCACCCTCCTAGAAATGATGAACACATTCTTGAAAAAGAGATGTATATTCTTAATTCGGGTGGTCGTAAGCTAGGAAAAGTTGAGATTATTGAGCTTGATTACAATTCATTAGCTCAAACACACCGCTATGTTCTACTAAATCATAGTAAAATTCAGCCATTTCGCGAGTAAGTATATTAGTATACATATTCTTATATTTTAGTTTAATATAATGCTATATAAAGTATATAAAGTTATGGTACATTTTTTTAGTCATTTTTTGGCTCAACAACAAGCTCTTAAGGATAAACCCATGGACCTAAAGACAAAGAAATTAATGGTTGAAGTTTTTCCGCTTCAAGAGTAGGTTACCAAATATTATAGTAAGTATATTAGTTCTTTCATTTTGAGTGTGTATAAACTAACAAGTGTATTTAAAACTCAAAGTTTGCAGGTTCTAGTAGTTTGCAGGTTCCATAGTTTGCATATTCAATGTCTCGGTTTGTTTACCTCAAAGAATATTGAATGTAGTTTTTTTAATTGGATGTAGCTTCTATAATTGATTTATAGTTCAATATGTATCTGTTTGTTGAGGTTTAAATTTAAAAATCAGGAATTTGTGTAGTAACATTGATATTGACTTTTTATGTCAATAGCTTTATTTAATTGTCACACTTTCAAGTGTTAACTTTTCTAATTTTGTCACACTTTCAAGTATGGATATCCAGTTTTAATTTTTGGCTTTCTTTAGTTTGTTCACACTTAAAAGTGTGAACTTTTCAACAACTCTCCACATCTTTTAAAGTGTAGATTCCGTGGTTTATTTTATTTATTTTCATTTTTTTTTCAATTGAAAGTGTGAACTTTTCATTAATTCTCCACAATTTATACAGTGAAGCTTCTTCTTGTTTGTTCACACTTCTAAGTGTGGACTTTTCATTTATTGTCACACTAGCTAGTGTGAAGAGTCTATTTGCATATTCACTAAAATAAATGTAGTCATCCAAAATAATTTTGTAACACCCATTATCCTCACACAAGAGTAAAGTGTGGAGTTTACATACCTTTAGTGTGTGATAATACAGCTAATAAACCGTGTAAAAAGGCATCATATTATAATTAGCTTTCTCTTTGAAATTACCCTAGCATTTCTTTCTTCTTTTTCTGATTATTAATATATCGGTAAATATTCTGTCATTGAGTGGTTTAACTTTATAAGAATATAATGGCTCGCTAGATCGACAAAGAAAAGGGTGAAACGAATCGAGTCGCGACAAAGATTTAAGGTCCGTGAGAACATCCATAACGATGTTTAACTAATAAGATTATAGAAAACATGTATATGAGATTACACATATTCATTTTATTATGGATGACACGTACGACAATTATCTAGAATGAAAGACAAAATTTGTGTATATGTGAGATTAGTGCGATTATCAACGTAATTATTAGGCAATTGTTTGACTATAGAAAGTTAGTTTGAGTAGCTTAAGGTCAACTTGAATACAGTTGTATTCATTCATAGATAAAGAGTTGTTTTAATAGAAGCAAACATTTGTCTAAGATTAACATACAGAAGGGATAGTTGTAGGTTTTCAACAAAAGACGATATTATGATGGGTTTCAAACTTGACATAAAACTGGGTGTGGTAATGACCGTGATTACCATCATTAACTGAGCGTCATATCACCTTTTTAACACCATCAATTTAATGTAATAAAACAATTAACATCATCATTATGACCGAGTTCTCCCAAAAACACACAACCAACGCGTGCTTGTGAGGTCTCCATTTTAATTAGTTTGACTCGTCTTTTATGCATAACGACGCATCTTCAGACATTTATTACGACCAAAGGACTAAAGTAACTATACACCAGTGAAATAAGTTTGACCACTATATATTACACATTGCCACCAACTAATCCATAAAATCAATCTAGTCATACCTCCAAACGAGTTGATGTGTAAACGTGAAACATACTTCTCGATTGAGGTGACATTGTCTTTTGATTATTGGCATTTAGGTCAAGCTAGTTATACTAATGCCACTTACATAAAGCTATAGTCAACGAGTGATCGAGTATATTGTTCGTCCCAGCATTATTATTAGGCTGTAAACGAAGAAAACAATCTATAGAATAGTCAATGGACGATATGATGGCAGTTTTGACATCGCATGAATTCTTATTATTATGCTATGTAATTAGTAGTAGAAAAAAAGAGCTCTTAAATCGATTATAATTTTATTTACCGATGGATGGAAAATAGATTAATTCATACATAAGTTTGTAAGAAAATGATTTTCAATTATTTTATGAGTGTCAAAATTAGCCAATGAAAAATGTGGGTACAGGAAAAAGAAAGATTGTTAAACGGGCTTCGTGATCAAAATCCACAATAATGCTGAATCTAATGGACCCACATTGCTTTTTTGAAGCTCAAATATAGGAAGTCAATTACTATTATTTACCACGTTTAATTGTGGTAAAACTAACGAGGAGTTGAGGCGTGGGATTCATGAAGAAACATAGTAACAAACAAACAAAATAGATCATCAAAACAAACTTGGTTTCATGAAACCATGACAGGATGTGCAAACATACAAATAACGTGAACTGATCAAAAGGCTTGTTACTGTAACATCAAAATATGTGAGTTGTCATGTTAAATTCTTGTTAAGTGCAAATAACCTTCAAGTGATCGTATCAACTTCCAAAAAAAAGAAGACTTTACCTAGTTTAAGCCTGTGCGACAATGAGTTTAAATCCCATGAATTAATCACTTAAAAGTTTAGAAACAATGCTTGCCGAATAATAACACATACAAATAACGTGACTGATATTAAAGTGTGTGTAAGTTGCTTTTATGCATATAATCTAGTCTATTTTTTAATAATGTTCGTATAAGGAAACAAACCAATTGCTTTTGAGAAAAAATCAATTACCAAAACCTACACTTACATATTAGAATAATCAAAATCTACACGAATTCTTTTCATTATCAAAATCTAGACTATGCGCAGTTGCGCAAACTCATCTGCACATACAGTCCTACACTACGCGCGAGTGTGCAAACCCATCTGCGCATACAGTGGTCCATATCGTTTATTTCATACAGTTGGTTGCCAGGTTGAATTTGGTATGATAAACGGATTACCCAGTCACATCCAAACCGAACTTATTGCCCACATATTCTTTGGAACTTTTGTAACTACTTTTTTTTTTACCCAAAAAATGTTACTACGACAGCCACCATTAACAATGCATAGCGGAAACTTTCCTTGAGAAAAACTCATAGTTTCTATTTTTTCTGTTTTTTAGTCTCTTTGGAATTTTTATTGTGATTGTAATGCGCAAAAGAGGGGGATGGGGATGCACAAGAAGTTTTGTTTGCACTTGTTTACGTGTCACTATATCAATCATTCATAACTCTATGTGCAAAGTAGGGAGATGCGCAAAGGAGGGGCTGCGCAAGTTAATTCGCGCACACAAATAACGTGTCATTTTGTGGGGATGCGCAAAAGAGGAGTCGCGCAAGGCATTTTGCTTGCACTTATCTACTGTCTCTATATCAGTTGATGGAAAGTAGAGAGATGCGCAAGTTAATTCACACACTCCTTGTAGGTTTTGATAAAAGGCACTCAAAAAGTCTATTTTAGTAACGTGGTTTTTCAAAAGGTCCACACCGGAAATTTCCTCTTTGAGAATTTATCATTGGTTACTTTTATCTTTTATAGCACGTCAACTTTCCATCAAGGAAACTAGTTATAATGTTTGCGCATGCGCTAGTTTTTTAATTTTTTTTAATGATATATTTTCATTTATTAAAAAACAAATATGTTAATCTTTGTTTTGTTTTGTTTGATTTATAATTTTTAATTATAATTTTTTATTATTAAAGATAATCACTTAAAAAGTTTAATCTTATTGTTAGTTGCTTCTTATTTATATTTTTTGTATTTATCTTCTAATTGTGTAATATATCAACAAAACAAATTTATAAATTTATAAATTAAAAATTAATAATTAAAATATTACCTAATATTTGAAATATATTTTTTTAAATACAAAAGTCCTTACATGGAGTTTTGTTTTATTATATAAAAGATATCGTCCTAGTTTTGTAAAACACTGTGACTTTTTAGCTTAAATCAACGACATGCATGTTATTTTTATGATCATTCATTAGTTCTTTTTTTTGAACGGCTATTTTATTTAAAAAACTAGCAAGAAGCTAGAACTAATAAGATGCGGGTTTTTTAGCCAATCGTTCATACTAAACGATGTTTTACATCTATACCTACACCAATAATAAGACTTGGAAACAATATCATCAAAAAACCTCGTCTTCACTGGAATCTTTGCTTTGAAAATAAACGTGTTACGAACCGACCACAAGCACCACCACATAACGTAGAACACACCTTCCAACATCAATTTGTGTGGTCGGGATGCGCAGATTCACTAACCAATTCTTCCGGTCATCATAATCTTCGAAATCCCGATATGAAATGTCCCACCAACGCATAATCAAACGAACCGTTTGGCGAATCATACAGCAAGAGAAAAACAGATGGCTAGATGTCTCAACCCCATTTTCACAAACAACACACATGAGAGATTCGATATACATACCTCGACGAGAAATGTTAAACCTTGTCGGCAACGCATCCAGCTTGACCTCCCACGCCAACACATTCACCTTTATTGGCACATATTTAACCCACCTCGTAATGGAGGCAACCTACGGAAGAGTTTTGTCGTCGATCAATTTTCTAGTCGACGCAACGGTGAATTCCCCCGAGTTCTCCAACACCCACGACCATCTGTCAAGCATAGCTACAAGCTCCTCAAGTTGTTCTTGCTCAGCTCCACCTCTCGGATTTCTTCTAAACGAGTGATCCAAGCTTGGATGCATAAATTTTGTCCCAACAGAGATTCGTTTATTTGATTCAAGAGCATATAAACGCGGAAATCGATACCTAAGCATGTCACCTTCTCTCCAACAATCTTCCCAGAAAAGAGTGTTCTCCCCATTCCCCAATTTAATGCACATGAAACTACGCAAGTCAATACCTTTATAAGCTAGAGATCGAAATTCATTCACAATACTCATCCAACACGACTTCGTACCAGCTTTGACATTCGCATCCAACTTTCCGTCAGCTCCATGAATCGCCTTAATAACACGAACCCATAGAGAAGAATATTGCGTATAAAATCGCCAAATCCATTTGAACATTAAACTTCTATTCGGTGCATAGAGGCTTGAGACATCGAGGCCTCCTTTAACTTTGGGAGCTAACACTTTCTTCTAATTAACCCAAGAACTTTTGTTACTATTGAGCTCATGCCCATTGAAGAAATGACTTCGAATTGATTCAAGAGTATTAAGAACACCCAAAGGGACTTTAAAGATCGACATATGGAATATGGACATCGACCCTAGAACCGACTTAAGCAAAGTAAGCCTACCACCAATAGACAACGTCTTCATCTTCCATTTAGAAAGGCGCGACTTTACTCGTTCTACCACCTCATCCCAAGCCTGAACCCAAGTCATAGAGCCACTTACAGACGAACAGAGATATATAAACGGAGCTTTAAGAATAAGACACCCAAGTTTTGACGCAACCCCTTTAACCTTATCATTATCCACATTAACGCCCAATATTTTACTCTTGGTCATGTTGATTCTTAAACTGGACACCTTATGAAAACAGTCAAGAACATGAACAAGATTATTAATGTTACTCTCACACCACTGTCCAACGAAGACCGTGTCATCCGCATAAAACATGTGAGATAAAATCATCGAGGAATCTAACTTGATACCCTTGAACATTCCCACATCCACCACCTGTTGAAACGATAAATGAAGACTCTCCATGATTAGAATAAACAAGAACGGGGATAACTGCTCGCCTTGTCTCAGTCCTTTATAGAATTGGAACTCATTCGTTGGACTTCCATTAACAATAATAGAGCCTCTCGACGATCTCAAGCAACTTTGAATCCATTTACACCACTTCTTCAAATCCGAATTTTTTAAAAATATCATCCAAGAAGTCCCACCGAACCGAGTCATATGCTTTCTCAAAATCAACTTTAAATAATAAAGATTGTTTCTTCTTCGTCTTACACCACTGAATCACTTCATTGAGGATAAACGGCCAATCTAGAATCTGTCTATCCGCAACAAAAGCAGATTGCACCTCATTAACGATATCTCCCAACACGCCAACGAGTCTATTAGCCAGAATTTTTGTAATGACTTTGTATACGCTCCCAATAAGACTAATAGGACGAAAGTCTTTCACCAGGTTTGCATCCGGAATCTTAGGAATCAAGGCAATAAAAGACGAGTTACAACCTTTAAGGATCTCACCGTAAGTGAAGAAATACTTCACAACATCATACACATCGTTTTCAATAAGATACCAAAATCGACGATAGAACCCGAAAGTGAAACTGTCCGGGCCAGGAGCTTTGTCCGCTCCACAATCCCACACCGCTTTTTTGATTTCCTCATTAGACACGTCACATTCCATCTCCAACTGTTGTTCTAAAGACAATCTATTCGTATACCTCATCTGGTTAATGGCACATCTAACATCAGGTTGGCAAAAACGATTTCTAAAATGATTAAAAAATTCCCGCTTCATACGGTTCGGATTATCAATCCATCTCCCTTCAACCATTATACCTCTTAGAGCCAGAAGATTCCCTTTTTTTATTAATGATGCCATGAAAAAAACTAGAATTTTCATCTCCTTCGATGAACCATTTAACTTTAGCCTTTTAGGCCATTTCTTTCGCGTTTAGATTATCAATATGTTGAATGTTCTTAACAATCTCCAATCGTTTCTGAACCATCTCCTCATCACCATTACCACTATCAATAATTTTATCCACGACCTCAAGATCAGACTTGTAGTTAGCTTTAACATTTTTCCCGCTTAACATATTCTGCTTGTTCCAATCCCGAATTCTTGTTTTGAGGAGTTTTAACTTTCCCATCAACTTATGACCGTTCATTAGTTCACCTCTTTATCTTTCCTTTCTTGCTTCGTGTATTACCTCGTATATCACAAGACAACCAAGTACATACATGAAAAAAAGAGACGAAAACTGTTAATTAAATGCTAAAAATAATACGTAAAAATACGTGCCTTTGTTGTAAAATAATGATTAGGCGAAATCACATCTTTAGAATATAAAACTTTATTACATGTAAATTACTCCCCCGTCTCATAATTATTGTCAACTGTTGACTTTTAAAGTCTTTATTTTTTAACTTTAACTTTAAATATTTTTATTTGCGTTATATAATACTTGATGAAATTATATCAATGAAAATACATTGAATAACCAATACAATCATATATTTTGTATCAAGTATTATATAACACAAATAAAAATATTTAAGCTCAAAGCAGGAATATAAAGACTTAAAAAATCAACAGTTGACAATAATTATGAGACGGTGTGAGTATCACATATGCACATATGGATTGGTTTTGTATTGATGTGACATTGTAGGTTGGTTTAGGATTTTGATTCGGATTTGAATTTGGATTTAGTATAGGTTTGAATTAAATGAGAAGAGCAAAAAATAAAATTAAAAAATATATATGAGTGGTATGATTTCATTATTTCATTCTAAGACCGTCAAACAAACGGGCCCGTTATTTTTTTCTTTCTTTTAAAAAAAAGAGTGATAGATGGAATCAAAAATGATAGGTGGACACTTAGGTAAGATTCAACTTGATTCATGTATTTTGTGGGCACTATTTATTTGTCTCTCTCTATATATTCGAATAACTTTTGTTATTTTATAATTTAAATAATATATTTTATTTAAAATTTATTATAAAATATATTTAAATAAATACAATTTCTCTCTCATAAACCTACCTCAAATCCAACCGATGCCAATTTACCAACTCCAAATCTTAAATACAACTCACTTATAAACCAAACGGGCCCTACATTCCTTGTGTCATGTTTCCACATGGTCCGCATTATTTTGTTACAAGTTAAACCATCCATGTTAGTTATTTGAATAAACTTAAATAAAATTAGATATAGATGTAAACATGGACGTAATCACGGATTCCGACAGGGTCCCAAGACACTAATGGATTTTTTGTTGTAATGTTAATTTTTGAAAAAAAAATAAAAATAATAAAAAAAATCGATTTTTTCTAAATGCATTTTAAATACGTCCGGTCTATTGAAATGTATTTTTAATATTATTTAGTTAGTATACTTACAAAAAGTTTTGTGAATCCAATTATATTTGGTTCTGGTTTCGTGTATGAATATAAAACAAAACAAAAATAAATTAGGCGGAAAAACAACCCGAACCTTAAAATTCATTATTGGGTCTTGACTTATTTTTCGAGTAAGAGTATCTTTAACTAACATCATCCTAGACTGCTATTACGTTGACTTACTTTACAAATTACAATCACGAGAAATGTAAAATACGCTACTAGTATTTAACTACTTTATCACATGTAATGCGGAATCGTAGTCTATCACTTCATGATTATTTGTATAATGTTGTTAAAACTCAATGGGATTTGAACGTTCTTTTTATCTGTGAGAATAATATCTGCAATGAAATGTTTTAGCTAAGTTTCTCATATAAAATTACCATTGTAACAATCTGTATAAGCTACCAAAACAGGAACTGAATTGGAAAAAAGTTATAATTTGAAAAGCTAGATAAGACCAGCAGTTGGGATCTTTTTGTTTTTTTTTGTTTTTTTTTTTTTGAACGGCGGATTTTATAAACACAAATAGCAAGGAGCTATAAATTACAAAGATGAAGGGTTTTAAGCCAATCATTCCAACTAAATGAAGCTTTACATCTAAAACGACACCAATAAAAAGATCGAGACACCACTTCTTCAAATATCGTTGTCTTTGACGGATTCTTCAGACCAAAGATTTTTTTATTGCGAAATGACCAAAGATGCCACCACATAACATAGCAAACTCCTTCTAGTAACCTTTTGTGTTTGATAGGGAGACGAAGGTTCACAATCCAATCTAGCCATTCTTCATAAGAGGATACTTTCATATAACTAACCTCCCACCTTATAAGCTTATAAGCTTGAACTCAACTCATACACTTCAAGCTCATATTTGGCACTAGACCTCAAACTCAAACTCGACAAAGTCTCAACTAGAACTAGCTCGAGTTTACTTGGACTGATAAGTGGGGATCTAAGATGAGCAAGCTTGATCGGTTCTTGGTTTCTGAAAGCTGTTGTGAGGCTTTTCCGCATATTACTGGCGTTGTCTTGGAGAAAGGTATTCCTGATCATCGTCCTATTCTTCTTAAAGAATCAGAGGTTGATTATGGCCCTACTCCTTTTCGCTTTTTTCATTCGTGGCTGAAAATGGAGGGATTTCATAACTTGGTTGTTCACACTTGGAAAAATGATGGTATTGTTGAGACAAATGGGGTGATTCATTTCAAGAAAAAATTACAGAATCTTAAACGTGTGATTCGAGAATGGATTACATCAAAAAAATCTGAAGCAAACAAACTTAAAAAAGAGCATCTATTGCGGCTTTCTTCTATTGATACAAAAATTGATCAAGGCTGTGCAAGTGACGATGATTTTTTAAACCGCAAAGACTCTATAATTTTTCTGGGAAGTTTAGATCGTTTGGAAGCTAAGGACATTGCTCAAAAAGCCAAGATCAAATGGGCTATTGAGGGTGATGAAAACACTCACTTTTTTCATGGTACTCTAAAGAAAAAAAGAAGACATCTAGCTGTTAAAGGCATCCTTAAGAACGGGGAGTGGATTGAAGACCCTGAAAATGTTAAAGCTGAATTCTTGGAACATTTTAGTGCTCGTTTTCAACAGCCCGCTGGGATTTCTCCCTCGTTTAATGCAGATTCTTTTAACCACCTTGCTTCATGTCAAAGTGAATACTTGGAACAACCATTTTCTCGTGAAGAAATTAAACGGGCTGTGTGGGATTGTGGCGGTGATCGTGCGCCGGGTCCAGATGGATTCACCTTCAAATTCTTTACAGCTTTCTGGGATCTTTTAGAGGCGGATGTAATCCGTTTTGTTCAAGAATTCTTCCATACAGGTAAATTTCCTAAAGTCTGCAACGCCTCGTTTATTGCTTTGATTCCAAAGGTCTCTAATGCTATCTTGTTTACAGATTTTCGTCCAATTAGCCTTTTAGGGTGTCAATATAAAATAATTGGAAAAATCTTAGCTAACAGACTTAGCACGGTGATTGGAAATTGCATTAGTCCGGAGCAATCAGCCTTTATTAAGGGTAGAAATATTCTTGATGGTCCTTTCATCCTAAATGAAGTCATGGCATGGTACCGTCAACACAAGAAAAAACTTATGGTTTTCAAAGTCGATTTTGAGAAAGCTTTTGATTCTTTGAGATGGGATTTTTTGGATTTGGTTATGGAAAAACTCGGGTTTGGTCTTAATTGGCGATCTTGGATTTTTGGATGCCTTAGTTGCGCCCATTCTTCTATTTTGGTTAATGGGTCTCCTACAGCCGAGTTTGTGATTTCTCGAGGCTTAAGACAAGGAGATCCCTTATCTCATTTTCTTTTTATTTTGGCTATGGAAGGATTGCATGCGCTCACGTGTAAAGCTGAGGAGTTGGGTCTATATAAAGGTGCTTCATTCGGACGTGATAACATGAACATTTCTCATCTCATTTATGCTGATGACGTCATTTTCTTTGGTGATTGGTCTCACACAAACGTGCACAACTTGTTATGTGTGCTTCGTTGTTTTTATCTTATCTTAGGGCTCAAAATAAATGTTCATAAAAGTAACGTCCTTGGCATTTCTGTTTCTGATAATGCGGTTTCTGATATGGCGACCATTGTTGGTTATGGGGCGGCTAAATTTCCTTTGAAGTACCTTGGCGTTCCAGTTGGATGTAGTATGACTAAGTGTTCTAACTCGAATTCGATCATCCAGACGTTCATTTCTAAATTAACTTTATGGAAAGCTCGTTTACTTTCGACTGGCGGCCGTCTTACTCTCATTAAGTCGGTGCTAGGTAGCCTTCCCACTTACTATATGTCGATTTACATGATGCCGGTGCATGTTCAAAAGAAACTTGAATCGTTGCGCAACAATTTCTTTATTGGTGCTGATCAATATGAGAAGAAAATGACATGGGTTAAATGGAAAAATTGCCTAGCGAGTAAGAAGTTGGGAGGCCTCGGTATTGGTAGCATTTTCGGGCTTAATATATGTCTTTTGTTCAAATGGTTATGGAGGTTTCTCACTCGGCCTACTGATCTTTGGGCTTGCGTTATTAAGAGCATCTATGGGTTGCATGGGGGCATTCACGATGGTGCAGGTCGTAGATCTAATCTAAGCACATGGGGTGCTATTTTATCCTCGATTAGGCGCTTAAAGCAGAAAGGCATTGATCTTCTCTCCATGTGTACTCGCAAGATTGGTAATGGTGTATCTACCCGTTTTTGGGAGGATTCTTGGTGTGGGAATCAGCCTCTCAGATTTATTTTACCACGCATATATATGCTCGATACTGACAGAGAGTGTTCTATTGCAAATAGACTTTCTATTCTCATTTCATGTTCTGCTCTTAGACGTTCCCCAAGAGATGGGGCTGAATTGGCCCAACTTACTGCCTTGCGTGCTATGATTGGTGATGTTGTGCTATCAGACGATCCTGATTCTTGGAAGTGGTCTCTTAATGCCTCTGCTGGGTTTTTAGTTGCAAGTGTGCGTTCCTTGGTGGATGATCATACCTTAGACGTGGATATGCACACTTCTAAATGGAACCGTTGCATTCCTATTAAAGTTAATATTTTTCTATGGAGAATGATGATTAATAAAATCCCTTCTAGGGTAAATCTTGATAGGAAGGGTGTTAGGTCAATATTTCTCCCAAATATTACCCACAAGTATTTGAAAATAAAATAGCCTAAATACTTACTGAATAAAATAGTAAAATTACTATTTCAGTAAGAAACGAGTCACTGAGTGCATAGATACTCAGTGAGTTACCTTCAGGATGCTCGGACCGAGTCTAAATAGAAAGACTCAATCATTCAGTGTGGCGGTACTCAGTGAATGATCTCTGAGCCAAGAAGAAGGTGATGGAGTTTAGTGAGTGATGACAATAACTCACTAACTCCCTGAAGCTATCTCTACAACAAACATACTCCCTGAGGATGCACATGCTCCCTGAGGATGCATGTGCTCCCTGAGAATGCACATGCTCCCTGAGGATGCACGTGCTCCCTGAGGATGCACGTGCTCCCTGAGGATGCACGTGCTCCCTGAATAATGCTTCATGCTCCCTGAAGAATGCTTCATGCTCCCTGAGGAGGCTCATGCTCCCTGTCACAACTCGTAAATTCTGGTCTTTTCCCGAATTTTCACATTTACTATTCATCGGTTACTATTCATCGATCACTATTCATCATTTTACTATTCATCATTTTTGAGGTCAGTTTGATATTCTGAGAAGCGTTTTAAAATTTTACTATTCATAAAACACTATTCACCTTCGGAGAAAATTTGTCATTTATATGTGGGTTGCGTCATTTTTGTAAAACGTACGATTATCGACCTAATAAACGTTATCTTATGAGCTATTATTTTGAATAATTGATCCGACAATCCCAACTATGGTCCTAACACATTTTTTTTTTACTCATAATAATAATATAAAAATTATATTATTAATTTACCCGGTATGTTGGAAATTTATTTATTACGTATCGTACGTTTAATTTAATTTCGACGGTTTTCGTAAAAACTAAACAATAATCATCCAAACACCCAATACTTGTACCCAACATATTTTTTTTTACAAATTTTATGACTTATTTATATCCCGGTTAACTCCGATAAAATTTATTTCTAGCAAACCCGGTACCCGATTTTACCTAAACTAACTAATAACAACACAAACTATACTACACTTCCTAATTTAATCACCCAACAAACCCCCTTTTTCTCTCCTTTGTGAACCGCCCCCCCCCCCCCCCTCCTAAGCCATCTAATGAGCTAATCTCACCAACCAAATTAAATGCTAACCTAACTTTTGTCCCCTAAGTATATATTAAACTTTTTCATCCATTTTCTCACATTTTTCATTCAAGGTGCAAGTAAACTTTCTTTCTCTTTTCTCTCTTTGGTGTGAACCGACCTAGACAACAACAACATCAAGAAACCATAAACTTTTGAAGATCAAGTGTTAATCTTGTCCCTTTTGTTGTTCTTGTTTGGGTTTTGTGATAAAAACCCAAGGTTTTATAAGTTTTCATCTCCATAAGCTCACTAATCTTTCTATGTAAGTTGTCAAACTTTTGTTCATAATTTCTTCATGTTCTTATTATGTTCATATGATTTCATACAAGGTTTACATGCATATGTTAGTATATACCACTCATTTATATATATATATAACTTTTGATCCCTAGAAATAGATTATTGTTAGATCCTTGTTAGAGTAGCTTGGTGATGATGTTTAAGAACCCATGACACCCTAAGAAGGTGTATGGTAAGATTAGACTAGATTTGTGGTGATTGAAAGTGGTTTGGTTGGATTAGAAACTAGATTGGAACACTAGAAATGACTTTTGAAACTATATATTTACCTACTGTTGATATTTTTAAATCGTGGGAAAATCAGTAGGTGGTGGGTAATTTATGACCAAAGATTTAGAAAATACTTTCAAAAACGAAACTTTTGGCGAAAGAACGGATTAAAACGAGTTTATAACGAAGGAGATATGAATTTTTCAATATTAACGACGAAAACTATTTTCTAAAAACTGCATGCTGTTTGACAGTTTTCGACGGGCAATTAGAGGCGTTAAACGTAACCTAGAGGAGCCGAGCTATCGAAAATATATTAGTATATACTAAAACGAATCCGTGGATATTAAGAACGAGTAAAATGAGCTTAAAACGACCAAGATATACACTTTTGAAACTAGGCGAACTATATATATATTTGACAACTTCTAATAGCACATATTCTCTTAAGTTATGGAAACACTATAAATCAACGCCAACACTTATTTTCAAACTACGAGTGGTATAGGCTTCATGTGCATGTACATTCATCGCATCCCCTCATAATTTAAGTAGATCGTATCATTCGTTCATTATAGGTCGCGGTTAGAGATCGAACCTCATTTTTGTGTAACCACTTTTGTCTTCGTAACTATCGTACCAGGTGAGTCATAGCCCCTACTCTTTTAAATTGTTTTGTCAACTTTTGGGGGAGAATACATGCTCGTTTTTACTTGAACTATTACTTGACTCTTTAAACATGGTTTTGACTTGAACTTTATTATGAACTTATGACTTGTCTTGACCTTTTGAACTTGACTTAAACTTTTGGACTTATTGTACTGTATGTTCTAAGACTTAAAGTCTCCCTTGTTCGGAGCAACGCTATAAAGTCTCCCATGTTCGGAGCAACGTTAAAAAGTCTCTCATGTTCAGAGCATCCTTAATAAATCTCGCCATGGTGGAGTGACTAATAAATCTTTGCCAAGTCGGTAAAGTGACTAATAAATCTCGCCTAGGTGGTGGAGTGACTTAAAGTCTCCCTTGTTCGGAGCAACGTTATAAAGTCTCCCTTGTTCGGAGCGGCCTTGACTTATTATTGACCACGGGTGTTTGACTACTAGACTTAAACTATTTTAGCAGTGGGTTGTGAACATACAGGTTACAAGTCTCTTATGGCGGGACTTGTAACTGAGTGGATTTACGATGCCTTTGCTGTGTGATCATTTTCTATAAACTTTATTTGTTAAACAAACTCTATGAACTCACCAACCTCGTGTTGACACTTTAGCATGTATTTTCAGGTTTTAACTTATGGCACGCTACTGGAGGTTTTGGCAGGGCATGGCATGGTCATAGAAGACTCTGATTTTTATATGGGGACCGTTTTAAACTACTTTTAAGGGCCTACTTCCGCACTACTTTTAACAATGTAAATTTAACATTTTTGACTTTACTATTTTATTCTAAATAATTAAAGTGAAAACCATTTTTGTACTTGTGTTGTGTTACCGATTGAGTTACACCCCAGCTACACGTATGCTTCCGCTGGACCCTATTTTGGGGGTGTGACACTCCCTGAAGCATTATGACAGCAAGTACAAAAAGGGAATAAATATAGGTATGCACTTTCTTGGGAATACAAGCTACAAGAAAGACAAAAGTACAAAAGCAAAGGAATATTCTGAAGCATATTCCAAGTAGTGGATGACAACTCATCCTTCACATGTGTACCTACCACTATCACATGTGATACTTGTACTTCCTATATATATGTTAGTTGTAAAAGAGATAGTAAGTGAGTCCAACAATGTAATACTTTGTATTAGTTAGGATTCCTCCTCTCATTTAATTAATGAGAGAACATTGTCATTCTAAATGGGGATAATATACCGAAATTATCCCCATAGAGAAGCTGAAGATGTTATCATGTAATCTAGTTGGTTGAGTAATCTTGTAACTCTTTTATTCATTATTGTTAATGAAGTTCTAACTTATGTTTATCAAGATTTACTCAAATTCCGTGGACCAACAAGTGGTATCAGAGCCTCTGATTTGTAAAACTTTTACACGTTTTTAAAACCTAAAGAGTGCTCAAGTTTTTAAAATCAAGATCCCACTATGACTGACACAGATGTTCCCCAGCCTGTCGATAAAAAAGGTGGAAGTTATTCAGCAACTGCCCCTCGACTTGAAGCTGGCAAATTTAACAAGTGGTATCAGAGCGGGTGGATTATTCTTATGATCCAGATCCGTTCGAAGGATTACATGATAACATTCAAGCAAAAAAATAAATGTGTTCTTCAAAAATCTGCTGCTGTTGGAGCAATTTTTGAGGGGGAGAGATGCATTTATTTAGAGTGACAATATATACTTTAAACCCCACACCCACCACCCATATCTTATCCTCACACAAAAAAAAAACACTAAAAACCCACCATATCCAACAACAAAAACGTCACCTTCATTATCACAAAAAACTCATCAGACCTTCATCCCACAAATTGATCTATCAAACAAAAAAAAAAAAAAAAAAAAAAAAACAACCAGATCCACAAAAAAATCACTCCGGTCAAGAGTTTCTCATAACCTACCTCTCACCAAATCCACTCTTGACAACACATACCATCGACATACCATCACTCTCATCTCAATAATCCAAACCCAGATCGAAAACAGATCGATCTACTCAAAAAAATCCAAACTACCAGGGTCAAGCGGAATGACGAAAAAAAAAAGGATTTAGGATGAGTCGGTTTTGTTGAGTTTAGTTGAGTTGAGATTGAAACTCAAAGAGTTTCCTGTACGGTGACAGATAGAATTGGTTGTGTTATGGATTTGTCGGGTTGAGTCACAGTCACGAGAATCATCTCAGTTGAAGTTGTGACTGAGTGAATTGATCAGGGAGTGTTAAGGCGTTTTTTTCTTTTTGGATGAACTCGTGCAACACAGCTTGTGCAACATCAGGGAGTGATAAAGATCGATTGGAGAGTGAAGAGAGAATGGGTCTGAACTGATGATTGTGTCAGTGGCATGGTGAAGCTAATGGTTGTGTCAGATGTGATAAGGATCAGAGGGTGTTGGTGACTAAGGCTGAGATGGTTAATAGGTCTAGTCAGGGTGGATTAACAATCAGTGTGGATGATATGTTATTTCAGTGTTCAAACAAGAACACGAATGTGGTGTTAAATGTGGTAAAAATCAGAGGGTGTTGGTAATGTCAGGCTAAGCCTGATCATGATTGTGTCTATCATGATGGCGCAACGAAAGAATGGTAGGACTGAATGTAACGATCGAGGGTATGTCTTAGTTCCTTACCACTCAGGGAATGGTGAAAAGAGTCACGCTAAGCCGCAGCGTGAGCATGGTGGGATATCTCAGTCTATGGACTTGCAGCACCAGGGGTTGAAATAATGTTGCAAACAAAATGTTGTAATTTTTGTAAATTTAAAAAAATTATAACTTAGTTGTAGACTGAGAAAAATGTGATAAAAGACATTGGATACTGATAGATCAAATTGAACCAGGTCCTTTCACTTGAAAAGTCATTAAATGTCTTTTAAGGGAACAAAAATGAGTGGTCATTGATGTATCAAAAATGAACCAGGACCCTCCAAATACAAAGTGAACCTTAGGAACCTGAACCTAAGTCACTGAAGTTCTAAAACAGGTCACTGAACCTAGAATTTTGAACTCCCTTCCCTGGTCACTGATCCACAAAGGAGAGTGGACCCTGATGTATCAAAATTGAACCAGGTCCCTGAATTCTGACCCCCTTAGGTAACTGAATCTCTCTTAGTGAACCTGGTCAGCGAACCTCCTTAAACCACCAACTGAACTCACCCTATCCCCTGAACCCCTCTCTCACTGACCTGAACCCTTGAACCTCAGGAACTAAACCCAAGTCCCTGAACCCCAGGTCACTGAACCAAAATATTGGGTGGACTCTGATGTATCAAAATTGTACCAGGTCCTTTATTTAAACCCAATCACCTTAGGCTATTTGTATATTCAAATAGGGGGAGATTGTTGGGTCAATATTTCTCCCAAATATTACCCACAAGTATTTGAAAATAAAATAGCCTAAATACTTACTGAATAAAATAGTAAAATTACTATTTCAGTAAGAAACGAGTCACTGAGTGCATAGATACTCAGTGAGTTACCTTCAGGATGCTCGGACCGAGTCTAAATAGAAAGACTCAATCATTCAGTGTGGCGGTACTCAGTGAATGATCTCTGAGCCAAGAAGAAGGTGATGGAGTTTAGTGAGTGATGACAATAACTCACTAACTCCCTGAAGCTATCTCTACAACAAACATACTCCCTGAGGATGCACATGCTCCCTGAGGATGCATGTGCTCCCTGAGGATGCACGTGCTCCCTGAGGATGCACGTGCTCCCTGAAGATGTACATGCTCCCTGAAGAATGCTTCATGCTCCCTGAAGCATTATGACAGCAAGTACAAAAAGGGAATAAATATAGGTATGCACTTTCTTGGGAATACAAGCTACAAGAAAGACAAAAGTACAAAAGCAAAGGAATATTCTGAAGCATATTCCAAGTAGTGGATGACAACTCATCCTTCACATGTGTACCTACCACTATCACATGTGATACTTGTACTTCCTATATATATGTTAGTTGTAAAAGAGATAGTAAGTGAGTCCAACAATGTAATACTTTGTATTAGTTAGGATTCCTCCTCTCATTTAATTAATGAGAGAACATTGTCATTCTAAATGGGGATAATATACCGAAATTATCCCCATAGAGAAGCTGAAGATGTTATCATGTAATCTAGTTGGTTGAGTAATCTTGTAACTCTTTTATTCATTATTGTTAATGAAGTTCTAACTTATGTTTATCAAGGTTCATCAAGAAAATGACTAATGTTTTGTACAGGGGGGTCACTGAAGAGGTGTTTGATCTGCATACTGAGCAAGCAGTCCACTATCACCTTCTCAAAGATGCTGTTGAAGATTACAATGAAGATGTCAGGGAGCAAAATTCCACTGTCAATCACTCCCTGACACAAATGGCTTCGCACATCAATAAATTTTTGGAATCCCTTAAGGAGCTGGCTACAGGGGTTAAGTCAGTTCAAGAATCAGTCAAGGATGATCCTGAGCTCAACAAAAGAATTCTTCAGGCATCTGAGACATATCAGGTCAACTCGGCGGCGCTTACTGAGTTACTTGGTTTGATAAGGGATTCAAATGTTCAGAATCTCAGCTCCACGGTGGAGTCCCTCAAGTCTTCCTTCACTCAGTTGGAAGCATCAGTGACAGCTCAATTCCAGAAGTCCACATCTCTGGCATGGACAATGGGTTCCAGGATGACAGCCCTTGAAAGTTCTCAGGCTTCACTTGACTCCAGGGTGTCTCTCATTCATCAGGATACTACGGAGATCAAGTCTATGATGACGGAAATATTTCAAGCCTTCAAGGGTACTTCTACTTCAGTAACTCCAACACTTGTCATCACTGCAGCTCCGGCAAATGTTGAGGGGGAGAATGTTCCTGAAACCCCTGTTACTGATGAACAAGAAGCTGGACAGCCCTCTCACACTGAGGGGGAGCATGTCACTGAAGCCACACCAATCACTCAAGTTCCCCCACAAGAGGAACCAGTCTCCTCCACTCTACTTCAGGACAGAGGAAAAAGCATTGCCACCACCTCAGAACCTGAAGTCAGACTCCAGCCTGCCTCCAAAATTGTCAGAGTTGACCCTGATGAACCTATCAGGGTCCCGTATGAAATTAATGGAAAAATCTATCAACTTACTCATGACCAGATACAAGACTACTTGGGAAAAGTTGAGAAAGCGGCAAAGGCAGCTGAAGAAGAGAAACTGAGCAAGCCTAAACTGATACAGGTTGTTCATGAGGAGGCTGAAAAGATTGGTCTGGATACTGAGGCACTAGCTAATGAGCAAGCTGGTGCAGCCTTTAAAAAGGCTCAGGAAGAACAGATGAATACTCTGAAAAGGGAAAGGGAAGAAAAGCTGAAGAGGCAAGCTCAAATCAGAAAGACCAGGGTTGAAAGATATCATTGGGTGATGAAGGAAAGATTGAAGCCTGAAACCATCACTGACATCAAAATCCACAGGAATACCAAACCCGCAATGGTCACTGTCTTCAGGGGAGCTGATAAGAGAATAATGGATGTTCATAATCCATTCAAATTCGCTGACTTTGGGATCACTGAACTTGATGAACTTCGTCCCATCATTGCCAAGAAAAATGGCGTCGTTGTTGATCAACTTCTCAAGTCACTGAGCGAAAGATATGACAGACTGAGAGCAATGCCTGAAGCCCTCAACATTCCCTCCCTTCTTCCTGCTCCAACAACAGGAACTGCTACTTCAACCACCACAAGGAGAAAAAGGAAGCACATCGAATCCGAGCCTGAGATCAAGGTCCCAGGATTGGAATGTGACAGGTCTGTTCCTGAAGGAATCACCTTCGTGAACAACACCGTGCTTGAACACCCTGAACGAGGTCTATGCTTCACTGATGAATATGGAGACCTTGGTTTCCAAAGATGGTCTGATATTGACAAGGCAGGGGTCACGGCAATGGTAACGTACCTGATGTTAGCTGCTCCTATTCAAAGTGGTGCAAACCAAAGGTTCTGTAAGGACCTAAGGACGAAGATTGAAGAGCATCCTGAGAAACACCTGCTGAGATCAAAGAAAGCTAAGATTGAGGGACTTGGCTATCATCTGAACATCTGATCTGCAACAACTATCTTTTTTATTTTGTTTTGTAATTTGTAGGAAAATGTAATAGCTAATGAATAAACTGATGTTTTGTTTAAATAGTTATGTCCTACTTACAATTACAACAAACATTCAGCAAGAGAAGATGTACCCTGACAACTCAAGCTGAATCAAGTATCACTTAGGCTATTTGTATGTTCAAATAGGGGGAGATTGTTGGGTCACTGAATTCCCCAAATCTTCTAACAAGGATTTGAACGTAAAATCCCCTAAGTGCAAACAAGTCACTGAGTGAACAGTAACTCAGTGAGTCACCTTCAGGGAGATAAGACCGAGCCTAAGAAGAAAGGTTCTCCATTCAGTGAGGCGGAACTCAGTGAAGTGTGATCTAAGCCAAGAAGAAGGTGATGGGATCAGTGAGGATGACAATAACTTACTGAACCCCAATGACTCCTCAGCAACTTAAACGTACTGAAGACTGATGACATTAAGACTGAAGTTTTGGCGGGACTGGGCGGGAAAGTCTGAGCTGCTTTATTAAAGTGCTTTATCACTTTAATGTCAGACTTTCCCCAAATGGTTAAAACCAGTCTGTCATCAGAAAGTGCCTTTTGGATCTAACTCAATGAAGGTTCCTTGCCAGAAGAATAATATCTTTCAAGATATTGTTAAGGAAGCTTTAGGTCCAATGTATATTTAGTTGTTCTATATTTGTGTATAAATAGGAAGCAAATGTGAGGAGTAAAAGTTGACAAGTTTGTGCAATTAATGCAAAGCATTCACAAACCACTTTTACTCCTCCAAAGAACAACACAAGGCCCTGAGATAGCTCAGTGGGTAATTTAAGTTGTCACTCAACTTAGTTGAGTTTAGTGAGGAGTCCATAACACACTTGTCAATTCAACCCCAAGTGTTATTCCGCAAACACTTGGGTACGATTCTTTTTGATTAACTTCTAATAAAGAATTAAACGTTGGAAAATATTATCTCTTTTGTTTACGTTTCTTTATTAATTAATCATTTTCTACATTTGTGTTCAAGTCATATAACTTGGTTACTTTAACTTCTTAGTTACGGTTAACCAAGTAAAAGGGACCAACAAAGGGCATTGATGTTGGTTCGGTTCTATGTCTCATTTATCAAGATGATGTTGAAACGGTTAACCACGTTTTCTTTTCTTGTGATATGGCAAAGGATTTGCGGGCTTTGTTGGCTAAATGGTGGAATTTGGACATTCCAATTTTTGATAACATTTTAGAGTGGTTCGAGTGGCTTTCTTCTCTTCATGTCACGAATATGGTGAGGTTGGTTCTCGAAGGGGTAGGGGGTCTCTCATGTGGTTTATTTGGCGCTTTCGGAATCTTTTGGTCTTTTCGAACCCTCCTCCTAAGAAAGCGTTGCTTTGAGATCTTATTGTTTCCCAATCATTCTTGTGGATTTCTTCTAGAAATCCTAAGTTTAATTTTAATAGGGTTGGTTGGTTGCAAAACCCCGTAGCTAGCTTTGCTTCTTTGTAATTTCTTTTTCTAGCTTTTGCTAGTTTTTATAATATATCGTCGTTCAAGAAAAAAAAAAAAAATATATATATATATATATATATATATATATATATATATATATATATATATATATATATATATATATATATATATATAAGTTCGACCCTTTTGCAACTCAAGCCAAATTTATTAATCTTAGCGTACGTAAATATTTTTTTGAAGGATTAAAAATACTAGCAATTTCACAAGCAATTTACCCCCCAGAATCAAAACAAAAAAGTACCAACTTCATGGAAACTAATGGACAATTCAATTATTCATAGCAGAGATTCCCATGTACGTTGAAATCGACATGAAATCCAAACACACAAGTTGTCACATTAAGACAATTTTGTTTTCATTGTAAACCAAACCAGAAACTATGCATGTATAGGAGCATGGGGTATCATGACGCCCCCTGCGCCAAGGCCATGTTATGAAACCCTTGAATGCCCGCGTTATAATGCACGCCATAAACTTGGCGTACGCCATAATGTACGATTTTGAGTGTTTTTTACTAAAAATTGTGTAGTTGTGGGCAGTGGCGGAACTTCGCCATTTTTTTTTTCGGGGAGGGGGGGGGGATTGTTTTATGTATAAATATAGTTTTATGTAGTAAACATACAACAAATTATGAAATACATATTTAGTGCATATGTTAACCCTAGAGAGGATATCCAATCATTTGATGCATCACCGGGGGGGAATTGTTTTATGTATAAATATAGTTTTATCTAGTAAACATACAACAAATTATGAAATACATATTTAGTGCACATGTTAACCACTTTAGATGACATCAACAAGGGATGCGTTATCTACACCCTCCCATAGAGAGGGTATCCAATCATTTGATGCATCACCGGCTTATACAGTGTGCATCGCAGGTTGTACTCTTGAATCTAAATACATTTAATAGTTGGTCAATGTGAATGTGTAGGTGAATAGTGGTGCCATTTTGCATTTGATATATTTCAATTGTAATTGAACGATGGGTATGAATCGTTAGTGGAAGATAGTGGGTGATTGTTTTATTTGTTGGCGGATGATAATTGTTAGTCTTTTGATAGTGATCTGCTATTCAGAAACGAATTTCGTTTCAACAGACAATTGAGATTTCATGATCTCAAATAAACTCAATGGTTTAATCTTCAAAACACACACTTTATTTCATGAGGTTTAACCTCTATTTATACAAGGAGAAAGTAGGTGTAATAGATACAACCTACGTCATGGCTTACCTAATATTACATTATTAGGCACTAATAATTTACACCTAACGCACTATCGTGCACTACTATGGGTGGCCGACAGGCCTTACATTATTTGCCTTACATTATTACTAAAAAACAAATAAACTTTACATCACACCGCGTTAAAAGAAAAAGTAAAGATAAATCTTTAACAACTGGCATGCTTTTTTTTTTTTTTTTTTTTTTTTTTTTTTTTTTTTTTTCACGCGTCTTTGAAAACTTCTTGATCTTCTTTTGTCGTCTTTCATTCCTGCATTTGTGATGATGTACAGTAATCACACATATGTTTTGTTATGTGGTATAGTCTTTGACATAGTGCTATTTTGAAATCTTCAGGAAGTGCCGAGAGTGGCCCAGTGAGTCTTTCAAATGGTTGTTCGAAATCTTCTAAAGTTTTCAATTGTACGTCATCGATTGTGCACTTTGAGTAATTTGAGTAAATCAGCATATTGTTGTTAGAATAGTTAATTTTGATATCTGACTTCTGCTTTGTTCCTGTTCCTAACTTCAATGATGCGAAAAATACACCGGCAAGCGTATCTACCAAGTTTTTGGAAGATGGTATTGCTGGTGGTAACTCGTCTTGCTCGTTTTTATCTGGGTAATCGTTATTGCTGACTCCCAATTCTGCTAATGTAATCGATGGTACTAAAAGCTTGTGATTGTTGCTGTCGAAAATTGGATAGCTTGAGTGTAATTTAAAATACAATGGTCTATTTCTGGCGAAATAAGTATTGTATGTCTTGATGATGCTTTGTACTTCTGATGGAAATTGTTGAAATTCCCGTATGCTTGTTCCATCTGTATAAATTGTATCTACTAATCCATGAACAAAGTATTCATGAACATCTGTGGGTGCTGCTCCTGGTAGGAATACCACTTTTGGTCCTACTGGTATTTTGCTTGGGTAGAATGACTTAGTAGCTTGAACTTCATTATAGTGTATAACACTATCCCAAAGTCTTTGAAATTTCTCAACTGTTGGTTTCTTCATTTCTTCTCTTTCTCTTGTAGTTTGGGATGTTTCTTATTAGATCGATTGGATTCATTTTAGGCGATCTTTCTCGTAATCTTTCTTGTAGTCCTTGGTTTAGAGAAATAAATCTCCTTGATTTCTGAACTTCTTCTGTTGTAACTGTTTTGTATGCTTCATTGAGTGCTTGCTTTGCTTCTTCTTGTGAGGTTTAGCTTTTATGGCTGACACTTTTTCCAATGATGTGCTAACTTGTGAGTGCCCAGTCTGAGTAAATGCCTTTGAATGGTCCATTGAAGATAACGTACCACTTCTTCTTTCCAATGTTCGAATTCTGTATTATTTCTTCTATATCTTCTTCTATTTTTATGAATTCATTTTTGGATGATGGTGAACATGATGTTTGGGTTTTTGAGGTTGATGGCTTCGATTTCACTGGTGTGGATGGTTTTGATGGTGAAGGTGTTGATGCTGTGGTTGATTCTGAATTGGTTGTTTGGGTTAAGTATTCTACTGTGTTGGCTAATTTCTCTTCTTCTTCTTTAACAATGGCTAACTGTTTTTCTAAAGAGATACGTTGCTCTCTTTTTTGTTGTAGGTGATGTTGAGCTTGCTTCAGTATTCCTTCCATTCTCTTGTGAGTGTATCTGCAAAGGTGTTATTGTTGCTTTTGATGTATTTGATGTATGGATGGAATTGATGTAGTTGCAGTTGCCAACGGATTAGTCGACCTCTACAATAGTCATCTTGTAATTTGTATCTCCAGAATCCTGTTACATATTTTGAGTCCGTTCGTAACTCAAACCTTGTTTGTAAAAGATCAATCTTCCATTTTTTTAGAGTTTTTAGACACGCGAGTGTCTCTTTTTCATAAGTACTGTATCTTTGTTATGTTTCTGAAAATGTTCCAGAAATGTATTTGCATAATTTAGAATCGTATTTTTCTGTTTTTAAAACAGATTCTGACTGTAATACTGCTTTAGATAGTCTTTGATCAGATTGAGGAATTTGACTTCCATCAATACATAATGCTTTTGATAGATTAGTTTGAGGGACTGGAATTCCATCAATGTCTAATCCTAGTAATTCTTTTCCATTCTGAATTGCCTTCATACATCCTGCCCAAGTGTCGTCGGATGCATCTGTTTTAATTATCAAAAAATCTTTTGTTTCCGGGTTATATAATTCCGGTAAACATTGTACAGTAGCTTTAATATTTTGTACAAGTTGGGTGTCGGATGGTGTCCATTCCCAACGAATTTTTTCAGAGATTTTCTTTTGTAAAATCCTTCTTTCTTTTGCTAAATTTTTCAAAAATCCTTGTTCTGCTATATAATTTAAACATCGTAAAAATCTTTGAATTTGTTTTCTATCTTCTAGTTTATCTGGAAAAAATTTTAAATTTTCTTGTGTATTATTTGTCAAAGAAATAATTCTATTTTTTACAATCTTTAATCCCAAATACTCTACTTCACTTTGAAGTAATTTTGACTTTTTTTTGTAATAAAATCAAACATTTATCTTTTATTCTTTGTAAAACAATTGATACTGCTTTTATATGATCTTGTTCATTTCCTTTTGTAAAAACAATAATACCGTCGATGTATGCTAAACAAAAATTTTCTAATCCTTGTAAATTATTATCCATAAAACGTTGATAAAATGATGGTGCTTGTTTTAAACCAAAAGGTAATACATTCCACTCATAATGTTTTTTGTGAAGGACATGAAAATGTTGTTAATAATTTAGTTGATTCATCAAGTCTTAGTTGCCAATATCCTGATTTAGCATCGAATGTGCTAAAATGTGTATTTCCTTTTAATTTTTCTAAAATATAATCTTTTCTTGGTAATTTATAGGAATCTCCTATAGTTGTTTCATTCATTTTTTTATAATTTATAATCATTCGTCTTTTTCCTCTTTTAATTCCATGATCTTAGTGATCTCCATGCTATGCATCTTGCACAACGCAACAAAGGGCTACCTCCATCATCACCCTATACAAATTGCCTTCCCCACTCTCTTAACTTGGATCAAGTTACAAATCACACTCACTTTTGCCCTTGTTGCATATTCCTTCAAAAACAAATCCTCTACTTGAGTGAAGATATTTCTTGGATTGAATATCTTCTCACTCGTGATCATCCAATACCACCCTTAACACGATACAACATCGTGAGATCCACTTCTTCCACTCCATACAACACCCCATATCCACCTCAATCAAACATCTAAGCTCCATGCTTTTGTTTTCCTTCAAGCAAATAAAACAAATCAACCATGGGTTGCAAGCAAGTCCAAGTGCTCTCTTAGGCAATATAGGACTAAATCTTTTATTTTGTTTTATTGTAATCAATATGCTACAAGCATATTGAATGTTGTTGTGCTAATTATTTCTATCATGCTTGAATGAATCTATTTTTATTTGCATAATTGTTGTTTTTGCATATATATGTGTGTTGTTCTCTTCAAAATATTTTTGTAGCCAAGATTCCAATTGCTCGTTCCCTTTGTGCTCTCAAACGAGGGGGAGCATACATCAAGGGGGAGTTCTCTACCCGTTTAAACTTCTTTCACGAAGATTATTCGGCCTAACCTTTTTGATTTTACAAAAAGGGGGAGAAGAGAAATGGTAAACTCTATAATACTTGTCTAATAACAAGTTTTAAATCTTTTGAGTTTAAGGTTTTGTAATAATCAAAAAGGGGGAGATTGTTGACATAAATAATGCCTAAAAACATTATTAAGTTTTTATCAATATCTCTATGTTTTGATCATTACAAAATATAACCTCAAAGAACTAAAACTTATGACATAAACAAGTATTTGGTGATTAATATTTCTCTTAACATCCAAATCACTTAAGGTATGAATAAACAAAGTGTTTAGTGTAATGTATGATCAAAGGGGTATTTAATTAACTAATACAAAGTTTATTTATTATATATTTTTGAAAAACACTTTTGGTAATAAGGAAAAATGTTTTAATCATACTAAATATATGATTTCAAATATTTAACCAAAATCAGTTAGTTTTTCACCAAATAAACTTTCCCCACTAAAAGACAAAGTTTCTGGCCGTTTCAGCTGGGCGGCCCCCTTAATTATAAAGGGCGGTCCCCTTAAAATTAAGGGGACCGGCCATGATTTAAGGGGACCGGCCACGCTCCTCTGTCAGAAACTTTTGCCTATAAATACCAGCTTAAACCTGGATTTTTTCCCTACCTTTTGCACTACAGAACTTTCTGTTCTAGATCTCCATTTCCAATCTATAAATCCTTTGATCATACATTCTTAAATCTTTGTTTCAAAGTGATCCATACATAATCCATTCAAGTGCAAGAGAAGAATACTTCTATCCCTCAAGACAAGAAGTATTACAACTAGTTGTGATCTCCACATCTAAGTTGTTTGAGCATCATCATTGATTATTATTTCATAGTGTGATTAGTTGTGAATATTTGTTAGAGAATAGTTGTGTAGATAGTAGAAGTTGATTAGTAGTGAAGTAGGATAGTTGTGAAGATTGGTGTGTAGAAGAAGGTGTGTAGAAGATTGGTGTGTAAAAGCTAGGTGTGAAGAAGATTGGTGTGTAGATTGGTGTGAAGATTGGTGTGTAGATTGGTGTGTAGATTGGTGTGAAGATTGGTGTGTAGATTGGTGTGTAGATTGGTGTGTAAATTGGTGTGTATATTGGTGTGTACAGTTTCTCCGCCATAAGGAAGCTTGTTGATATAGTGAAGAAAACTCTCGAGTTAGGTGCTCGGGGAGTGGAGTATGGCAAGGAAGGTGCCTTGTAGCCGAACCACTATAAATCGCTTGTCTCTCGGTTTGATCCTTCCATCTTTTACTTATTTCATTACTTACATTGTTATAGCTTCATAGTATATATATATACTTAGTGTTGTTCATATTGTGCATAACTAGATTTCATATACCATCGAATCTATATTTTATAAATCAACGAAAACTTTTAAACAATTTGTTTTATAAAAATTAAAACGACGTAAAACTATTCAACCCCCCCTTCTAGTTTTCCACAATTAGTATCAGGAGCCACGTCTAGCAAGATTTTTAAAATATATTGTATTTTAAAACTTGTAACGATCTATGGAATCTGAAAAATATTTAGAAGGGCAATCTATGCAAAGACCACCACTATTTGAAAGTGATGGATTTTTATATTGGAAAAATAGATTCGAAACCTATGTGAAATCAAAAGATCTTGATCTTTGGCATATTATTACCTTTGGTTATGTGAAATCAAAAGATCTTGATCTTTGGCATATTAATACCTTTGGTGATTTTCCTCCTATTCAATATAATGTTGAAACTAAAATGGATGAAATTGTAGATTTTGAAAAACAAAATGATGATTTGAAAAAGAAACTAGCAAAAAATAATGAGGCTAAAATGGTTATTTATAATGCGTTACCACGCAAAGAATATGAAAGAATTTTTATGTGTAAAACCGCAAAAGAAATTTGGGATTCTTTACTAATCACTCACCAAGGTAATAGTCAAGTTAAAGATAACAAAATAGATCTTCTTGTACATCAATATGAACAATTTACGATTCCGGAAGAGGAATCAATTGATAATGCTTTTGCTAAATTTAACACCATCATCACAAGTTTAAAAGCATTTGATGAGACATTTTCTAGTAAAAATTGTGTTAGGAAATTTCTTAGGGCATTACATCCGAAATGGCGAGCTAAAGTCACGGCTATTGAAGAATCAAAGAATTTGATGACATTGTCACTAGATGAGCTTATTGGCAACTTGAAAGTCCATGAAGAAATTATAAGAAGAGATTTGGAAACGGTCAAAATCAAGAAAGAACAAATCAAATCCATTGCTCTAAAAGCCAAAATGGAACCTTGTGACGATGATGATTCAAGTGACGAGAGTGAAGATGAAGAATATGCGATGGCCGTAAGAGAATTCAAGAAATTCTTCAAGAGACGAGGAAGATTCACTAGATCACCACGTGACGAAAGAAAGGTGTTCCAAAGAAATAGAAGTGATAATTACGTGAAAAGAAAGTGCTTTAGATGTGGAAGTCCAAATCATCTCGTTGGAGAATGTTTAAAGCCGCCGGGTTATGAAAATCAAAGCGCATTTGTTAGTGGAACATGGAGTGATAGTGATAAAGAAGAAGTGGAAAAACCAAAAGAAGAAAAGTGTTTTGTGGCAAATGCAACCGACGAAATATGCCTTGGAATTGATTTGGAGCCTGACGAATGGATCAAGGATAGTGGATGTTCGAGGCACATGACGGGGAATCGCAAGCTATTCTCTACATATAAGGCATACAATGGAGGTAACGTTATTTTCGGTAGTGACTTGCGTGAAAAAATTATTGGCAAAGGTACGATTTCTCAAGACTCACTTACTATTGAAAATGTTGAACATGTAAATAATTTAACATATAACTTACTTAGTGTAGGCCAAATATGCGATAATAAATGTAGAGTTATCTTTTCCGAAAAGGATAGCGAAATAGTTAAGAATGGAAAAATTATAGGTAGAGGTATTAGGAAAGGAGGAGTATATGTTATGAAACTAGGAAACAAACCTGAAGATAGGATATGCCTAACGACCCTAGATGAAAACTCTACATTGTGGCATAGGAGATTAGGACATGCTAACATGCAACAAATACAATCTTTGGCCTCTAAGGAATTAGTTAGAAATTTGCCTAATCTAAAATATGACAAGCATTTTTGTGATGCATGCAAAATTGGAAAACAAGCTCATGCTAGTCACAAAGCTAAGAATATAGTATCCACTACTAGGTGCCTAGAATTATTACATATGGATCTTTTTGGTCCATCCGCTGTGCGGAGCTATGGAGGAAACAAATATACCTTAGTAATAGTAGATGACAACTCACGATACACGTGGACTAGGTTTTTAAGTGACAAAACCCAAGCCTTTGAAAAATTCGAAATATTTAGTAAAATGATTCAAAATAAATTAGGATGCTCAATAGTTGCCATTAGGACGGACCATGGTAGGGAATTTGATAACGAAATACAATTCGGAAAATATTGTGAGTCAAATGGAATATCTCACAATTTCTCTGCTCCTCGTACTCCTCAATCAAATGGGGTAGTAGAAAGAAAAAATAGGTCACTACAAGAAATGAGTAGAACTATGTTAAATGAACAATCCATTCTACAAAAATTTTGGTGTCACGCCGTAGATACATCGACTTATATTTTAAATAGGGTATCAATTAGAAGAATTCTAGGAAAAACTCCTTATGAGTTATTAAGAGATAGAAAACCAAACTTAAGCTACTTTAGGGTATTTGGAAGTAAATGCTATATTTTAAACACTAAGGACTACCTCACTAAGTTTGATCCAAAATCATATGAAGGAATATTTTTAGGATACTCACAAAATAGTAAAGCATATATAATACTTAACAAACACTCCATGAAAGTAGAGGAATCACTAAATGTAACATTTGATGAAACACCACCACCTCCTAAAACGCTACCTTTAGAAGATGATAATTTAGTCGAAGATGAAGCCATTGAGGTTAGTAAAACAAAACCCATAGGAAATGATAATGAAGACATCCACTTAGAAAATAACGAAACTACTAATATTAAAGAATCTAGATCACATCCATTAGATAATATAATAGGACATCTTAACCAAAGAACCCTTAGGTCACAAGCCCAAGACAAAAACAACTTCTTTTGTTTCCTCTCAGCAATAGAACCTAAGAATTTTAGTGAGGCTTTAAAGGATGAAAGTTGGATTATAGCTATGCAAGAAGAATTAAATCAATTTAAGGCAAATGATGTTTGGGAACTAGTCCCAAATCCAAATGATATGACCATCATAGGAACCAAATGGGTATATAGAAATAAGTTAGACGAGAATGGAATAGTTACTAGGAATAAAGCTAGGTTAGTTGCCCAAGGTTATAATCAACAAGAAGGAATTGATTATGATGAAACTTATGCCCCCGTAGCTAGACTAGAATCAATTAGGATATTACTTGCCTATGCTTGCGCCCTAGGTTTTAAGTTATTTCAAATGGATGTGAAAAGTGCATTCCTTAACGGTTTTATCAATGAGGAGGTATATGTGGCACAACCTCCAGGATTCATTGACTTCGCAAAACCTGATTATGTTTATAAGTTAAAGAAAGCTTTGTATGGACTCAAACAAGCTCCCAAAGCTTGGTATGATCGATTAAAAGCTTTTCTTATTAAACATGATTACTCCATGGGAATGGTAGATAACACTCTTTTCACTAAAAGGAAAGACCCAAATCTCATCATTGTTCAAATATATGTTGATGACATTATATTTGGATCGACTTGTCAAGACATGTGTGATGAGTTTGCCAAAATCATGCATGATGAGTTTGAGATGAGTATGATGGGTGAACTTAACTTCTTCCTAGGATTACAAATAAAACAACTAGATGATGGAATATTCTTTAACCAATCTAAGTACATTAAGGAAATGCTTAAGAAATTTGGCCTAGAAGACTCAAAACCCATGAAAACACCTATGTCTACGGAAGTAAAGCTCACAAAGGACGATGAAGGTGAGTCCGTAGATAACACCAAGTATAGAGGAATGATAGGTAGTTTACTATACTTGACGGCAAGTAGACCCGATATCATGTTTAGTGTCTGCCTTTGTGCCCGTTTTCAAGAGGATCCCAAAACCTCTCACCTAGAAGCGGTTAAGCGTATCTTCCGATACGTTAAAGGCACTATACACTTAGGATTATGGTATCCTAAGGAATCCGGCATAGAAACCATTGTCTATGCGGATTCGGATCATGCGGGAGACTACGTAGATAGAAAAAGTACTAGCGGTATTTGCACGTTTATGGGATGTTGTCTAACGTCTTGGTTTTCGAAAAAGCAAACCGCTCTTGCTATCTCTACCACCGAAGCCGAATATGTAAGCGCCGGAAAGGCATGTCAACAAGCACTATGGATGAAACAAGCTCTCGTAGACTATGGCATTAGGTTAGAAAATGTCCCAATTATGTGCGATAACAAAGGTGCGATAGATTTAAGCAAAAATCCGGTACAACACTCTAGGACTAAACACATAGAAATACGTCACCATTTTCTTAGGGATAATGTACAAAAAGGAAATATATCTATAGAAAAGGTTGCATCGGAAGACAATATTGCGGATATATTCACAAAACCCCTTAAGCGTGAATTATTCAACCACTTGCGTTTAGGATTAGGAATGATGGAACAAGTTGACTAAATTACATTGAATTAATTCTAAGTTATACTTGCATGAAAATTTATTTTTCTTTCATTCCATCTTCTCTGAGTCTAGGAATCTATTTCGCACAAAACTTAAGATTGAGAAGATTTATTTTCTTTGCATAAATTTTTTTTTTTTAAAAAAAACTCAATCAATTCTCTCTAATCTTTATTCTCACAATCTAGGAATCACATGAAAATCATTTTCATTGCATTGTTGACTAATTCTAAAAACATTGTATTTCAAAATCATGCATAAACTCTCACATAAATTGTCAAGGTATATAATCTAATATATGTCTTTGACATTCATGATCGAGCAAAAATTGAATCAAGGAGATCATTTGGATTGTTTCTTAGGATCGTTATTTCTTTTTGCTTCTAGGTGTCGAAACAATCACAACTCCACATTTGTTGCATATAGACACTCACTAGGACATATTCACTAGTAATGGTGTCATCTTGATCCATCATTAGTCTTTCACTCACTAATTGCCCTTGCCTTTAATTCAAGATAGGTGCCTTAGGAAGCTTAAGTGTGCTTGCATTTACTTATCTCCTATTGCTTATTATGTGTTGATTATTTGCTCTTGTGCCTATGTGTTTTTGCATGATATCTAATGTTAGATTAGATGCTATATTGCCTAAAGGAATTGAACTTGCTTGAATCCAAGTCCAAAAACACAACCTTTCTGCAAATTTTCTGCCAAAAACCCAATTCTGGCAATCTGGAAATCACCAGATGGGCGGCCCCCTTAATTATGTAAGGCGGCCCCCTTAATTTTAAGGGGACCGCCCCCTAATTAAGGGGACCGGCCATCTGATGGTCGGGTTTACAGAATCTTTTCTGCTTTTTAGCCCATTTCAACCTACATTTCCCATTTTTCACCAACACATTTTGTCCTAATCCTCCAAACAAACTTTATCCATCCTTAAACACACAAATCTTACACTATAAATATCCCCAATCCTCAAAGCTCTCCATTCATCCCATCATGAACTCTCCAAACAAACCAAAATCAAAAGCCTCAAGGCTAGCAAGGATGACGAAAAAACCCGTTTGGCGACGTAAAAGTCCTCGAAACAAATCCATCATCACAAATGAAGTTGGAAATCATTCCTCACCACCAACCTCTTATTTCCCAAACCTTGCATCAAACCAACAAAGGCATTCATTTGATCCACTTTACAAACCATACAACATTGGCCAAACATCTTCCTTCAAGCCAAACTACACCTCTCAACCTCTAACAACTTATAATGATCCATGCAAGTTTGATCAAACATCAAACTACAATTCCAACTACTCAAACCCAACTCATCCATACCAAACCTATGATCCCCTCCACATTGCCACGGAAAAACAAAAGTTCCGTGATGAAATAAACCAAATCCATGATCTTAGTGATCTCCTTGCTATGCATCTTGCACAACGCAACAAAGGGCTACCTCCATCATCACCCTATACAAATTGCCTTCCCCACTCTCTTAACTTGGATCAAGTTACAAATCACACTCACTTTTGCCCTTGTTGCATATTCCTTCAAAAACAAATCCTCTACTTGAGTGAAGATATTTCTTGGATTGAATATCTTCTCACTCGTGATCATCCAATACCACCCTTAACACGATACAACATCGTGAGATCCACTTCTTCCACTCCATACAACACCCCATATCCACCTCAATCAAACATCTAAGCTCCATGCTTTTGTTTTCCTTCAAGCAAATAAAACAAATCAACCATGGGTTGCAAGCAAGTCCAAGTGCTCTCTTAGGCAATATAGGACTAAATCTTTTATTTTGTTTTATTGTAATCAATATGCTACAAGCATATTGAATGTTGTTGTGCTAATTATTTCTATCATGCTTGAATGAATCTATTTTTATTTGCATAATTGTTGTTTTTGCATATATATGTGTGTTGTTCTCTTCAAAATATTTTTGTAGCCAAGATTCCAATTGCTCGTTCCCTTTGTGCTCTCAAACGAGGGGGAGCATACATCAAGGGGGAGTTCTCTACCCGTTTAAACTTCTTTCACGAAGATTATTCGGCCTAACCTTTTTGATTTTACAAAAAGGGGGAGAAGAGAAATGGTAAACTCTATAATACTTGTCTAATAACAAGTTTTAAATCTTTTGAGTTTAAGGTTTTGTAATAATCAAAAAGAGGGAGATTGTTGACATAAATAATGCCTAAAAACATTATTAAGTTTTTATCAATATCTCTATGTTTTGATCATTACAAAATATAACCTCAAAGAACTAAAACTTATGACATAAACAAGTATTTGGTGATTAATATTTCTCTTAACATCCAAATCACTTAAGGTATGAATAAACAAAGTGTTTAGTGTAATGTATGATCAAAGGGGTATTTAATTAACTAATACAAAGTTTATTTATTATATATTTTTGAAAAACACTTTTGGTAATAAGGAAAAATGTTTTAATCATACTAAATATATGATTTCAAATATTTAACCAAAATCAGTTAGTTTTTCACCAAATAAACTTTCCCCACTAAAAGACAAAGTTTCTGGCCGTTTCAGCTGGGCGGCCCCCTTAATTATAAAGGGCGGTCCCCTTAAAATTAAGGGGACCGGCCATGATTTAAGGGGACCGGCCACGCTCCTCTGTCAGAAACTTTTGCCTATAAATACCAGCTTAAACCTGGATTTTTTCCCTACCTTTTGCACTACAGAACTTTCTGTTCTAGATCTCCATTTCCAATCTATAAATCCTTTGATCATACATTCTTAAATCTTTGTTTCAAAGTGATCCATACATAATCCATTCAAGTGCAAGAGAAGAATACTTCTATCCCTCAAGACAAGAAGTATTACAACTAGTTGTGATCTCCACATCTAAGTTGTTTGAGCATCATCATTGATTATTATTTCATAGTGTGATTAGTTGTGAATATTTGTTAGAGAATAGTTGTGTAGATAGTAGAAGTTGATTAGTAGTGAAGTAGGATAGTTGTGAAGATTGGTGTGTAGAAGAAGGTGTGTAGAAGATTGGTGTGTAAAAGCTAGGTGTGAAGAGGATTGGTGTGTAGATTGGTGTGAAGATTGGTGTGTAGATTGGTGTGTAGATTGGTGTGAAGATTGGTGTGTAGATTGGTGTGTAGATTGGTGTGTAAATTGGTGTGTATATTGGTGTGTACGGTTTCTCCGCCATAAGGGAGCTTGTTGATATAGTGAAGAAAACTCTCGAGTTAGGTGCTCGGGGAGTGGAGTAGGGCAAGGAAGGTGCCTTGTAGCCGAACCACTATAAATCGCTTGTCTCTCGGTTTGATCCTTCCATCTTTTACTTATTTCATTACTTACATTGTTATAGCTTCATAGTATATATATATATATACTTAGTGTTGTTCATATTGTGCATAACTAGATTTCATATACCATCGAATCTATATTTTATAAATCAACGAAAACTTTTAAACAATTTGTTTTATAAAAATTAAAACGACGTAAAACTATTCAACCCCCCCTTCTAGTTTTCCACATAATTTTAAAAAATTATTTCCAATTATTAGATCTATACCTGAATCATGCATGTAAATAGTTGGCGTTATAAATTTTCTTTTATTAATATATATAGGAATCATTCTTCCTACATACCATATTTTGTGTACTGATTTATCTGCTATAACTAGTTTTTGCGGTTTTATTAATTTTTCCCAATTTTTCAATATTTTTCTTTTTTCAAAGCATATCGATGCTCCAGTGTCTATGTACGCAAACGTTTTCTTACCTTCAATTGTTACTTCAATAAATGTTGCATTTGGGTTGTCCCTTGATTTTTTACTTTTATTCATTTTTGTTCTTTTTCTTTTGTAAAATCCTTCTTTCTTTTGCTAAATTTTTCAAAAATCCTTGTTCTGCTATATAATTTAAACATCCTAAAAATCTTTGAATTTGTTTTCTATCTTCTAGTTTATCTGGAAAAAGTTTTAATTTTTCTGGTGTATTATTTGTCAAAGAAATAATTCAATTTTTTGCAATCTTTAATCCCAAATACTTTACTTCACTTTGAAGTAATTTTTATGGTGACTTAATCTGTTTCATAATATGGTTCCCCAAAATAATTGAAATCATTATCGTCGTAGTAATCATCTAATTCTTCTGACTCACTCTTATAATATTTTTCCATTCTTTTATTATAATCCATAAATTGTTCTTTCAATTCTTCTTCGTTTGTTGCATCTAAATTATATTCGTTTAGATATTCAACAAACGAACAAGAAATATAATTTAGATGCAACAAACGAAATTATATTCGTTTAGATATAATCTCTTTTTCGTTTGTTGCATCTAAATTATATTCGTTTCTGAACTTCTTCTGTTGTAACTATTTTGTATGCTTCATTGAGTGCTTGTCTTGTGAGGTGTAGCTTTTATGGCTGACACTTTTTCCTATAATGTGCTGACTTGCGAGTGCCCAGTCTGAGTAAATGCCTTTGAATAGTTCATTGAAGATAACGTACCACTTATTCTTTCCAATGTTCGAATTCTGTATTATTTCTTCTATATCTTCTTCTATTTTTATGAATTCATTTTTGGATGATGGTGAACATGATGTTTGGGTTTTTGAGATTGATGGCTTCGATTTCACTGGTGTGGATGGTTTTGATGGTGAAGGTGTTGATGCTATGGTTGATTCTGAATTGGTTGTTTGGGTTAAGTATTCTACTGTGTTGGCTAATTTCTCTTCTTCTTCTTTAACAATGGCTAACTGTTTTTCTAAAGAGATATGTTGCTCTCTTTTTTGTTGTAGGTGACGTTGAGCTTGCTTCAGTATTCCTTCCATTCTCTTGTGAGTGTATCTGCAAAGGTGTTATTGTTGCTTTTGATGTATTTGATGCATTTGGGTTGTCCTTTGATTTTTTACTTTTATTCATTTTTTTTCTTTTTCTTTTATAGAAATATTTTTATGATGACTTAATCTGTTTCATAATATGGTTCTCCAAAATAATCGAAATCATTATCGTCATAGTAATCATCTAATTCTTCTGACTCACTTTTATAATATTTTTCCATTCTTTTATTATAATCCATAAATTGTTCTTTCAATTCTTCTTCGTTTGTTGCATCTAAATTATATTTGTTTAGATATTCAACAATTCTCATTCTAGAAATCATAAAAGCTAATGGATTTTTTATTTCTTTTGGAAATGGTGGTATGAAAATGACTTCAAGTGAATTAATCTTTTCATATTCCCATATATTTTCCCATGTAAGTTTGGTGGTAGCTAATCTAGTTATTTTTTCATAATATTCAAATAATATCTTAAAACCTAAATATGAATTATTGTTTTCAAAATCTAATTTTGATTCAAAATATTCCATCGTGTTTATTCTTTCTTGAATAGTGTTTCTTCTAGTGGATTTGTTTTAATGTATTTTTGAGATTTTCTTCGCAAATTCCCTTTGTACTATAGAGTGCTCCTAATCTTCTTATGAGACGTATTTTATCAAAAGTATTTATTTTGTTTTCTAATTCTATTTTAGTTTCCTGAATATGTATTCTAAATTGTCTAACTATCTCACTTTGTTCATTTATTGATTTTCACAGTTTTTCTTGATAAAGACTCATTTTTATTTTATTTTTTAACAAATAGCTAACTTTGATCTAACTTCTTGTATTACTTTCATATTTTCTTTTAAATTATTCTTTAGTGTTTTAAAATAGCAATCTATATTAATACGTTGAAAATCAATGTTTATTAATTTTTTATCTCTTTTTATTTTGCTTTTAACAAATTTTATTTCTCGTAACGTAGTTTTTCATTGTAAGTATAAGAATTTTAAAAAGTGATTATGATATTTATTATAATTATTATTCATTTGTATTTTTGTATCACTCATATTCTCAAACTTAAAGATCGTATCATTTCTTTCATTTTTTTTATTTCTTCGTGAGTATTGGAGGTTTCTCCATCTGTTACTGAAATTGGTTTTTCAATTTTCGGTATTCATACTGATTGTATTTCGGATGTTGATTTCCTTCTTTCAATATATTTATGTTTTGAAAATAAATTTGGTGTTTCAAGACTTAATAGTGGTTGAAAAAGTTTATCGATATAAATTATATCGTTTGTTTTAAAAGTGATACTATGATGTGAATTAGTGAGTGCATAATTTATTTGATATATTACTGTGAAAGGGTGATTTCTTTTATACATAAATGCTCTTTTTAATAATTCATATCTTATAGTAATACTTTTATTTATATCTTTATCTTTTAAACTAAATTCCATTTGTATATTAACATCAAATTTTATTTTTCCTTCAGATAAATTTCCTTTTCCTCTAGCAATAATATTTTCTTCTTTATTTATTATTCTATCATCTCTTAATTCTAATTCAATAGGTGTATTACAACCCATAAAAGTACTTTTTAATATTACTTGTATAGTTGATATGTGTATATATGCTATCTTACTTCTATCTTTTTCATTCATGTGTCTTATTCTATCGTTAATTTGTTGTCTATTAATTATAAGAATAACAATATTTTCTTGTGTTTGTTCAATAGGAACTGGTTATTCTCCAATAATCTTTTCAAAATATATTATATTTTTTCTTGAAAATAATTCTCTAAGTGACATTGAATAATCAAAATTATGTTTTTCTGATAAAGTAAATTTTGATCTTCTAATAGCTGTTCTATTAATAATAGTATCTAACATGAATCCTGATTCATCTTCTTTCTCATGAATAATAGATATTTCTTCTTTGTTAATTGTTGGTAAATCTGACATATTTTAATAAATTTATTCTTAAACTTTAATAAAAATTTAGAGTAAAGTTTTAATGATTTTATTATAGAGTAAAAATTTTAGTTATACCTGCTTGATGACTGCTTGTAATGTAAGAAGTATAGGAAGCCTTCTTAATTATTGTCTTTATCATTTTCTTGAATATTGACATGGTTCTCTTGCTTCTTGAATCGTCTATTATTTCTTTCAATTGTCTTTGAATCATCTGTAAGCTCTGATACCAGAATGAACGCGGATGATTGTACCTGAAAATAATTCATGATAATGCATGAAAAATGAAAATAATACTTAGTGGATTATGTTGGAAAGTATGGTGAATAGTGGTGCCATTTTGCATTTGATATATTTCAATTGTAATTGAACGATGGGTATGAATCGTTAGTGGAAGATAGTGGGTGATTGTTTTATTTGTTGGCGGATGATAATTGTTAGTCTTTTGATAGTGATCTGCTATTCAGAAACGAATTTCGTTTCAACAGACAATTGAGATTTCATGATCTCAAATAAACTCAGTGGTTTAATCTTCAAAACACACACTTTATTTCATGAGGTTTAACCTCTATTTATACAAGGAGGAAGTAGGTGTAATAGATACAACCTACGTCATGGCTTACCTAATATTACATTATTAGGCACTAATAATTTACACCTAATGCACTATCGTGCACTGCTATGGGTGGCCGACAGGCCTTACATTATTTGCCTTGATGATAATTGTTAGTCTTTTAATAGTGATCTGCTATTCAGAAACAAATTTCGTTTCAACAGACAATTGCAATTTCATGATCTCAAATAAACTCAGTGGTTTAAATGCAATCTCAATTGAATAGCAGATCACTATCAAAAGACTAACAATTATCTGTTGAAACGAAATTCGTTTATATTCGTTGAGAATTGTTGAATATCTAAACGAATATAATTTAGATGCAACAAACGAAGAAGAATTGAAAGAACAATTTATGGATTATAATAAAAGAATGGAAAAATATTATAAAAGTGAGTCAGAAGAATTAGATGATTACTATGACGATAATGATTTCGATTATTTTGGAGAACCATATTATGAAACAGATTAAGTCATCATAAAAATATTTCTATAAAAGAAAAAGAAAAAAAAATGAATAAAAGTAAAAAATCAAAGGACAACCCAAATGCATCAAATACATCAAAAGCAACAATAACACCTTTGCAGATACACTCACAAGAGAATGGAAGGAATACTGAAGCAAGCTCAACGTCACCTACAACAAAAAAGAGAGCAACATATCTCTTTAGAAAAACAGTTAGCCATTGTTAAAGAAGAAGAAGAGAAATTAGCCAACACAGTAGAATACTTAACCCAAACAACCAATTCAGAATCAACCATAGCATCAACACCTTCACCATCAAAACCATCCACACCAGTGAAATCGAAGCCATCAATCTCAAAAACCCAAACATCATGTTCACCATCATCCAAAAATGAATTCATAAAAATAGAAGAAGATATAGAAGAAATAATACAGAATTCGAACATTGGAAAGAATAAGTGGTACGTTATCTTCAATGAACTATTCAAAGGCATTTACTCAGACTGGGCACTCGCAAGTCAGCACATTATAGGAAAAAGTGTCAGCTATAAAAGCTACACCTCACAAGAAGAAGCAAAGCAAGCACTCAATGAAGCATACAAAATAGTTACAACAGAAGAAGTTCAGAAACGAATATAATTTAGATGCAACAAACGAAGAAGAGATTATATCTAAACGAATATAATTTCGTTTGTTGCATCTAAATTATATTTCTTGTTCGTTTGTTGAATATCTAAACGAATATAATTTAGATGCAACAAACGAAGAAGAATTGAAAGAACAATTTATGGATTATAATAAAAGAATGGAAAAATATTATAAGAGTGAGTCAGAAGAATTAGATGATTACTACGACGATAATGATTTCAATTATTTTGGGGAACCATATTATGAAACAGATTAAGTCACCATAAAAATTACTTCAAAGTGAAGTAAAGTATTTGGGATTAAAGATTGCAAAAAATTGAATTATTTCTTTGACAAATAATACACCAGAAAAATTAAAACTTTTTCCAGATAAACTAGAAGATAGAAAACAAATTCAAAGATTTTTAGGATGTTTAAATTATATAGCAGAACAAGGATTTTTGAAAAATTTAGCAAAAGAAAGAAGGATTTTACAAAAGAAAATTTCTGAAAAAATTCGTTGGGAATGGACACCATCCGACACCCAACTTGTACAAAATATTAAAGCTACTGTACAATGTTTACCGGAATTATATAACCCGGAAACAAAAGATTTTTTGATAATTGAAACAGATGCATCCGACGACACTTGGGCAGGATGTATGAAGGCAATTCAGAATGGAAAGGAATTACTAGGATTAGACATTGATGGAATTCCAGTCCCTCAATCTAATCTATCAAAAGCATTATGTATTGATGGAAGTCAAATTCCTCAATCTGATCAAAGACTATCTAAAACAGTATTACTGTCCGAATCTGTTTTTAAAAACAGAAAAATACAATTCTAAATTATGCAAATACATTTCTGGAACATTTTCAGAAACAGAACAAAGATACAGTACTCATGAAAAAGAGACACTCGCGTGTCTAAAAACTCTAAAAAAATGGAAGATTGATCTTTTACAAACAAGGTTTGAGTTACGAACGGATTCAAAATATGTAACAGGATTCTGGAGATACAAATTATAAGAAGACTATTGTAGAGGTCGACTAATCCGTTGGCAACTGCAACTACATCAATTCCATCCATACATCAAATACATCAAAAGCAACAATAACACCTTTGCAGATACACTCACAAGAGAATGGAAGGAATACTGAAGTAAGCTCAACATCACCTACAACAAAAAAGAGAGCAACGTATCTCTTTAGAAAAACAGTTAGCCATTGTTAAAGAAGAAGAAGAGAAATTAGCCAACACAGTAGAATACTTAACCCAAACAACCAATTCAGAATCAACCACATCATCAACACCTTCACCATCAAAACCATCCACACCAGTGAAATCGAAGCCATCAACCTCAAAAACCCAAACATCATGTTCACCATCATCCAAAAATGAATTCATAAAAATAGAAGAAGATATAGAAGAAATAATATAGAATTCGAACATTGGAAAGAAGAAGTGGTACGTTATCTTCAATGGACCATTCAAAGGCATTTACTCAGACTGGGCACTCGCAAGTCAACACATCAGAGGAAAAAGTGTCAGCCATAAAAGCTACACCTCACAAGAAGAAGCAAAGCAAGCACTCAATGAAGCATACAAAACAGTTACAACAGAAGAAGTTCAGAAATGAATATAATTTAGATGCAACAAACGAAGAAGAGATTATATCTAAACGAATATAATTTCGTTTGTTGCATTTGAATTATATTTCTTCTTCGTTTGTTGAATATCTAAACGAATATAATTTAGATGCAACAAACGAAGAAGAATTGAAAGAACAATTTATGGATTATAATAAAAGAATGAAAAAATATTATAAAAGTGGGTCAGAAGAATTAGATGATTACTACGACGATAATGATTTTGATTATTTTGGAGAACCATATTATGAAACAGATTAAGTCATCATAAAAATATTTCTATAAAAGAAAAAGAACAAAAATGAATAAATGTAAAAAATCAAGGGACAACCCAAATGCAACATTTATTGAAGTAACAATTGAAGATAAGAAAATGTTTGCGTACATAGACACTGGAGAATCGATATGCTTTGGAAAAAGAAAAATATTGAAAAATTGGGAGAAATTAATAAAACCGCAAAAAATAGTTATAGCAGATAAATCGGTACACAAAATATGGTATGTATGAAGAATGATTCCTATGTATATTAATAAAAGAAAATTTATAACGCCAACTATTTACATGCATGATTCAGGTATAGATCTAATAATTGGAAATAATTTTTTAAAATTATACCAACCATTTACAGAGACTGATAGATCTGTCATCATAAAACATAACGAAACGGGAGAATTAGTTACGACACCAATTATTACACAAATAGAGTAACGAATGTTAGCACGAAATATAAAATTTCAAGTAGAAGTATTACTAATAATGAAAAAGGAGCCTATTGAAAAAACATTAAAAGAAGTATGTAGTGAAAATCCACTAGATAATATAAATACTAATAATCAGTTAATTTCAATAAAATTAAAAGATCCATTAGCAGAAATAAATGTACCTAATAGAATACCATATATTATTAAGGACGTTAAAGAATTCAAAGAAGAATGTCAACAATTACTAGAAAAAGGAATAATAAGAGAAAGTTCAAGTCCTCATTCAGCACCAGCATTTTACGTCGAAAATAAAAATGAAATTAAAAGAGGAAAAAGACGAATGGTTATAAATTATAAAAAAATGAATGAAACAACTATAGGAGATTCCTATAAATTACCAAGAAAAGATTATATTTTAGAAAAATTAAAAAAAAAAATACACATTTTAGCACATTCAATGCTAAATCAGGATATTGACAACTAAGACTTGATGAATCAACTAAATTATTAACAGCATTTTCATGTCCTCCACAAAAATATTATGAGTGGAATGTATTACCTTTTGGTTTAAAATAAGCACCATCAATTTATCAACGTTTTATGGATAATAATTTACAAGGATTAGAAAATTTTTGTTTAGCATACATCGACGATATTATTGTTTTTACAAAAGGAAATGAACAAGATCATATAAAAGCAGTATCAATTGTTTTACAAAGAATAAAAGATAAAGGTTTGATTTTATCACAAAAAAAGTCAAAATTACTTCAAAGTGAAGTAGAGTATTTGAGATTAAAGATTGCAAAAAATAGAATTATTTCTTTGACAAAGAATACACAAGAAAAATTAAAACTTTTTCCAGATAAACTAGAAGATAGAAAACAAATTTAAAGATTTTTACGATGTTTAAATTATATAGCTGAACAAGGATTTTTGAAAAATTTAGCAAAAGAAAGAAGGATTTTACAAAAGAAAATTTCTGAAAAAATTCGTTGGGAATGGACACCATCCGACACCCAACTTGTACAAAATATTAAAGCTACTGTACAATGTTTACCGGAATTATATAACCCGGAAACAAAAGATTTTTTGATAATCAAAACAGATGCATCCGACAACACTTGGGCAGGATGTATGAAGGCAATTCAGAATGGAAAAGAATTACTAGGATTAGATATTGACGGAATTCCAGTCCCTCAATCTAATCTATCAAAAGAATTATGTATTGATGGAAGTCAAATTCCTCAATCTGATCAAAGACTGTCTAAAGCAGTATTATAGTCAGAATCTGTTTTAAAAACAAACACTCGTACAAAAATGGAAGGACTGTTGAAGCAAGCTCGATACTATCTACAACAAAAAAGAGAACAACGTATCTCTTTAGAAGAACAGTTAGCCATTGTTAAGAAAGAAGAAAGAGAGTTGCTAGATTTTCTACAATCTCTATCCCTATCCAAGACAAAATCAATACATATCCCTTGTGATATATGTTTCTGTAAGGAATGCCTAGATTAAGCAAGGGTCTTAGAAGACGAGTCATTAAACAGAATTGAAAGTTCCAATAAACTGAGACGATCGAAACAATGGTCAACACTTGGCGAACCATCAGGAAAATGGGATTACTATGTTAAATATGGTCCTCCCGAAAATACAATTCCAATTAAAGAAATTATAGCAACAGGCTGGGAAGATGATTTCTCAAACGATAAAGATATTTTAGAAAAAAGAACCATCCTTGATGACAAATCAAGTGGCATGAATCAAGACAAAAGAAGACCAAGAATTATTAAAGCCGCGTGATGAATGCACCAGCCTTTTGTCCATTATTTTCACTTTTTCTACTTTTTCTTTTGAGTGGTGTGATATGGTTTGTTTTTTAGTAATAATGTAAGGCAAATAATGTAAGGCCTGTCAGCCACCTACAGTAGTGCACATTAGTGCGTTAGGTGTAAATTATTGGTGTCTAATAATGTAATATTAGGTAAGTCATGACATAGGTTGTAACTATTACACCTACTCTCTCCTTGTATAAATAGATGTTAAACCTCATGAAATAAAGTGTGTGTTTTGAAGATTAAACCACTGAGTTTATTTGAGATCATGAAATCTCAATTGTCTGTTGAACCGGCTTATACAGTGTGCATCGCAGGTTTTACTCTTGAATCTAAATACATTTAATAGTTGGTCAATGTGAATGTGTAAACTAGACTCCTTGACTAAAGATTGTTGATGGGGCTATGTTATCAAAACCCTTCATATATTGTCACGTCAAGGAGGTTTGGTCAAACCGTACAACCCGCGATGCACACCGTACAAGCCGGTGATGCATTTAATGATTGGATACCCTCCCTATGGAGGGTGTGGATAACTCACCCCGAAAGTTATGGTTAATTGCTTTTAAACTAAAGAAGAAACAAACGCTTGATGAGAATCCAAAATTCAATGATGTTTCATGGGTGTATATGCTTGTAATCAAGATATGAATATACATGGACTAGCAAGTATAAACACTAAGTAATTAGTTAATTAATCAACACTGTTGGCATGAGTATTACGATATTTAATCTAAACATCCTCTTCATGTTTTGATGATGACAAAGATTTAAGTTACAACATATAACGTAAAGTGCATAAGTTACTTGTGATCAAAATTCATCTATGCATTCATACGTCAACAAGCCTCGATATCTCAACGTCTCGAGTATGCTTCAACAATCACTTAAGGTATGTACAAACAAATGTCTAATACATTTTATGATCAAAGGGATTTTATTTAAACATTACAAAGTTTATAAAATGATATAAACATGTTATATATTTTTGAAAAACAATTTTGATAATTAAAGGAAAATGTTTAATTCATAACAAATATATGAATTCAAATTTTTAACCAAAATCAGTTAGTTTTTCACCAAATAAACTTTCACCAGAAAAGACAAAGATTTCTGACCGTTTCAGTAGGGCGGCCCCCTTAATAATTAAGGGGACCGGCCATACAAATAATGGGACCGGCACGCTCCAGTTGTCAGAAATTTTTGCCTATAAATACTTGTTCATTTCTGCAATTTTTTCTCACATTTTGCATGAAAATTTTCAGTCCCAATCCCTTCAAAACATCCTTCTAAATCCTTTGATCATAAGATTATAAGTCTTTGTTTCAAGTGATCCAATCCTTCACTACTCAAAGTGCAAGAGAAGAATCCTCCCTATCATAAAGCCAAAGATGTATTAGGATCTAGTTAGTGCTTATGTGAAGTTGTGAGTTATGTATATGTAATAAGTAGATCAAGATGATCTTACTTAGTAGTGAGTTTATGAGTGAGTAAGAAGTAGTGGGAAGAAGTAGTAGTGTGGAGAAGTTATGTAGTTGTGAAGTAGATGTGTGAATATGTAGTGGAGTATAGAAGAAGTTGTAAAGTTGTGAAGCCGTGAAGAAGTCGTGAAGTCATGTAGAAGTTGTGTAGTGATTGAAGTTGTGAGATTGGTTCTAGCTACTATTAGAACTCGACATTTAGCTTAGTGTCGTTAATTGGTGTAAGCAAAAGTCATGTAAGGTTTTCTCCGCCAAAAGGGAGCTTGTTGAGTAGTGAAGAAAACTCTCGAGTAGGTGACTCGGGGAGTGGAGTAGGGCAAGGAAGGTGTCCTTGTAGCCGAACCACTATAAATCATCGTGTCCGGTTTGCATTTTCTTTCTCGTATCTCTTTACATTTATTCTTGCACTTATCGCTTTATATCTATGCTTGCACATATGTGTTGATAGTTGCTTATATTGTCATGATGATTAATTGTGTTATAGTTACAAGTTAATATTGTGATTGTGTGTATAATTATATGATATAGTCTAATAGATCATTATTCACACTTCTCATATTGAGTTTAACTTGATAGATAATTTGATACAAAACGTTTTAAGATTTTAAAAGGAAAACGTATTCACATAAAGATCAACCAAAGCTCCATTCATAAAACTAAGTTTGGAAAACTAATCCAAAAGCTCATATATATAATTGATCATATTGATTATATGTTATTTTCATACAATACTCTAATTGAAGGTTTTTCAAACAAACAATTGAATAAATTCGAATCAACATTTTGAAACAAACTTTTTATAAACGAAAAAGAGGGGAAAACTATTCAACCCCCCTTCTAGTTTTCCACAAACACCAAGTAATTAGTTAATTAATCAGGACATTCATTGCAAAATAAATATATACGAGGCATTCAGACCCGTGCGTTGCACACGGGCTCTATCTAATTGGTCATAGTGTAATGTGTGGAGTCATTCAGACCCGTGTGATGTACACGGGCTTAATCTAAATGTTCATAATGTATTGTTCAACACTAATTTTCGTCATTACATGGGCTGTATTTAAGCGTTCATAGCGTAATCTTTGGCACTTATTTTCTTCATTATATATCTAAGTTGTGATGGTATCACACCTTTTCTAAGCATGACACACATTTAAAATGGTTTATTGACATTAAAATAGTATATGTGAAGAGACCTTTTTCAAGATGCTACATTTAAAAGAGTCTCTTCACATGTAATTTTTTAATATGTATAAATTACATACTAAATGTCAAAGGGAGGTTAAACGCATACGGTCCTTTCAAAATAAATGTAACCCTTATATAAAATCGTAACAAAGTGGATATTCTCTATATTTTGAGATCAACTTGTGACAATGAATTATCTTTTTGGTTTATCATATCAAATACAGTAACTCCACATTACTACGCTTAATTGCTCGAACTTTATTTTATCCACAAAAACCATTTAAGTTTCAATATTTTTTATTGTTGTGAAAATTGGTCCAATATTGTTAGTATCTTTAATTTGTAGCATATTGCATATATAAATATATTTGAAGACATCAATCTCACCATATAATTTTTCTAATCTTAATAACTAATATAACAATTTCATTTTGCTAAATTTATTTGTCATTCTACAAATGAAACTAAAATCATATTAAGATAATCAATTAATCTCTATAGTGATATTACTTATTGAGTAAGATTTAAATTTAATTTACAATATATTATATAAATGGTATATTTTAAACTACATAAATCGTCAAAACGATATTACTTATTATGTAAGATTTAAAGTATAGTAAATTTATATAAATGGTAAATCCTCAAAATAACATAATCGCTTAATTGCCGATACTAATTGTGGATATGATTACCCGAATCATTACTACGTATTTGTTTTATCTTTAGTCTATTGCTTTGCACCATTTATGGATAAAGATGAAATAAATTACATTATTAAAAGCGAACTATAAAACAAATTTCCTTTTTAAGAAAACCATAAAAACATAAAACATTAAAGTAATTAGTATATTCAAGAGTATAATTATAATTCGTATAATAAAAAATCAGATCGAGTGACCCAAGTCCGAATCATAAACCCGCTCGAATCAATCAATAGACCCGACATTAAACTAAACACAATTAGACCTAACCCCTACTTTTTGTGTACTCCGCCCCTATCTCTAAACTCACACACAAACACATCTATCACCATCATCAAATATATCTTCTCCCTACAAACAATTACATCTCATCTTCATTTAACACCATCAAATCATAAACGAATCACACTTCTAAAAATTTAAATAACACAATCGGAACAAAACCGAACATATGTCTTCGTTTGCGGTTCAAATCTAATCAAGTTCATCATAAATCCGAATCAAACATAAACACACAGCCTTATCGTGACCTTTTTCTTCTTTGATGTTCAAGATGAATCAAGGACGCGTTTAACGGATTCAATATCCTAGGATGGGTCTCGGGTATGGTGATTTGATATTGTTTGCGTTTTTGTTTTTCAAACCGAACAAAAAGAAAGATTGTAACAGTTTTGTTATGGTCCTTTCTTGAATAAGTTCGGATATTAATGAAGCTAGGCTTCAACAAATTCGATTCTTGTAGTTGTGTGATTGTGAGGGTTCATGGTTGTGTCTAGTTTGTAGGATTGTTTTTTTTTTTTTCTTCAGTTTTTAAGTCATAGTTTTGGATTTGTTGTTGTCGGTTGTGAGACATGAAGTTGTTTGTTGTTGGTTGATGTTGGTTGTTCGATTAAGGTTGTTGGATTTGAATGGGTTATTGATTGTTTCATGTTGGTGAAGATTGGGAAAAAATGATGTGGTGAAAATGGTGATAGTGGCTATTTATAATCTTCAAAAAGCAACCGAAAAGATTATTTGTTGCATTTATTTTCAATTGGTTATGTTTTACTTCTTCTTCCTGACATTCAATTCGTGAGATGGTTGGTTTGCTTGGAGCTTGCATATTTCACTTTCAATTTGTGAACCATCTATTATAACCACTTTACATTTATAAGGCTACTTAAGCTTTTAGTATATAAGATAAAGCATAGATAAGACAAGCAAACAAAAAATAAGATTAGCAACGATGTGAGGGTTTTATTATTCAATAATTATTCCTAATAATATCAAACAAGTGACATTAATTGCTCAAGTTTTTGGTGGGGGCCGGGACCCTCCCTTGCCTTCACTAAGTTCCGCCAATGGTTGTGGGTCTAAAATGGGGTATTATGTCACGCTATGAGGAAAGGTGATTTTGAGGGTGTGAAAGCTGATCTGACATGAGGTGACACTGAAAAAAGTGTTTTGGCAATTGACATGCCATGACACCCTCTCTAACACTAAAATATATAGACCGGCATTTGAACTGCTTTAATCCCAAACCAAATTGCGATTCTGCAAGCAAAAATAAAATTTGGGACCATGCGTTTGCAAGTATAAAAAGCAAAAAACTGGTATGCCTTTGCCCAGTTTTTAGTCAGTTGCAACCCAACTAAACCCTGGTCTTTTTCACATTGGTGGTTAGTTTTTAGCCACCCCTAATTGTATGGTGCAGATCTTTTATATAATAAAACAGAACCTCTAGTGGGTACTTTTGTATTTCGGAAAAAAAAAAATATTTCCTTATTATGTAATATTTTAATTATCATTTTTTAATTTAAAATTTTAAAAATTTGTTTTGTTGATATACTACACAAGTAGAAGATAAATACAAAAAATATCGATAAGAACATGATTAAATTTTTTAAATGATTATCTTTAATAATAAACAAATATAACTAAAAATCATAAATCAAACAAAACAAAGATTAAATTATTTGTTTTTTAAGAAATAAAAATATATCATACATTTTTTTTTTTTTTTTTTTTTTTTTTTTAAAAAAAAAAACTCGCGCGTGCGTGAGCATTATAACTAGTTTGGCAAATGGGCTGGGGCTGAGGCAGGGGCTGGGGCTGGAGCTGGGGCTGGGGCTAGGGCTGGAGCTGGGGCTAGGGCTTATATTATAAGACGAAATTAAAATTTGTATTTTTATAAACTTGTTTGGCAAATGAGCTGGGGCTGGGGCTTATTATTGTAAAATTACTAAAAAAGACATAATTAAATGAGTTTTTGTATATGTTAGATATTTTGTGGGTAAATAAGTAATTTATTCTTCAAAAGCCCCGGCTTAAGTTTTTAGCCTATTTTATGGGGCTAAAGTTTTTAGCCGGCTTATTTTACAAGCCTTTCAATAAGCCCCATGACAAACGAGACTTATTTAATTAGCCGGCTTATTTTAAAAGTCCAAGCCCATAAAAGCCCCTCCCCAAATATAGCCTATATATACACAAAAGGGTTGACATATGTCAAATCTACAAAACATATGCAGTAACGAATTTGAATTTAACAACTTAAAAGAGAAATAGAAAATATCTCACCCCTCATTTGCCTAACCACAATTGTACAAATGATGTGACTCAAACAAAAACCAGCAACTGACCCACTACATTTCCTCCACTTGTACACATCCATCACTCCTTAATTTCTCTCTCATTTTTTTCCTAGTATCTTCTATGAGACACATGTTATAATTCATTTATAACACAATATGCATATATAACACATTATAACACACATTCATTATACAAAAACCAGTACCTACATGACCAAAAAACATGTCCTTCCCCCACCTCACATGGCTTCTTTTTTATCTTTATCTTTTTCTTGTTCTGTTAACACCATCTCTTTCATTTTCATTCATCTTTAATGGCTTTAACTCCAATAATATAACTGTTAACGGAGTAGCTGACATCACTCCCAGTGGCATTCTTCAGCTCACTAACACCAGTTCTCGCTTGGGCCATGGGTTTTACACGAATCCCATCCGTTTCAAGAACCCCGCCACAAAAACTCCGTTATCTTTCTCTACCTCATTTGTTTTCGCCATCTTGCCAGAAACTAAAAAGTTCGGTGGCCATGGTTTGGCCTTCGCTATCTCTCCAAGTAAAGAGCTTATTGGAGCTCAACCCAATCAGTTTCTTGGACTACTTAATGTTACTACCAATGGCAATACTTCCAACCACCTTTTTGCTGTAGAATTCGATACGGTTCAGGATTTAGAATTTGATGATATAAACGGCAACCATGTTGGCATTAACATCGACAGCATGGTATCGAAGAACTCCACTGAAGCAGGATTTTTCGCTGATGGGAATTCGACAAAACAAGATCTTAATTTGAGATGTGCGAAAAAAATTCAAGCGTGGATAGATTATGATGCTTTGAAAACCCAACTAAATGTCACTCTTTCAAAATCTTCAGAAAAACCACGTATGCCAATCTTGTCTGTTCCGGTGGATCTCTCATCGGTTTTTCAAGATTTCATGTATGTGGGATTTTCAGCCTCAACAGGTGTTCTTGCCAGCTCTCATTATATCTTCGGTTGGAGCTTTAATACGAGCGGAAATGCTCAATCTTTGGATCTAGACAACCTTCCTTCAATACCAGGAGCTAGAAAGAGTCACACACGTTTAATAGTCGCTCTTTCAGCTTCTATTTTTTTAGCTGTTACCATCATTGTCGTTGTTGGCGTTGTTTCTGTGATCAAGAAATTAAAGAGCGTTGATGAGATTGAGGAATGGGAGCTTGATGTAGGCCCTCATAGATATTCCTATAAGGAGTTAAAGAAAGCTACAAAGGGGTTTAGAGATGAAGGATTGCTAGGGCGTGGAGGGTTTGGGAAAGTTTACAAAGGGATTCTGCCTAATTCTAAAATCCTAGTAGCGGTTAAGAGGGTTTCAAATGACTCACAACAGGGTATGAGGACGTTTGTATCAGAGATCTCGACTATTGGCCGCCTCCGACATAGAAATTTGGTTCAGTTGTTAGGTTGGTGTAGAAAGAGAGAAGATTTGTTGCTTGTATACGACTTCATGGCTAATGGTAGTTTAGATAAGTATATTTATGATGATCCTGTACTTACTTTAACCTGGGAACAACGATTCAAGGTTATAAAGGATGTAGCTCGTGGATTGTTGTATTTACACGAAGAATGGGAGCAAACAGTGCTTCATAGGGACGTTAAAGCAGGTAATGTGTTGTTAGATTCAGAGCTAAATGGACGTTTAGGTGATTTTGGGTTGGCTAAGTTATGTGAACATGGAACAAACTCAAGCACAACTAAAGTAGTGGGTACATTAGGTTATTTGGCTCCGGAGTTGACACGAACAGGTAAGCCCACCACAAGCTCAGATGTGTTTGCTTTCGGGGCTTTGTTGTTAGAGGTGGTGTGTGGACGGAGACCTACTGAGCCAAAGGCGTTGCCTGAGGAACTTATTTTGGTAGACTGGGTATGGGATAAGTGGACTAAAGAGGCGGTTCTTGAGGTAGTCGATTCACGTTTAAAAGGCGAATTTGATGAGGTTGAGGTTTTGATGGTTATCAAGTTAGGGCTAATGTGTTCTAGTAATTCACCTTCAGTACGGCCCACTATGAGGCAGGTTGTTAGGTACTTGGAAGGGGAGATTCCCTTGCCTAAAGGTATAGCTCCACCGTGTGAGGCCAGTGAGAAGGGTAGTCAAGGGTGGGTTTTTGAAGATTATGTGCATTCTTATCCATCTTCATCTATTTTAGACAATGTAAGCAATTGGTCAGTGGGAGTTGAGGAAGAGTATGTTGATGTTGAAGTGGGTTTTAGTTCACCACGCTCGATCTCCAGCAACGAGGAGCGCAAGTTAAGAAGTCAAATTTTATAATTTTTGGGCTTGTTTTGATTTTTTCTTCTTCTAGCTTTAAGTTGTGTAGATTGCTGTATGTATGTAGTAATGTAAAATTGTAAATAGTTGTGCTTATTTTCGTTGCTAGATTCAAGGATTCTATCTTATAATATTTATCCCTCTTCTAACTACGCATTCAGGGAACAGTAAAGGAAAACTTTCTTCATTTTTTGGTTAACGCAACAGTATATGACATTGGAACAACATTTACCGATTTACATCACATACAAATAAGTCATCAATTTCTTCAAATTTTGACAGTATATGATGTCCATAACTAAAAATAAAAAAGAACAAAAGACAACTAACTAAGCTTACCTATAGGCTATAACTGTACAAAATTTTCACCATTTTCCTCTTCACTATCTTTCAACACATCAAAAACTTCTTGATCGCCAAACCCTGCACAGAGAAGAATGTTAAATAAAGGCTCGCAAATAAACAAATTTCATTCAAGAGACCGTAAACTATGAGCCTGCGCAAACTCAAATGTTGTTTACACACATATATATGTGTATAAAATCTCGCACACATGCCTCAGATGAGGCTTGAACTCCCAACCAAATGGTTAAATTGCTTGTTGCACATAGATTATGTAGCGACTACTTTTACGTTTTTCTCTCCGATTAGTATAAAGTTGAATAAACATCACGTACCTTCACCAAGGGCTTCAATATCATCAACTTGGGGTCCTAAATCCATGACATTACCTAACGGCGGCTCAACTGTCATCCAATCTGACCTACCAACATCATCCGCCTGAATCTCCCTCTCTGTTACCCACGCCTCAACTGATTTGATGTTCTCATAAGAAATAGGATCAGGGTTATCCTGCTCTTTGTTCATCAACCTAAAACATCATTTTTATTCAGATTCTTTCATATTTAATAAGATACACTGAAAAAACCATAGTTTTTGTATAAAAGATTGCAAGAAGCATTTGTCACTTACATTTGCTTTAGTCTCATGTTATATTGAACAAATACAATGTCACTGAGCCTCTGGTTTTCCACATAATTCTTTGTTTCGTGCATCTGTTGGAACGGGATCTTGTTTGGCATACACCCAACCAAACTGCAAGGTTGACTGAGAATACGAATGGCTAAACGAGCCAAGTTTGGACAAGCCCCTCCGTATGTTGACCACCATTCAGCTATGCCAATCAACAGATGAGATAAAATTAGTCAAACGATAACTTAAAACACCCTATTGTTACAGAAAACATACACTTTTAAACTTAAACAGCACTTTTATGGATTACCGGGAAACAGCGTATCTCTGCCTCTTATTGCAATTTTCCTCCCAAAATCACCTGCGGCTTCACGATACAAAGTTGTCTCTCTAACAATTTTATCTTGGATTGTAGTGTCTGGAATCAACCTTTCAACACAATCATAAACCGATGACCTGATCTGAAGATGTATATCTCCTTCAGTACTGTAAAAGAACTTAGGATTAAGGTAAAAACCAGCCGTGTGAAGAGGGTGACGATGAAGTTGTTCCCACCTACGATCTATTATGTTCCAATAGACCATATAGTTTTTCTTATCGACAACTTCTTTCTTAATTGCTTCTTTTGCCCGATATACCGCTGCATAAACATAACCCATCCCTGGTGTCTTCTTACCACTGACAATTCTCAAAAGCCTTAACAAAGGATCTGTTAAATGGGTGATAACCGTACACATGGACCAAAACGACGGATTGCTGATATAATCCAAAGTACTGTATCCCTCGTCTTTCTTAGAGTATGTACATTCCATCCACTCCTCTGAGGTTACCATGGATTGGAGGTTGTGCTTTACACTTACCATCCGTTTCAGAGTTAAGAAATCCGTTGAGGCACGCGTGGGACCCACTACAACAATGTCGACCCCAAAAGTGTACCTTCTCATCATATTCAAAACAGCGCTATGATTGTATATGAATCGTGATATTGATCTCGCTTGTTCCAGTATTGTACTTATCAATTCAAGTTCTCTAAAATCCTCCAATATCAAATCGACACATTCAGTTGCGCACGGGGTCCAAAAAATAGTAGGGAAATTATCAGCAATTTGTTTCCCAACTTCAACATAACGCGCTTCATTATTAGTAACTATTTGCAGCACGTTTCTGACTCCAACTTCTTCAACAACCTCCTTAAACAAACTAAACAAACCTTCCGTAGAGTCCAAAATATTAGTCCCATCAACAGACCTCAAGAAATTCAACCCTTCAGGACAATAAACCGAAAAATTCAGAAACACTTTACCATTTTCCGCTCTACATTCATCAACCAAAACAGAACAACCACTCTTCCCCCAAGTCCCCATACATTGATCAACCTCACTTCTCACTTCCTGAACCATATTCTTCAAAACCCATCCTCTCATATCATGATACGCAGGCCCCGGGACACCCGGCCCTTGTGCAGCAATCGCATCAATCATAGGCTGAAAATACGCAGAATTCACAGCATCTAACGACACACCTACATCTAACAAAAACCGCCCAATGGCTAAACTAACTTGATGATTCACATTCACATTCGCACTCACATTCACCCTTTCCATATCATCAACAAACAAATCATCAGCAACAACTAACGCACTCGACCCTAAACCTTTTCTCCCCCTCCCCCCTTTCTTCCTTCTCTTACTATTACTCACACTCGCCTCCATCTCAACACTCTCATTCACCGTAACAGGAACCATAACAACATCGTCATTACCATTACTATTCAAACCAAACTCATTAACATTATTGAAAGCACTAATATCCTCAGCTAGCTTTTGCTTCTTCTTTTTCTTATCAGCAACGCCGTTTAAGCTCTCTAGCATTAACAACCTAACATCGGGGTGGACGCGTAAACAGCTAGAGGCGTTACCTTTTTGACCAGCTAAATGTTCCTTAATCCTATGAATACCACCTCCTTTAAACATTTTACCACAGTAAATACACTTGAGCTGAACCTTATTATCATCATTAGTACTTTTATACATTTGACAATGTTTCCATGCTGGATCATGTTTTTGTGAATTTACTTCCACTAGTTCTAATTCACTAGATGCCATTTATTTTTATATAAATTTTAACAACGTGGTTGAGTCTGTGTGGCTGTGAGTTCGAACCTCGTGAATTAGTCAGATAAAAATTATATAAAAAATTAAAGAGAATTGGAATGAAATGAAAGATGATATAATGGAAACTTACTTTTGAAATTGGGAGTTGAAAATTGGGGAGAACCGAGTTAAGGGGGTTAGGGTTGAGATATAATGTGTGAACCGGATAAACCGGTGGGCCGGGTTTGGTTTCGGTTCAAGTAGGGGGTTAAAAGATGAAGGGGTGTGGGTTTTTTTTAAGAAGTGAACCCGGGTTTTTAGGTTATTTAGATGGGCCGGTGGTGATGAGCCGATTTAATCTTGACCGCGCTTTTTGATTGATAAGAAGAGGTTGTTAGATGACCGTTAGATTTTCCAATTTTTATTCTATTTATTCAGTTATGCAAATTATTAACATCATAGCCATTTGGTTATCAATAATTATTTTAGAAAAGCTTAATAAAAAATTTAAATAACCATTTTAGAAAATCTTAATAAACAATTAAAATAACTATTAATCGCAATCATTTTTTTTAGAACGGCAAATTTTTACATCCAACACCTATCTCACAAATTCGATCTCACATGTCTTTAATAAGACTTGAATCCACAACCTTTAAGTTGGGCCAAGATGCCTTTGGTTAACAGCATTTATACTTCCATGCTTATATGTTAAACCCGACTCCCATGGGCGAAGAAAAAAGAGGGCACAAGGGGCATGTGCTCCTCTATCGAAAAAAATTGTAGTGTAAATTTTTGAAAATATTTTACTTTTTTTCGTAATTTGCCCTTTTAAGTACTAATTTATAGTGTAGTTTCTAAAATTTATTAAAGTGTGCCCCGTTGCCCAAATATTTCTGGCTCCGCCCCTGCAGACTCCTAACTTAACTCCGAACCAAATTTAAAACTTTGTAATATGGTGATTTTAATTTTTTTTCAAATTCTTCCAAAATTTTACATCCACCATTCACTGATCACACTCACATAAAAAAATAAAAAATAAAATAAATAAATAAATACTATACTATACTATACTATACGCGAGTATTACACTAGTAATGTATGAGTTGGTGATTGGTGTGTTTGGTAAAAGTAGCAGTTAGTTGTGAGCAGTAGCCACAGCACACAGCTCACCGTTCACAGCTCACTGCTCACAGTTTTTTAAATAAACATTGGAAAAATAAGTTTTCCTAAAAAAATAACAAAGTTCAACGCTTCTTTGCTAAACAAACAATAAAAATCAAAAAACTCATTGCTAACCGTTCATCGCCTCAAAAAGCTCCGCGCCAAACATAGCGGTTAGTCTCGTTTCTCTTTTAAAATTTTTGTAGGTAACAAGTGTATGGTCATCTAATTATCCAGTGGGCTGCGCTATAAAATTGATACATATAAAGTTTTAATTGGGCTTAAAAAGAACTCGATTAAAGATTTTATATTTGGATGTTATGATAAACGGGTTGACATAAACTGCAGTCTAGGATTAATAATGGTAAGATGGTTAAAAAATTTAACTTTTAGTAGTTTAACGTTTAGAATATTTCCCAAAGGGTAAGTATTTAGTCCCCCGAAACTTTTGGGTCAATGTTTTATACTAGTAATTTTTATACAAAGATTCGTTTTGGGATTGCATATGGAGGAAAAGACAATTTACCCGATTAAAATATTTACTTAATATAAACCTTTTTACTCGACTTACAAGTTAGTAATGAATGTAATGACTTTGATGATTTTTAAAAAAATATGAAATTTTGATGTTTTTATTGAGGAAATATAGAATTGTACCATTAAAATAAGTAAGTCGATAGATTATATCTAATTAACATAAATTGAAGAAGCAACCATTGCGAATAAGAAGTTTTAAATTATAAATAAATATCTACAATGATTGTTATTTTATTACAACCGTGACTTTTCGTTAATGGTAAACCTTTTTTTCCAACCCACATTACGTGTATTTCCTTCCCAAGTTTCACGTAAATTTCCTACTGGTTTTAGGTACAAAAACAATTAAGTCGATCACTTATAAAGTAAGTTTAAGATTGTTATTTCTTACCTATATTTTTGACTGATTTTTGGTAATAGATTTTACATCTGTGCGAATGACAGATCGATCGTTCGATAAGCCTAAATTAGTTCTCACAAGCTAGCAAATCTAAATCAGATTGGTTTATACTTAAGAGAATCATTTGAAAACAAGTAAAATTACTATCGTAACTTTAACATGATTCATTTTGTTCAAGGACGTAAATAATGCATTTGCTGTTCTAGCTAATTAGATGTTACAACAATGAGAGACCAAATGTGAACAACATTAACCATTATCCTAGCTTGTTGACATCAACAATCGCGGCAATTTACTTGTCACGACAAGAAGTCTCGATGGGCCCTAGCTACCTCAACGTTCGTGTGTGTTTATGTATGTGAATTCGTATATGCAATAATCATCCAGGTGATATTTCTTTGATCTAGTTCCCTAGCTTCAAGCTGAATATAATGGTTAGCTAGTTCGACATTTACCGGTAGTCCTTTTGACCTCAGCAATCATGACGAAACCTTAGTTCCAAAAAAGTCTTTATGGTCCGTATATCTCAACGTATCACTCGCCTAGCTGTGTGCGTGTACAATTAGAAGACGATGGATTGAGCATGTAACTAGATTTCTTGGACCTGCTTTCAGTTCGAGTTAAGTCTAGTTTAAAATATAGGCCGAAGTCTTATATAAATCTTGTGTAACATATATAACTAGCATATGTATATGTATATGTATGTATGTAACTTCTAACTCATATTTTTCCGGACTTAATTACTTGTCTAGCTATGATCGGTCGAGGATGAATACTTTGCTAAGATGAAAGCAACTAGACATCGAGAAAGATGTGTAATGTATTTACTCGATCGGCCTCAATCCTTTGGTGCCAAAAGGTTGGTTGAGATGATAGAGTTAGATGTGTGCGTACAACTTCATCTTACATTATTAGAAATCAACCTCGTCAACTATCAACATAACAAAGAAGCCATAATTAAAAGAATGATGCCGTACGTACTACGTAGTACTTGTTACCTTCATTGGCTGCATGTCCAAGCAGTGTATGTCATTTTGGAGTAGATTTTGTTCACTAATTAATATTGACAGTCCCTACAATAAACCGTGAACCTTGGTCATATTTATAATCTAGGGCATACATGTTTGACACATAAGATTGTCAGATTATTATATATGCTTATTTTTTGGGATACATAAAATATAAGCTTATTTAACCGACAAAACTTATAAAGATTTTAGAAATATAATAATCATAATATTTAAAAAATTAAAATCGATACTACTTCATAATCAGTGGCGAAGCTAGAAAATTTTCAGTGGAGGGTCGGGATCTAAATTTTTTTTTCCTAACACTATTTTTCGGGTAATACCGAAATTTTGGGGGGGGGGGGGTCGAAACCGAATATACCGAAATTTTTCTACACGAAAACTATATACCCTCTACACCGCAAAAATAATTTCGGGGGGTCGGGCGCCCCCCCCCCCCCCCCCCCCCCCGGCCCCTATGTAGCTGCGCCCGTGCTTCATATAGCTTAATTATAAAAATAATATTCACATTTAGCTCCCGCTTCATCTCCATTTACGAACTAAATCTCTTACAAAAAGTTCCTCTATAACATAACTAAAAACATATATTCTTACCTTGATCTACACATATTTCAGTACGTACACTTTTTTATAACTCACACTAATTAATTAAGACAAAACATTTTCATGGTCTTTTAACAACGGTGTTTTATTATAATGAAGATTTCATGGTAATAGCTCTACACGCACGTTCAATCCAACCACAAGACAAATCATAAGATAATCAAATATTTGATCTTATTCAGCATGAAAAATTAAATACGCTAGCTGTAAAAGTGAAAATGATGCTTTTATCCTTTTGTGTCAATTTGTAAGACTTGAGAAGGTCATTTAGTAGAAATCTAATAACTTGATAAACAAGTTACAAGCTTAAACTTCAACTTTATTTCTTTAATTTGTCATCATTTATCTCAAAAGTGGTTGAGGTTAGTAACCCACATGTATATCAACGTTAACTTTATTCTTTCCAAATACACGTACATGCAAGATATAGTATTTTAAAAGGAAAAGAAGTATGTCTATAGATCAAAGACAAGCAACATTCAAATATAAAAACGATCGAACCAGTTTATCTTCATAATGGTAGGTGCAAACCGATAAACTGCATTAGCCAACATTCACTCTACCTTACCTCTACCTAATATACGCGATACTATCTATATTTCATCTCCATTTATAAACATCTTTATAACAATTCACTACACTTTCTTTAAGGAATATTTTGAACTCCTACACATAAATGGAGTCCGTTGTATCCGAGCTAGAAGGAACCCTCTTGAAGAACAATGATCCTTTTGCATATTTCATGCTAGTTGCTTTCGAGGCCTCGGGTTTAATACGTTTTGCATTCTTGTTACTATTTTGGCCCCTTATCAAACTACTTGATACATGTGGGAAGGGTGACATGGGAGTAAAGGTGGCCATTTTTGTTTCAACGGTTGGGGTTCCCATTTCGGAGATTGAATCTGTGGCTAGGGCGGTTTTACCTAAGTTTTATTTTGATGATATTGATTTAGATGCTTGGAGAGTGTTTAATTCAGGTGGGAAAAGGGTGGTTGTGACCAAGATGCCGAGAGTTATGGTGGAGCGGTTCGTTAAGGATCATCTTCAAGCTGATTATGTTATTGGAAGTGAGCTAATAGTTAGCTGGTTTGGGTTAGCCTCAGGGTTAGTTGAAGTTAGCTCGATACATGACCGTGTTGCAGCCATGTTTGAAGATCCACAACCTAGTTTGGGTCTTAGAAGTTGCCATTCCACTTCTTCATATTTATCTCTATGCAAGGTAATTAATGGGTCTATATTAGAGGTTAATTGGTTACATAATATGTTTTAAAACTGATTGGTTATTATAGTTTGTTGATGACAATGGATTAATTCAAAAAGGGGATAACTCGTAGAATAATACCTATGGAAAACAATATAGCAACACATTTTTTATGTTCTATATCACTATGCATGTAGTATAAGATGACTAACTCAATAACCAATTCACATGCAGGAACAAGTGCATGCCCCTTACGTACCCAAATGCCAAAATTATACAACCCGACAAGAAATCCAGCCCGAGCCAGTGATCTTCCATGATGGCCGCCTAGTCAAGAGACCAACTCCCGCCACAGCTCTTATGATCCTCCTTTGGATACCATTCGGTGTCATACTCGCAATCATTCGAATGATAATAGGCCTAATGACCCCAATGTGGTTAACACCTTACTTAGCAAAAATATTTGGTGGTGGAGTAACGGTGAGAGGAATCCCCCCACCCCCACCATCCTTGGGGTCCGGCGGGGTCTTATTTGTCTGCACTCACAGAACGCTAATGGACCCCGTCGTATTATCCTCGGTACTCCAACGACGAATCCCAGCCGTCACTTACTCAATCTCAAGATTATCCGAATTCCTATCTCCAATCCCAACAGTCCGTTTAACACGGATCCGAGATGTGGACGCCCAACGTATTAAAAAAGAATTATCCGAAGGTGACTTGGTTGTTTGCCCCGAAGGTACAACTTGCAGAGAACCATTTTTGCTACGCTTTAGTGCACTCTTTGCGGAACTAACTGATCGAATAGTGCCCGTTGCAATGAACTATCGTGTCGGGTTTTTTCATGCAACCACGGCTCGTGGTTGGAAAGGATTAGACCCCGTTTTTTTCTTTATGAACCCTAGACCGATTTATGAGGTCACATTTCTGAACCAGTTGCCAGCTGAGGCTACATGTTCGTCTGGAAAGAGTCCGCATGACGTCGCAAATTATGTACAAAGAATATTGGCTGCTACATTAGGTTTTGAGTGTACAAATTTTACGAGGAAAGATAAGTATAGAGTTCTAGCGGGAAATGATGGAACGGTCTCATATATTTCTGCTATGGATCAAGGTAAGAATATAGGTCGAGCTGCGAAAAAGGTGTTGGGTGCTATTAAACCTTTTATTCTTAATTGATGGTGCTATTAGAAGTAACCTATAGACCGATTTTTGCTTCTGTATTTTCATACTAGTTATAATACCCGTGCGCGCACGGGTTTTTCCTATATTTTGATGGCCAATCAAGTTCCAACTGTCACTCATTAGGCCCTTCAATCCTGATGAAAACAAATAATTAAGTATAATAATAAGTATAGGGGTAATTGTGTATTTGCCCCATGGAATAGACCATGCTTCAAGCCTTACCATTTTTTTTTATATTTCGCATTTGCCCCATTGCGACTTATGTAACCTAAACGAATCGTACAAACCAATACACTGTTGTCACATGTCCTAGTACCAAGTACACTTTTACAAGTGTGTGTAAGACACAAGTACATGTGTGTAAGTGTCCTTTTTCTTACAACTAGTACTATGTGTAAGTGTACTATTATGCAACTTGTACCATGTGTAAGTGTACTATTATGCAACTTGTACAATTTTTCAAAATAAAATATACATTAATTTTCTATGCGAATTGTACAATTTATTTCGATTTGACATTCGAAATAGTATTTGTATAGTTTATGCGAACTGTACAAACTTTATTTCGATTTGACATGTGCAATAGTATTAGTACTTTTTATGCGATTTGTACAATTTTTGTTTGATTAGATAGTTGTACTTTTTATTTATGCAACATGTACAATTTTTTTTAAGTGACTTGATATTTGAAATAGTATAAGAACTTTTTATGCGCCTTGTACTTTAATGTATTTTTTAATTTAGACTTGCTAATTTTACTATTTTTAATGCGATTTGTACTTTTAATTACTTTTTTAATATATGCAAGTTGTAAAAAAATCTACAATATGCGACTTGATAGTTTAAAAAAACAAAAAATTCAAATTACAAACTAACACAATCTAAATCAAACACAGAATAAACCTTTTACTATTGGAAAAATTAGTAGCAGTTTCCCAAACAAAAGAAGCAAAAACAGCGAACCACAAAAAAACAAGAACATATACCCGATCAAACTTCCCCAAACACATATTGCATTTCAATTTTCTTTTTCAGAAACCCTAACTGTAGCAGTTGCGGATATGTCAATTGAAACCGAGGTATTTGATGCAAAAGTTAGTGTCCGGTCTAAGTTGCATTACCTGGTAAAGATTAAAGCTAAGTTGGCAGCCCACCCAAATCGTGATATTATGTTTAGGAATAGTGTCTTTGGGCGTTGGTTAGATATCCCCCATAGCCCCAATGATAATCATTTATTGAATTATGTTCTTCAACATCAAGTTTTTGTTCCACAAGTAAGTATTTCTTCCCCAGATTTAATTTACAAAATAGGTGATCAGGAACTTCATTTTGGTCGGCGTGAGTTTTGTTTAATTACTGGTTTTAGATGTGGCAATCTTCCTCCTGAAGATAGTAGGCAAAGTTGTTTTACTTACCGTGTGTTTCCTGAGAAGAAATCCAAAAAAACAAAGAGTGTAAAGGCCAGCGAGCTATGGGCTGTTGTTCAGAATGAACAACGCTGGGTTGCATTGAACGATGAAGATGCCGTAAGGGTATGTCTTTTGGTTGTGTGCGAGCTTATATTTATGGGCCGTGAAGAGTTTTTAAACGTGCCCCACCATCTATTGACACTAGCTGATGATTTCTTTGCTTGGAATGCATATCCATGGGGAGAATACATGTGGACATATTTTTACAAAAGAACAGTCAATGTGGTTCCTAAGCATGCCAATATGCATTTGGAGTTAAAGAAGCTTGAATCGAAGAAACAGGGGACATATAATCTGAATGGTTTTGTTTGGGCGTTAAAGGTTAGTAGTATGTGAAGACCTATTTTTTGTCTGTGTAATATTTTTTTTTTTTTTTTTTTTTTAATTAATATTCCATTTTTTTGCATACATTAACTAATTTTGTTGTTATTTTCATTATAAAATTAGATATGGATTCTTGAAACATACCCTAACAGCAAAAACTGGTGGTCGAAAGACACGGATGTAATTCCGCGGGGACTAGGTTGGTCAAACTTTAGGAGATTTGAAAAAACAGATTATGAGCGGTTGTTTGTGCAGGTAATCATACTCACATTTTTGTCCCTCTTGTTATAACATGTGCTGTTATACAAATAGTAAATGTTTAATCTTGAATGAATTAATAGGATCCAAAACCCATCATTGACCTTGTTCCAACTGAGAGAGAGCTGCAGCAACCATGGTTCATTCGAAGTCTTGCCTTTTTTAGAGGAGAGGATGTTCCTTTTATCCAAGCCATTCGACCAGTTGTTGTTGGGTTGGATAAGGATAAAGAGGGTTCATCTTTGATAGGGAGCGAGATTGTTTCAAAGGATGCGTCTCCCAAAGAAATTGTTGATGGAAAAGATGGTTTACATGATGTGGCCCTACTAGAGAACAATGTCCGACAGGACATTGATCACGAACCTTTTGTTCGGGATGATGGTCAGTATGTTGTTACAGAATCACGTCAGCTAATGGACGCGTTTGAAGCACTGTGTAAAGAAGTATTGGATGTGCATCCGGAACTTGTTTCTAAGGTTGATGAATTAAGGAAACTGTATGGTGCTTCTGTACGAATACCGGTTGAGCCTATTAAAGTCAAAGAAAATGAGTGTTTTAAGAAAAATCATGAAGAAGTTACCGAAAAGCTGAATCATGTAAACTCACAACCACGTATTGGAACTGCTGGTGCAGTAGATAATATTACTTATGAGGCATATACACAGCCATCCACACTTACTCAGTTGATTGATGCAATGGCTTATGTGACCGATCCACCTTCATTCACTGGTGTTAATTGCCACGTACCCGATACAGTAAGATAATTTTGTTGGTTAATTAAATTTAATTGGTTTTTTTGTATCAAATTTGTCTGGTTATGCATTTATAGTAATGTCATTTTTTATAGCCCAAGCATGAGACGGGTGATAAGCTGGATGTTGAGAGACAAGAGCCAAAGCATTGTCTTGTGACAGATCCACCATCTGCGCCTGTTGGTGATTGCGAGATGCCTGACAAAGTAATATATTGTTAACTGTTATTTTTTTCTAAATTTGTTTGGTTATATGTTCACAGTAATGAAAATTTTACAGGAGAACGATCCCTTGAGTGATTACATGGATGTTGAGAGACAATTACCAAATTATTCTTTGGATAATATGTCGGCTGGTTTTGAAGACGATAATGTCTCCAATACCGATGTCTCTGTAACGGCAAATGAAGAACAAAAACAAAACGCGGTTGGTGCAGACGTTCGGTCAGAAGATAAGACACGGGTGAACCAAACTATGGATTGTGCTACATCGTTGGAGGCGAATACTAGTGACTTGATTGGTTTTAACCAAAAAAATAATGATCTTGATAAGTTCATTGGAGAATTAACGAACTATGAAATGATGAAGCAATTTATGGCATCCCCACCCCCAAATGGTTTTAAAGAGAATGTGTACGGATGTACGCGGAGGCGCCGAAAACCAGGTCCTGCCTGCGTAACACCTTACCAAAAGCAACCCGAAACCACTCTGTTGATGCATAATCTGGCGCGGACTGATTCAACGACTCTCCTTGGGCCGTTAGTCGTATTCTCAAGCCCTAAGTAGACCTGTCAACAAAGAGAACCCGTTAGGAGTGGACCCGAGGCCGTAGCCCCGGGATCCACCTCCGACGGTCAAGTTAGTATTGATGCGCGGAGCATATGATAGTTAGGTTTAGGGTAACCTGTTATATTGTATTATGAATGGAACCCCAGCCCTATATTTATAGGACATGGATTAGGGTTTAGGCGTAGAGTGGGCCGCTGTCTGCCGGGCCTGGCCCATGTAGGGTCCAGTCCGGACCATACGTCCACAAGCCCCCCAAGTTTAGTATGACATAGTGCGTGGCTATGTTATGCTAAACTTAAGTTCTGTTCATAGCCACGTAGGCCCAATCAACCATGACGTCGTGACCCATGCGTGCGCAACTCAGGTGTGCGCATAGGACGGACTATACCGCGCAGCCCAAATGCGACAGTGCGCACTGGGATTGCGATTGTGATTGTCTCACAATTGTGAAGGTGGATTCCACATGCTGTATCCTGGGTAAGGGCGTACCTTTTATACCAGTAGCGATGCAACATGGTGCGATATAAGACGTGCTTCTGTGGCAGAAGTGCGTGCTGTGCGCAACAAAGGTGTGCGCAGTGCGCAACAAAGGAGCGCGCTGTGCGTGCTATGTGCGAACATTACATTCGTCTTTACAACCGACAGAGGACGTCTCCCCTGCGGTAAGATGGTGCGAATATTAAAATTCGTCTTTGTACCGGGCCTGCAATACCTCTTACGTACGATCTGCTTCCAAATATACATGCGTGACGTGTGCGCCAACAGTGGTATTATATACCCTGGTAGCCCCCCAAGTTTGATGGTGCTACTCGTGTAGGAGCATTTAAACTTAGTTATGCAAATCCTGAAAAACACTTAATGCAAATATTAAAAGTATATGCCGCGAATCGCAACATATAAAACTTAATGAAGTAAAAGATTAGCGCGTAGCAAAAGTATAGCACATAGCATATATAATTAACACATAAGAGAAGTAGTAGTGCGAATTGCACCTATCGTGAGGTTTGACAAACTATATAAGAGAAGTAGCTTGTAGCGAATCTGCGAACGCAGTGCGCTCATGGCGATATATTGATCTTTTTCATTATAATAAAAACAATGGCGCGGATGGACGTACCATGACCGCGACTAATAGTTTCTGTTGCACGCACAGACGCAAATAGATTTATCGTGTTCGCATAGACTCTAACGTGTTGTGGATAATCGCAGTTGACCACGGCTTTCGTCCAGTGCCTGTACGTGACAGTGACAGTGCGCTCATGGCGATTGACTAGCATCGTGGTGCCTGTACATGACAGTGCGCGCATGGCGCCAATCTGCGAAGATTTCCGAACGCATAGCCTAACGCGGGTAGATTTATCGTGACTGCGCTGTTCGCGTCTAAAAGATGTGCGCGAATTAAATTCACGTCTAAAAGAGAAAGTTGGTCCGATCGTGCGGACTTAATGCGACTTTAGGTAAAATCGTGTTTACCAAGTTTAAAGATTTATGTAAAATCTTTTTAATATTTAAAAGATACCAAATCTTATCGATTTAAAAAATATACGCATGGATTTAAGACAATATCTCCCGCATGGAATATTGTGAAAATATTGTACAGTACGTAGCATACAAAGTCTACATACGAGATGGTTTTCAACTTGTTGTTATACATGTTTGACCAAACAATTAATAATAATAACTTTAAAATTACCGCATAGTTATATATCGATGCAACGTGTAGTTGTATATCGATGGTTGCTTTCCAGCGATGTGAGAGCACGAAACTTGTCGTAGCCATGTCCCACGGATGGCGCCACTTGTTGATGCATAATCTGGCGCGGACTGATTCAACGACTCTCCTTGGGCCGTTAGTCGTCTTCTCAAGCCCTAAGTAGACCTGTCAACAAAGAGAACCTGTTAGGAGTGGACCCGAGGCCGTAGCCCCGGGATCCACCTCCGACGGTCAAGTTAGTATTGATGCGCGGAGCATATGATAGTTAGGTTTAGGGTAACCTGTTATATTATATTATGAATGGAACCCCAGCCCTATATTTATAGGACATGGATTAGGGTTTAGGCGTAGAGTGGGCCGCTGTCTGCCGGGCCTGGCCCATGTAGGGTCCAGTCCGGACCATACGTCCACACACTCCACAACCAAGAAAAAGGGCTAAGATAGCTACAAAGGTGACTAAGCCTTTGGTGCCAGTAGAATGCCCAATCAATGATACCAGCAATGGTCCCCGAACGTTAACTACAGACGACATTGATTGGCAAAAACTACATGTCGAACCTTTTAGAGAGGTACAATATTCGAATACATTGCGTGCTACTTTATTAATATTTAATGCACAAAATATGTAACGCCTGGCCTGTTTTGTTCCAGGATCCTAAGCGGCACAAAAAAGCAAACCCATGGAAAGTGACTGTGCCTGGATATTTGAAATACTTGGTAAAAAAAGGTGACAGTGAAGAGTCCATGAAAATGTACAAGTTTCCGTGGGGCGGATGTCATATTGTTGTTGATGATGAATTCTGGATTGCATTATTGGGATTGGACAAGGTAAAAAGAGGTTGGCTGACAGACATGGTAAATTACTGGTTTATATTAAATTACAACAATCTTGCAACTGATGTTTTGTTGAATCCCTTTTTATTAACTTGTGTCTGAATCGCATTAGGTTTTTTTAATGGTGTTGTTTATTGGTTGTTAAGTACGACTAGAATGGTATACAAATTGGTGTTTGTTTCTTCTTAATTGAAAGTTTCTGTGTGTAATTACCTTTTGTGAATCGTAATTCCAATTTTTTAATTTATGGCTTGTAAATATTCATATGCTTAAGTTATAAAATAGGATATCTTATACCAATTTTTGTTTGTCACAACAGCATATGGAAGTTTGGGTAGACGTAATATGGCGATTTAGGCAACCCGCTGCAGACTATTCCCTTTTTAGCTCTTTTTTTGCTTCAACTCTAATAGATGGTGGCATGCCTCTCTCGTATGCAACTTCCAATGGATACCATGTGCCATTGACGAGTGTAGAGAAGGTGTGTATATCAAATAATATATGGGGTTGTGTATTTATATAATCCTAATATTCATTGGTTATTTAACTTGATTTGCAGTTATATTTCCCTCTGAATGAACCGGGCACTCATTGGGCACTTGCGGAGCTGCAAATCAGTACAGGGAGTATCACAATTTATGATTCGTCGACCCCGCGAAAGCGACAAAAGAATTTGCCAATACAGGAGAACAGAAGGTGGTGGTTAACTATGAGGGAAAAGTTGTCGCGTCAACTTCCGGTGTTCCTGAATGAGAGTGGAGTTTTAGAAAGTAAGGGATTAGCGTTGGGGTCGTACCAAATTACCTTTCAATTTTCAGAATGTGTTCCATGTCAATCGGGTGGGTATGGAGATTGTGGTGTTTGGGTTTGTCTGTTGTTACACAGGTTGACGAACAACATACCACTAGTGTTTGGTGACCCCCGCGAAGTTGCCCTTGCGTTCCGTGAATGTATGGTTTCTTACTTCTGGAAACACAAGGTGCTTTATGTCCATCATGAAATTGATGAGGGAGATGATGTGGAGTATCTGTAACTGCTGGGAGTATTTCCATGGATGTTGTAAAGAACAATTGTGTTAATAGTGTATCTTTAGGATTTTTTTATGTTTGTAATATTTAATCATCCTTTGTAGTAATTTGAACGTAATCGTGTGTCCTTTCATAAAGGTTTGCCCTTTTATAAAGCTTGACACTTTCAACGTTTGAATTAAAAAATTAAGCGGGATACTTTCAAAATTTGGATTCAAAATTAAAGCGGGATAAAATGTTAAATTTAAAATCAAAAAATCATCCTATAAATACATATTCGTAAATTCAAAATGAAATACACACACACAATTCAGACACAAATTACCAAGAATTCATTTTTCTTCTTCATACTTTACAATGTCGCACAACACATCACCTGTTAACGAATCGGTTTACAACACACCACCGGAAGACAGTTCCGCCCAAAACACTCCACCGGAAGATCTATTTCCCGTATTCCAATATGACAACCCACCACCAACCCAATACCGTAGGGTTGACTGAAGAAGAACAGTACGAGTTGGATATGGAAGTCTTATTGGAGTTTGAAGCTGAACAAGAACGTCAGTTAAGGGAGCGTGAGGCGTATTTAAAAGGTAAAGAGAATCAGAGAAACCAAAGAGCGGAACGACGATGGAAAATGGGTCTTCCACCTGTGGCATCTAGTGAGGACGATTCAAGTGCCTCCTATTCGAGTCGCGAGGGCTATGTGTCTGATGATTCATTTAATTGAGTCGTAGTTTTATGTTTTATGTTTATTGTAGGTTTAATGCATGTTAAATTTTTAAGTAAATTTTAAGTTTAATGTGTGTTTAAAGTTTACGTAGTAATGGAAGTTGTGTTAACTGGGCCGGGTTTGGCTTTCTTGATTGTCCAAAACGTGTGGGTCGTTGAAAAGTCAAATACTTCGAACAAAAGGGGTTTTTTTTCCATAATTCATTTGTTGTTCCAATAAACCCTAAAATTTTCATTGAACAAATTCACAAAAATAATCTGTCACAATCAATCCAATAAGAATGTCAAACAATAAAAAGGGTAACTCGCTGTCCTTTAGATCAGACGAGGAGGAGTGGGATACAGTTTTGTCAAACCTACATTTGTTTGACAAAATACTTAATGCGCTAAAGAAAATACCTAACGATCTCAGATCAAATATCCTTAAATGGCTCAGGGAAAACGATTACTACTATGATGAGCTGGAAGGTGTTGGAAAGGAGAAGACAACACCTGTTGACGGAATGAGTGAGGATTTAGAAAACAGAATAACAAAACTAGAAACTGTGTTCGCATACCTAAGAGAAAGGAATGGGTTGGAAGGTTGTGGTTCTACCAAAGGCGAATGAACACCGGGCACAGTTGAATTACATTGCAGTAATATAATTATATGTATGTCTTCTTTTTATCGATGTTATTTCTGGTATTAACTATATTTTGTAATCCAACCTTATGTATTTTAACTTTGTTTGGTTAAACAAGTGAAAAATTAGCAGCACATAAATATTCAATGAATCCAATTCAAGGAACCCATAGACAAGGAACCCATAGACACACATTTAAGTATAGCCATGTCGGTTAAGCAGCGCATATATACTTAACGATCATAGCATTTACGACATAAAACATTGACAGTCAATCTAATAAAAATTTGAGTCATTTCGCCTACGTAGCTGACTCATAAAATCTGCAACTCCACTGCAACCTTGTGTTAGTTGTGTACCACTGCCACTATCAGGAAGCGTATCCTTATTGAAAACCTTAACTATGTTTCTTTTAGTAATGTTAAGGTAATGCAAAGATACTTTTGGAGTAAAAACTGAAACATTAGCAAGTACCAAAGCTGTCCCCTCGGTAAAATGTTTCCTTCCATAACCCCCTCGTCATTAATGACTTTGTGGTGTATTGCACCACTAACTGAGCCAGTAGGATCCTTCAAAGTAACTGTTAGATCTCCAATTGCATTTGGAGAAACAGACATCACTATTGCAATAACTTGCTCAAGTTTACCTTTCTTTATAAATTTTTTGATGTTTCCGAGACAGCCGTAGACAATCCCCCCATTATTATGAACATAATCAACCGCTCCAACCCACGGTCCACGTGTAAAACACTCATTCGGATCTACTTGTTCATCTGCCTTCATGATGAAGGCTTGTGTTGGTGTTTGGGAGTCGTCGACTCCGTCCTCAATAAGTTATGTTTTAAGCAGCTTTGCTGATTGAACAATACCCGCAGGGTCAGGTATTATCCTAACCGGTTGAGAATCATTTTTTTGAACAACAAAGCTTTTATTAGACACATTTTTTTGGCTGCTTGTATTCTCCACACGTGCTTCCTGGTTGTTGATGGTGCGTTTGGTGGAGGTTAGGAATAGATCAGAATCGTCTACATCAAGCGATAGCTGCCAATCTTCACCTTCATTTGGGTTCATCTGTTCAAACTGCTGCGTATGCAGACAACAAATTAAAATTTTGCAAGTATTTGCCAATTCACAAACTTGAGCTTTAATATTCCTATGATGCCAGTCTTAAGGATTGTTCACATTATTATGCGAATGTACTTATTATGCTGTAATTATGATTTTATGGATCGCGTAGTTGAACCAATTAAATGTATGATTGGTGGTTGGTGGTTAGGGAAGTTATTAGATTATACTATGTTTATGCAACTTCATTTACTTAACTTCATATGGTTGTTAAGGCAATTTACTACTATATTCATTGCTATGTACTTCGATGAATTCGTCATGTATATGCTGCATAAGCATACTCAAAATTAACAAACACTAACACCAGGTTCAACACAATGAGTTCTCAGAATTCCACCAACAAATTTAAATGTTTTCTCGTGTGTCAGACATCAACACGGAAAGTGTTACTCACACACAACATCAAGTACTTGAATCTAGTTAGTTATTGCAGAGAAAAGTTCTCCATCAACGTAGATGTTATGATATCGCTGTCCTACGAAATATGTTCTGAAGTAATTGATGTTAATGATGATGAAGACGTTGAAAGCTTTGTGTGTGATTCTTCACATGTTACCGACCAAATACCAAAACTGTTTATCAAGTTGCACGAGGTGAAAACGTATTCTTCTTGTAAGTCTGCTGATTTTGATTTAAATAAGCCTTACATACCTGATGCATCATCACAAAATAATCCCAACAAAATGTTTACACATATGCCTGACCCTCCAATTGCACCTAAAATTGATATTAAAGATAATTACAGATGTAACATGGAAAATAGAGTTCCATGTAGCATTAAAATAGGTGATAGATTTAGTGATAAGGCAGAGTGTATAATTGCAATAGCAAAGAAAGCTATAATAGAAGGGTTTGAATTTTACGTTATTAAATCTTGTTCGAAAAGGTATAGTGTTAGATGTGCTGTTCCAGAATGCAGTTGGAACATTTACACACGAAAGTTTTCAGATTCCAATATTTTTAGGGTCACCAGCCTTCACCCTTCACACACATGTGAAAAAACACAATTACTCCCTAACCATAGGAATGCTTCAAAGGTTATAATTGGTCACATGATCATGGAAAAATTGAGGAACAACAGACGGGTGTATACAGGTACGGACATAAAGACAGATTTTAAAATAGAATGGAAAATAGACATTTCTTACCTTCGGGCATGGATTGGGAAAAATTATGCACTAAAATTGCTGTACGGATCCCATGCTGATTCGTTTTCCATCTTACCCAAATATTGTTACAACCTTAAATTGGCAAATCCGGGTACTGTGACACACATTGAGACAGATGAAGAAGGACAATTCAAGATGTGTTTTGTAGGATTTGGTGTTTCGGTAAGCATAATTAACGAATTATATCAAATTTATATATCATACTATTTTTATTAAATTTATTTTTTCAACTGACTTATATGTTTTTAACTAAATAGATCCGGACTTTCTTAAAGTATATGCGGCCGCTTATAAAGATAGATGCCGCGCACCTAAAAGGAAAGTACCTTGGAACCAACCTGCTTGCTGTCGGAATGGATGCTAACAATCAGATAATACCACTTGCAACAGGTGTAGCTCAGGGTGAGACTGTTGAATCATGGTCCTGGTTCCTGACGAAGCTGAAGGAATGTATCGGTGAACGTGATGGTTTTGCTATTATATCTGATAGGCATTACGCCATTACCATTGCATGTCAAACTGTTTTTCCCCAAGCCTTTCATGGGTACTGCTGTCGGCATTTGATGATGAATTGCAGATTGAAAAGTAAAAAGCATAAGGGCCTATTTTGGAAGACATGTAAAGCGTACTTGGAGTCTGATTTTCAAAACACAATCTCTGAGATTAGAAGGTTAAGACCTGAAGCGTACAGAAAACTAGAAGACGCTGGTTTTGATAGGTGGTCAAGAGCATACTGTCCAGGAAAAAGATACAACTACATGACATCAAACAGCGCCGAGTCAATAAATTCGTTAACCAAGTTTGTGCGCAATGTTCCAATAACAATGTTAATAGAGTATTACCGAGAGCTTATTCAACGGTTGTTCTTTGAGCGTAGATACAACGGTGAAGGTAATGCTGTGAAAGCCGAAAGGCACGAATGTGGCTTTCTTATTTTAATCATTGTTTATTTCATATTAGATTTTATTTATTTCTTTGTGATTGGTCATGTATGTTTTAACAATGAATAATATGAATACCATTTCATAGGTGAACCGCCTGCAACCGCGTTGACAGCTTGGGCTAGCAGTAAAGTTAATGACAGGATGATAAAAAGCAGTACATGGGTTGTCCGTGGTATTCAGCATGCACAAATTTATGAGGTTAGGGACCATAAAGCCGTGCACACAGTTAAATTGACAGAGGGTGATTGTAGTTGCCGCAAATGGCAACTTTCCGGGTTACCTTGTGGCCACGTTTGTGCTGTGGCTAGATTTTGTCACATGAGTAACTGTAATCATTGGGCAAAGGGTTGGTTTTCCCAAACAACTCTGAAACGTACATATGAACATTTGGTGCATCCTCTTCGAGACACGTGGGAAATTCCAGTTGACTTACAAGTTGTTTTACCGCCTGCTCTTGTTAAGCGGCAACCTGGACGACCAAAGGCAAATCACCGTATAAGATCACAAGGGGAGGAGCCTAGGATCGTACATTGTGGAAGATGTGGTACGGGAGGACACTATCGAGACGCTTGTCGTGAACCATTGCCAAGTGAGAACGTAAGTTTTTCAGTTAATTTATCTCTACCTAGTTTGTGTGTATGCTGATATTCCTAACATACCATATGCACTCGTCCATTTACAGCTGCGGCGTACACAAAATACAAATGACGACCGAGAATTTGCTGGTGATGCCCCGTTGGAAGATGATGCCCCGTTGGAAGATGAGATGGATTACGATCAAGATGATGATGCCCCGGTGGAAGATGCGATGGAATCTGAACACTATAATTCGCCTGCAGCTCACAACGAGTCGTCAATGGGTGACGCCAGGGGGTTATCACAACATTTGTCAGATGATAGTTACTACTATCCTCAGTTTGATGTTTAATGGTTATGTGTCCATGTAGTATAAACAATCAAGGATGGGCTTCAAAAAAGTCAATGTAATGCATGTTGAACAATTTATGCTTATATTTCTATTAATTCTCTATTAATTCTAGTTTTAACGAGCAATATAGTCTGGTCAAATTAAATTATCATAGTATAACTAACTAATGTAAACACGAAACCTTGTTTCTTGGTTTAATGACTCAAATTTACAGCACTAAATAGTACAAATAAATACATAAACTTGACTACAAAACGTTCAATCACATTAGGTACCACACTTGGTCTAGTAATTGATGTGTTTTTTTTTTTAAAAAACAATTTTATGAAACACGTCTATGATATATCTGCATGGGAAAGTATACATAAGGTGTGAATTAATTACAATTAAAGACCTGCATTGAATATTCTCCTGTTCACTTTCCATTATACTTCTTTATATATGCTTGCATCATGTCCATAGTAATCCATATGCTCTAACTTATCTACACCCTCTAAAAAACACCAAGTCTCATAAGAATAAAATCAATGGATTCAGAAACTCCTATGATCTATCAACTGAAACAGATTTTTGGCACACAGAAACTTCACGAATGCTTCAAGTTTCTGATTGTTCATGAGAAACTCGAAGACGAAGCCTTTATTAGGTACCTAGGTGAACGACACAATGAGTTGGAAGCCAAGATAAAAATAAGAACAGCTAGAATGGCATAACTCTGGTCGATCGACCACGAAGATGAAGTAGCTGGCTGGGTTATATATGAAAACTTGCGTAAGGTTCAGATCAGGGAACGAATAAGGTTGGAGGCGTTAACTACTATCATGTCTGAAGTACGTGATGGGTTGAACGAGAAGGATGAGCAAATCGGCAGTTATGACTCATTTGAAGAATAGTTCATGTTTGATTTGATTATTTTCGTTGTTTGTGTGTGGTCTGTTGTTGGGTTTGTAAGCGTTTAGCATGTGCGTGGTGTTGGTACTGATATATATCAACGGTTTTGTAACCATCAATTGACTGTATCTTACAACTAATATATCTAAAGTTATGATCACTAATCGGTCGCTATATTATATTACATAATATATGTTACGTTTAACACTATGAAGATGTTATGTTTGTAGATTTATTGTTGTCATAGTATTTAAATTGAGACATATTACCTTACATTAGTGAAAATAAGTTGTCCATTACATTATCCATAAGTTGGTTAAACAAATAAAAGACTACTGGTATCCATTACATTATGCATTGGGTGAAGCATAAACACCTTAATTGTCATTTTAAGTTTCACCCAAATTGACTATTACCCTGGTTCAGACTACCCTCTTACCGGAACAAATTGCAACAATCCTGCAATGAATATGGTTACAAATTAGTTAGAAGACATCCAAACAATGCAACCTTACACAAAAAGGTTTTTAACAAACTAAACTAGCACAAGGTATGCCTACTATATATTTAATCAGGATAAACAATATATATATATATATATATATATATATATATATATATATATATATATATATATATATATATATATATATATCTAATAGATATTAAACATCCTTTTTTTACAGATAATCAACATAAAGAGACAACTTTAAAACATGAAAAAAGATTGTTGAACATCTAAAGCCAAAAAGACCCATTCAAAACGACATAAGACAAAATAAAATAAAGGCTTAGAGCTCCATAGCCTGTAGCTTTTCAATCAATTTCAAGAGATCAGCCGCCAGATTTCGTTTCTTCCTGGCATTCTGAAGCAGCATTGAGATCTCTGTCAGGTCTTCTGTTTGCATACGGTTCAAATGATCAAGGCTTTGCAGGGTGGAATCAAAAGCAAACAATAGCTCTAGCTCCTGAATAACGGACTCCCTACCGGTCACCCTGGACCTTATTTCATTGGCTTTTTTGCTCAGATCAGCTTCCTCAAGTATGATAACATCAACTTCTCTCTTAAATTTAACGATCATCATGTCTTTCACAAGCCTTGAACCCACAGCTCTAGCCAAGTCATCGATGAAAGGCATTCGAGTGGTCATTTTCTTGTTTATCTTTACTATTTTTTTTTTAGTTTAGAGAAATGTGTGTAATTTTTTTTCTCAAATATAAGGAATTGATTAAATAGAAGACCTTGAGACACCACTTTATAACACTAAGCCATGATTACATACACTTCCCATACATCCAAAAACAATTAATGCCCATCCTTTCATATACTTAAGTAGTTTGACCAACAACTAAAAAAAAAAATAACTATTAACATTTTTTATTTAATAAACCAATATAAACAAATAAGATTTAATCAATTTAATAATTGGTGAACACATTAAATTGAATATGGTGTTGTTAAAGTAAGGTGTAGTTTTTTTGGTACTTCACCATTAAATAAATAGACCTAACACAACCATCCCCAAACCCATTACAAAATATCAACACCTTATTTGATCCCCAATCTTCTACAGTTGCAAACCCTAAGTATATACAGACCAAGGATCTGTCAGTGTGGGTTGCCTACAGTATTGCGAACATCCTGGACAGCAACTAACCCTGGCCGCAGATTTCATTGTTGTCCAAAAACAGTAAGTATTGACAGTTTAGACATGTATAGTTGCATTTTATGAAACTATAATGTAAATATGTTTACTTTTAACAGGGTCAAGACAGTTGCGGGTTTAATGGGTTTTTTGACCCACCAATGTGCCCAAGATCTGTGCAGATTACTCCAGGCCTTCTGAGGAATATCAATCAGGCTCAACAGATGGCAACAACATATGAAAAAAGAGCCACAATATTCAAGAACCTTTTATTAATCAGTTGGTTGTTATTTGCTATGCATTTCATGTTAAGCTAGACCTCATATTAATTGTTTACCATTGTTATGCTAGACCTATTATATCAACCATTTTATGGGCTGGCATACTAAATGTATTCGGTTATGGTTAATATAATGTTTTAAAACATGAGATAGTTGGTCAAGAACATAACACTTACTTGTCTATACCGACAGCTAACCATGGTTGTGAACAGCTTGTGAAGTCTGTGTTACAAGCTACCAAGTAACGACTTTATGTTTTAGATAAAACCTAGCCAGTTGTTCGCGATATGAAAGGGCAGCCTGAATAAGATCTTCCACATCCAACGATTTGCAATGCGACAGCCGGTATAAAAAAATACAGGCCCATTGATAAGTTCATAAAAACTCATCATTTTTGTCCTGTTTAAAATACGAAAACAGTTAAAAACACACAGAAATACCACATAATACTATAAATATCTTTGGAATGTGTTTTTATATGTTTCAGGTGCAAAAGGATTGAAAACAGATGAAAAACGTGCAAAGTTTGCACAATTGGCAGAATCAGTCCCTGAACTTTCAAAAAATGTCAGAAATGGTCCCTGATAAGTGTCTAAATACTCATCATTTTATACCAATCTGAGCTGCCAAAACATACAAAAATACTCAAAAATGCATCATAATACTTAAAATATCTTAGAAGTGTGTTTTATATGTTTCAAATACAAAATATGCAAAAACAAATGAAAAACGTACAAAGTTTGCATAATTGGCAGTTTCAGTCCCTCAAGTTTCACAAAGTGTCAAAACTAGTCCTTGAAGGTTTAAAATAAATGAAAAGTCAACTTAAGTCCTTGGAAAACCAAAAATATTCACAAATGATCCCTGGATGAAAGTTTACACAAACTGGCAACTTTTACCCCTCAAGTTACAAAATTGGCAAAAATGGTCCCTGGGTATTCAAAACTTGGAAATTTACAAATAATACCCTTGTACTATGCATGAATGACAAAATGGAACAATTTTGATAAACTTTTGGAAATTTACAACCACAGTCCCTTAAAAATCCAAATTTACATAAATGGTCCCTGGAGTTTGAGAAATTACAGAAAAGGTCCCTATATATTTTTAAATGAAAAAAAATAAATAAATTGGTCCTCGGTTTATCATATTTGGCAAAAATAGCACTTGAAAATACTTTGGGAAAATCACATATTCAGTCCCTCTATTTTACCCAAATTACATTTTTGGTCCTTGTGTAAAATACAAACCAAACCGGACCCTTTTATTTAAAATAAAACAAACCCAACCCAACTAAACTACCCAACCCACACACACCCCTAGCCCAACATAAGCCCAGTCCAACACCCCCTTTTATTATAAAACCGGTTTGACCCCAGTCAAACACCCCAATCCCGCCTTCACTGTTCATCACCCTCACCACCACCTGAAACCACCAAAACCAGGTGGTATTCCATCACCACCTCACCTCACCCCTACTTCCCCTAAACCCTCCTTTACACCTCACAGCAAACCCACACCCCATTTAATGCTATCCACACCAATTTTCACTCCAAACTCCATTTTGTCCTCTGTTTTCATCATTGGAACACAACTTGCATGAAAACTATCCTAATTGTCTCCTGCCACCTCCACAACAATCCATAATTCTTTAATTGCAGAACGTTGGCTCCAAGTTTACTTGGAGACTTTTGGCGCCAAAAAGAAGATTTGAAGGTCAGGATTGATTCAGACAATTCAATGGTCAAGATGTGCTCAGAAAGTATCCTGGAACCCTAATATGGACTTATAAAAGGAAAGAGAAGCAGAGGAGTATCATATCTAGTTTTATTTTTAAAAAGTGTATGTCGTATTAGTTGTTTTAAAAGTTCAAGTGTAATTTAGAGCTTTCAAGTTTCAGTTTAAGTATTCTCAGTGTACTAGTAATCTTTTGAGTTAATAAAAGTCAAGTTTGTATTGTTATCTTAGTTAATGCCATTTTCAAATTCATATCAAAAATCTCAATAAGCTGTGTACTTGTTACTGTTTGATTATATGGATTGAATAAGCTCATATAAGCTCCCATAAGCTCAATAAAGCTTCTAGTAATTTACAAATCAGTATAGTTTAAAAAAAATCAACAAATACAAAATTGGTCAAAGAAAGTCAACTGTTACAATTTGGGTTTGATTTCTTGGATTCAGAGTGATTTGGAAAGGAAGCAGCCTTGGAGTATTGGTTTAGATCCTCAGGGGAGGAAATAGGTTGTTCTTGGTTCATGGTTTGAGCAGGAAAGCAATCTTGTAAGTCCTCAAAATCTCTTATTTTTCTTGTTACTGTACCCTTGCTTATTACTCAGCTTTTTCAGTTGCTTATTGCTTATTCAGATATATATAGTGATAATATAACATTAGATTGGTATCTTGTTAGTTGGAATGTCTAGTTACTAAATAATTAAAGTCTCACAGTCAACTTAGCATAATTAGTATTAGTGTTTTATTGTGGTCATTTTCTGTTTCTAAGCACTTATTAAGATCTAATATAACATAATAAGTCATTATAGATCAGTAGCATAAGCTCTTTAAGCCATTTACTTCACAAATCACAAAACAGTTTAGTATAAAGGTGTGTTTGGATTTGCATGTTCTGTGTAACTCAGCTTGTTATTGTTGTTATTTCTAGTTTATACAAGTCATATAGTATAATAGTAGCTCAGAAAAACAATAATATTCAGGTCTCATTTGGTTAAAAGTCAAAATCATACTTAATTCATCACCACAGTTAACTGTGGTGGAATTGGAGTCCAAGTTTCACCATATCATCTCATAAGTTAACAACCTAGCTTAATTTAACTTAATAATAGCTTATAACATCTTATTAAACAAGTAGGATCAATCAGAAGTTCATCAAAGTCAATTGTTTATAAAGATCAAAAAGTCAAAAATTCCAAGTGTGTCAAATTAGCAAGTTTTTCTTCATGATCTGTAGGACTCATTAGTAATTGGAAATCCAAACCAGTTGTTGAATTGTGTTGTGTGGTAGCTTAACTTAATCTGTCAAAAAGAAAATCCAGGTTTGAAACTAATTTGCTTATTAAAAAGCTCAATCAAAGTACCTTGCAGGGCAAAGACATTGCCCTGTGCACAGGTTTTTAGTAAAACACCAAGACCTCTTGTGTGCTCATTAGTGGATCCCACACCCCAACCCTTAGCTTAATTTGTAGCTTATTAGTCCACCTTTTCACATTTAGGTTTAGTTTAGCCATTAGCTTATTGCAGCATAGCTTTTAGGATTCAATTTGTGCCCTACCCAAAACAAGCTACACTGGTCACTCAGTGTACAACCACCATTTCAAAGGCTCATACAGAGCTTATTAGTGAGCCAAAAGCCGAGCTTCTTGGTTTAATTTGTAGCTTAACAACCCATATTTGAACCCCTAGGTTTAGTTTGAACTTCCTTTAACTCTTGTGGACCCCACACTCATTGGAACACAACTGCAGGGAATAAATACTCTCCTGCACCAGCTTACCACCACCACACCACCAACTTTAGTGGTGGCTGCAGCCCTCATTAGTGGACCCCAGTGGTTCAAATTTAGTTTAGACAAACCCCCTCCTACCCAGGTTCAATAGTTGACCCTTAGTTTGACCTCTAGATCAGTGGACCCCACTTAGTTTTGCACCAAAAATCTGTCCCACTTCTGAGTCAGAAACCAAATAAGCAAGTGCTTATTTGAGCTTTCCAGCTTATCCTAGGAGCTTATCTCACCACATCTAGCTTAAATAGGTATAAGTAACTTAGGTAAACCAGATTTCACCATAGTGGACCCCACATAACCTCAACTTAGCTTATTTCTTAGTTTGGTCAACTTTAGTCAACTGTATAAGCAAATAAGCACTTACAGTGCTTATTCTTGATTTCCAAAGTAGTTGTCTTTGTAGAAGTTTCATTATTTAAGTATTTAAGTAGTTTTATAAAAGAAAAACCAGAAAAAGCAAACTTTAATTATAGTGATAGCTTCTATTTAATAGAAATTGTCTATTTAATTTTCTTATTAGCTTATTAATAAGCACTTTTCCAATTTTATAATTTTATAAATTACCTAGTACCTTTAAATAGCTAAAATAATTTTCTTAGATTTTTCCTAAGCTGTTTACTATTTATTAGATTTAAAAATAGTTTAAATAATTAAATAAGTAATATTAGTAATTAATTCGTTTTCTTTAATTCTAGTTAACAAAAGTAGAATTTTATATTTTTCCTAGGCTTTATAAATTAGTTAAGACTTTTATAAAATAAATTTATAAATTCCACTGTTCATTTCCTAATTTTCTTAATTAATTTAGTTAAAATAGGAATTAATTAATAATAAGTAATTAATTAGTCAATTAGCTTAAATATAATTTTTAGCAAGTTTTTATAATTTTTTAGTATTCCTGTAGTGATTAAATAGTTTTATAAATTTTGTCATAATTTTCTAAGGTAATTTAGTATTAATAGTCATTTAAAATAGTTTAATTAGATTAATTAAGTTAAATAGTTTTTTTTAATTAATAAAATACTCATAAAAAGACAAAAATATTTATTTTTATTTTTTATATTTTCTTCAAGTTCTAATTTAAGTTTATAAATTATTTTTGCAAATTTTTAGTTTAATTTGTATTAGTTATAATTATTAGTTAATTTAAATTAAGTTTTAATTTAGATTTTAAATAGTTTAATTAATTAAATAATATTTTAATCACTTTTACAATTTCATTTTCATTTTCAATTTCTTTTTAAATTTTAAGTTTCAAAAAGTTCAAAAGCACCCCCTGTAGTTTGTTAATTACCAAAACTCACTTTTCCAGTCCGTTACGTGATCTTAATTGTGAATTTGTGCATATATCTGGTATCTGATTTTTGTGAATATTATATCTGTATACCAATACCAAAATAACAGTATCAAAATAAATTCCACATCATCTAGGCTACTGTCCTCAGTCCCACTCATTCCCACAAACGTTTTCAAACTCAATTTCAATCTCGTCGGGACTTAACGACCCGGGGATTTCCCTGTACTTCCACAGATTTTAATACTTGACTTTTTCTCCCAGGTGGACCTATCAGCTGCACACGGTTGACTGGTTGGTTTGGGAGGAGTCAAAATTCGGCGCCGCTGCCGGGGAGGTTGTTGCGTGTTACGAAACGTTTTTAGGTTTAGTGGAATTTCAAAGCCGTCATTGTATAAATCCCACCCCTTTTGTAAAAATATCAATCATACCAAAACGTTCACTAGCATTTTTCCTAAAGTGCTAAAAACACCAAAAAAATTAAATAAACAACAAAATCAATCGTGAAGTTAAATTACTTCGTTTTCTTTAAAATCACAACCTATACAGTTGGTTTAAGGTAAGTTCTGACATTAAATTGCGAACTTAAGAGGGATCCATTCTTTCCTCCCGCCAGCCTGCGAGTGATTTTAAAGGAACGATTTCGGTTAACGAATCGGTTCCAAAAATATATATCCCAGTTTTCAACCCATACACGAAAAGCCAATAACCCTTTTGTTTCATTGTGAGTAAAATACAAGTTAAACCTTCAAAATAAGTTCCCAAACAAAAGATAAAAACTTACCATTATATCCCTGTGAATAGTGTACCTTTTTTAAAGGAGCTGTTCACCTGTGATTAGTGGATTTAAGTTTACTGTGGTTTTGCCTCTGTCTTGTTTTGATTGATACCGTTTTAGTGCATGCGCACTCGTTCGCAAACAAAGCGTAATAAACCGAAAAACGTAACTAAGTTACGTACTGTTGAAGAAAAGCAACCGATAAAAATGGACGACGTGCCCCCATTCCCTCCCAAGGATGACGCAGTTCCTGATACCCGAACAATGGAGGAACTGTGTCAACCAACTATGCACGGGAGAGGTGGACCCATTGCACCACTCACTATTGGAGCCACGGACTTTGGACTAAAACACCACATGATACAGCAGGTCCAGAATACGTGCCAGTTCCACGGATTGCCGGGTGACGATGCCAACAGGCATCTCGACAAATTTTTAACTGTCACCCAGAGCATGAAACAAAATGGCGTCACCGACGACGGCCTACGTTTGTACCTTTTTCCCTATTCTCTCACTCATCATGCTACTTCCTGGTTTGATCGACTTCCAAAGAATTCGATCCACACGTTTGATGAGATGATTACTAAATTCTTGGCCAAATACTTTCCACCATCTATGGTCACAAAGCTGAGGAATGATATCAGCAACTTCAGACAACTCCCTGACGAATCGTTATTCGAAGCATGGGAACGTTACAAACTCTCCATTGATCGATATCCCAACCATAATATGCTTCTTGTCACCATTATTGACACCTTCTATAATGGTTTGACTCTTCGCCATCGGGACACCATCAATGCTGCTGCTGGGGGCACCTTTATGAAAAGAACCCCTGAAGAGTGCTATGACTTAATCGAGAACATGACTGCCCATCATAACTTTTGGGACTCCTCTGCCGAGAGGAACGACTCATGTAAATCAGTCACTCCTGCAAGCAATGAGATATCACTCCTGGCTAAAAAGCTCGATGATTTGTCTACAGCAGTTTTACGTATACATCAGACAAATCATCATCAGGCCAAAATCGTTAACCCAAGTTGTGAAACTTGCGGTGGTCCCCATCCATACACGGAGTGCCCAGCCTCCGGTGGCTCAGCCCGTGAAAATGTGTATGCAGCTCAAGGTTCCTACAATACGGGAGGTAATTCTTACCAACCACAAGGGGACCGAAACCTTTTGAGCTACCGATCTAATAACTATCTCGGACCACCTTTAATCAGTCTCAAAACAGGAACCAGAATCAGAACCAGAACAGAATGAACCAAGGTTTTAACAACCAAGGGAATTTCAACCCTGGTCAAAACCAGGTTCACCAAAATCAGAACCAAGGAAATTATAACCACAATCAGGGTCCAAACAATTACCAACAGGGTAATTTTCAACAAGGAAACAATTTCCATAACAATCAGAATCCAGGGAATTTCCAGAACAACAGGGCTCAAAATCAAAACCAAGCCATTGTTCCTACTGGACCATCATCCGATGAGTTATTAAAACAGTTTATGAAATCCCAGGATGAACTGAACAAGTTGTTGGTTAGCCAGATTTCTGACATTAAGAAATCTTTAAATGATCGACCCTCGAGCTCGGGTAAATTACCCAGCAACACGATCCCGAACCCGAGGGGCGATGTTAAAGCGATCACAACAAGAAGTGGAGTTTCCTATACCGGACCCAAGGCTCCTTCCACCTCTTCTCCTGTCCAGGTAGAGGAGCATAAAACTGAGGACACAATGGACACGGTACTTCCCACTAATAACGAAGGTACCAATAACGTCCCTCCTCCAGTTAATCCGGTTCCAACTCCAAAGGGAGTTAGGTTTGAAAATCTTAACAACCCTGTTGAAAATCAGAAAACCAACCCGAAACCATCAATTCCATATCCCTCACGATTACAAGACCAAAAGCTCCGCGAGAAAGCAAATAATCAAATGGAATTTTTTTTTCAAATTTTCCAAGAGCTTCATTTTGATATCAGCTTCGCGGATGCTATTCTTTTGATGCCTAAATTCGCATCAACGATCAAAAACCTACTGAACAATAAGGAAAAACTGTTTGAGATGGCACGAACTCCACTCAACGAGAACTGCTCTGCAGTTCGGTTGAAACAGCTTCCCGAGAAGCTAGGAGATCCTGGGAAATTTCTAATACCATGTAGTTTCCCTGGAATGGTTGATTGCTTCGCTTTGGCCGATCTTGGTGCAAGCATCAACTTAATGCCTCACTCAGTATGGAAGACACTCTGTCTTCCGGAACTCACTCCCACCTGCATGACTCTAGAGCTTGCGGATCGATCTATCTCTCGTCCCCTCGGCATTGCCGAGGATGTATTTGTGAGAGTGGGAAAGTTCCATTTTCCTGCAGATTTCGTGATTGTTGACTTTAATGCGGACCCAAGAGTTCCTCTTATTCTTGGAAGAGGATTCTTGAAAACAGGCCGTGCATTGATCGATGTATTCGATGAGGAAATCACGTTGAGAGTTGGTACTGAAGCTATAACGTTCAACCTTGATCAAACCTCGAGATACTCCTCCAACTATGATTCTAAATCGGTCAACCGAATAGATATCATTGATATTGCTGCTGAGGAGTATGCTCAAGAGATTCTTGGTTATGATAATGATTCTACAAGTGGCAATCCCACTTCTTCTTCTCACCCCATAATCGCTAATTCTTCTCCTTCCCTCACTCCGTTTGAGGGAAGTGATTTCATCCTTGAGGAGATAGAGGCCTTTCTCCAAAGTGATTCAGTTCCCGTTGGAATTGATCACCAAGAGATTGACCCGGAAGGGGATATAATTCTCCTTGAGAAATTATTGAACAAAGATCCCTCTCCCTCTCCTGTTCTACCTCAGCAACTTCATAACGCGGAAATCAAATATGTTGAAAAAAATGATGATTTCCCAGAGGTCGAACTTAAGGACCTTCCTCCTCATCTGGAATACGCATTCCTGGAGGGTAATGATAAATTACCCGTCATCATTGCGAAAGATTTAAACGATGAGGAGAAAACTACCCTCATAGAGGTCTTAAAGGAAAACAAGCAAGCAATTGCTTGGAAGCTCTCCGATATAAAGGGTATAAACCCAGATTTTTGTACGCACAAAATCTTAATGGAGGACGACTTTAAGCCTGCAGTACAACATCAGAGGCGGGTTAATCCAAAAATACATGAAGTTATTAAGCAAGAAGTCCTCAAACTTCTTGAGGCTGGATTAATTTACCCAATATCTGATAGTCCTTGGGTTAGTCCCATACATTGTGTTCCGAAAAAGGGTGGCATAACTGTTGTCACAAATGAGGAGAACGAGTTGATTCCAACTCGTTTGGTTACTGGGTGGCGTGTATGCATTGATTACAGAAAATTAAACGATGCCACCCGCAAGGACCACTTCCCTCTGCCCTTTATGGACCAGATGCTTGAAAGATTAGCAGGGAATGACTATTATTGCTTCCTTGATGGTTTCTCAGGCTATTTTCAAATTCCCATTGATCCACAGGATCAAGAGAAAACTACCTTCACATGCCCTTACGGGACGTTTGCCTACCGTCGCATGCCATTTGGCCTATGCAACGCACCTGGCACGTTTCAAAGGTGCATGATGGCTATTTTCCACGACATGATCGGGAAAACCATGGAGGTATTCATGGATGACTTTTCAGTCATTGGGAATTCTTTCAAGTCATGCCTCTCCAATCTAGAAAAGATGCTTCAACGTTGTAAAAATACAAATCTTTGTCTAAACTGGGAGAAAAGCCATTTTATGGTCAAAGAGGGCATTGTCCTCGGCCATAAAGTTTCAAAAAATGGGATTGAGGTTGATAGGGCTAAAATTGATGTTATTCCTAAACTGCCTCATCCCACTACTGTTAAAGGCATAAGGAGTTTTCTAGGACATGCCGGGTTTTATCGGAGATTCATTCAGGATTTTTCCAAAATAGCCCGGCCTATGACTCACCTTCTTGAAAAAGAAGCTCCTTTTATCTTTTCCTCCGAGTGCATCGAAGCCTTTTCCACTTTAAAGAAAAAGCTTACCGAGGCACCGATTCTTGTTGCCCCCGACTGGGACTTACCATTCGAACTTATGTGCGATGCTAGCGACTTCGCTATTGGTGCAGTTCTGGGGCAACGCAAAACAAAATACTTTCAGCCGATACACTACGCTAGTAAGACCATGACAGAAGCTCAAACGCACTATACCACCACAGAAAAAGAGCTATTAGCTGTGGTATATGCCTTTGAGAAATTTAGGCCTTACTTGATCTTGACCAAATGCGTGGTGTATACGGGTCACTCAGCTTTGAAATATCTGTTTGCTAAACAGGACGCAAAGCCTAGACTGCTCCGTTGGGTCCTGCTTCTACAAGAATTTGACATTCTCATAAGAGATAAAAAAGGAGCAGAAAACCTTGCTGCTGATCACTTGTCCCGGTTAGAAAATCCTCATCAGGATATTCTCGAGAGGAAAGAAATTAATGAAACTTTTCCTCTGGAGACTCTAAATCTAATCTCTACCCGGGATAATACCACTACCCCATGGTTTGCCGACTTTGCAAATTACCGTGCGGGAAATTTCGTTGTGAAAGGGATGTCGTCCCAACAGAAAAGAAAATTCTTTAAAGATGTAAAACATTACTTCTGGGACGACCCCCACTTGTTCAAAATATGTGCGGATCAAGTCATCCGACGGTGTGTCCATGGCCAAGAAGCCATGGAAATTCTTAAAGCTTGTCATGATGGACCCACGGGGGGACATCATAACCCAAACTACACCGCCAAAAAGGTGTTTGATTCAGGATTCTATTGGCCCACGATATATAAAGACGCCCATGAACTTATCAAAACCTGTGAGGCTTGCCAGCGTCACGGGAATATTTCCAAAAAGAATGAGATGCCACAAAACGCCATCCAAGTCTGTGAAATATTTGATATGTGGGGCATTGATTTTTTCTTTTTATTTTTTCTTTGTATGTAAATAGAGTAAAATAAAAAGGTTAATAGTATTGCCTCCTTACGTTCTAAGTCTTGGTGGGACACCAAGTACTGTGAATATTGAGGGCAATATTCATTTCTAAGTGTGGGGGAGCATTCTCACGAATGCAAAACACATGTTCCATCAAGAACCCCCATTTGATCAAAATTATCAGTTTTTTCACACTTAGAAATGCAAATAATGGTATCAATCCACCATGTCTAAACCACAACAGGATTGGCTAGTCCAGGAGCAAACGGCTCTTGGTAAAGACATCTCAAAACCGTTGATGGCTTGCAATTTGCCAAAAATTGTATGGTTCCTCAGCTCCCCATATCCCATAAAGCGAATGAGTTGACTAGCCCGCAAGATTATGGCTTGTGGTAAAGGCCGTGGAAAAACCATAATTGGTAATCAGCTCACCAAGATGTTGACTATTCCATCAAGAGTTGGCTAGTCCAGAAGCAAACGGCTTTTGGTAAAGACAAATCAAATCCGTTGACAGTTGGTGGTTTGCTAAAAATCACACGGTTATCAGGTGTGCCACAGTTCTTACACCTGGCTACTCCAGAAGTGATGGCTTTTGGTAAAGAGTAAAAATCCATTAATTCTTTCTCAAATAGATTGCTAAGGACTAGCAATAGTTTAGTGTGGGGGATTGATGAGTGTCTAAATACTCATCATTTTATACCAATCTGAGCTGCCAAAACATACAAAAACACTCAAAAATGCATCATAATACTTAAAATATCTTAGAAGTGTGTTTTATATGTTTCAAATACAAAATATGCAAAAACAAATAAAAAACGTACAAAGTTTGCATAATTGGCAGTTTCAGTCCCTCAAGTTTCACAAAGTGTCAAAACTAGTCCCTGAAGGTTTAAAATAAATGAAAAGTCAACTTAAGTCCTTGGGAAACCAAAAATATTCACAAATGATCCCTGGATGAAACTTTACACAAACTGGCAACTTTTACCCCTCAAGTTACAAAATTGGCAAAAATGGTCCCTGGGTATTCAAAACTTGGAAATTTACAAATAATACCCTTGTACTATGCATGAATGACAAAATGGAACAATTTTGATAAACTTTTGGAAATTTACAACCACAGTCCCTTAAAAATCCAAATTTACATAAATGGTCCCTGGAGTTTGAGAAATTACAGAAAAGGTCCCTGGATATTTTTAAATGAAAAAAAAATAAATAAATTGGTCCTCGGTTTATCATATTTGGCAAAAATAGCACTTGAAAATACTTTGGGAAAATCACATATTCAGTCCCTCTATTTTACCCAAATTACATTTTTGGTCCTTATGTAAAATACAAACCAAACCGGACCCTTTTATTTAAAATAAACCAAACCCAACCCAACTAAACTACCCAACCCACACACACCCCTAGCCCAACATAAGCCCAGTCCAACACCCCCTTTTATTATAAAACCGGTTTGACCCCAGTCAAACACCCCAATCCCGCCTTCACTGTTCATCACCCTCACCACCACCTGAAACCACCAAAACCAGGTGGTATTCCATCACCACCTCACCTCACCCCTACTTCCCCTAAACCCTCCTTTCCACCTCACAGCAAACCCACACCCCATTTAATGCTATCCACACCAATTTTCACTCCAAACTCCATTTTGTCCTCTGTTTTCATCATTGGAACACAACTTGCATGAAAACTATCCTAATTGTCTCCTGCCACCTCCACAACAATCCATAATTCTTTAATTGCAGAACGTTGGCTCCAAGTTTACTTGGAGACTTTTGGCGCCAAAAAGAAGATTTGAAGGTCAGGATTGATTCAGACAATTCAATGGTTAAGATGTGCTCAGAAAGTGTCCTGGAACCCTAATATGGACTTATAAAAGGAAAGAGAAGCAGAGGAGTATCATATCTAGTTTTATTTTTAAAAAGTGTATGTCGTATTAGTTGTTTTAAAAGTTCAAGTGTAATTTAGAGCTTTCAAGTTTCAGTTTAAGTATTCTCAGTGTACTAGTAATCTTTTGAGTTAATAAAAATCAAGTTTGTATTGTTATCTTAGTTAATGCCATTTTCAAATTCATATCAAAAATCTCAATAAGCTGTGTACTTGTTACTGTTTGATTATATGGATTGAATAAGCTCATATAAGCTCCCATAAGCTCAATAAAGCTTCTAGTAATTTACAAATCAGTATAGTTTAAAAAAAATCAACAAATACAAAATTGGTCAAAGAAAGTCAACTGTTACAATTTGGGTTTGATTTCTTGGATTCAGAGTGATTTGGAAAGGAAGCAGCCTTGGAGTATTGGTTTAGATCCTCAGGGGAGGAAATAGGTTGTTCTTGGTTCATGGTTTGAGCAGGAAAGCAATCTTGTAAGTCCTCAAAATCTCTTATTTTTCTTGTTACTGTACCCTTGCTTATTACTCAGCTTTTTCAGTTGCTTATTGCTTATTCAGATATATATAGTGATAATATAACATTAGATTGGTATCTTGTTAGTTGGAATGTCTAGTTACTAAATAATTAAAGTCTCACAGTCAACTTAGCATAATTAGTATTAGTGTTTTATTGTGGTCATTTTCTGTTTCTAAGCACTTATTAAGATCTAATATAACATAATAAGTCATTATAGATCAGTAGCATAAGCTCTTTAAGCCATTTACTTCACAAATCACAAAACAGTTTAGTATAAAGGTGTGTTTGGATTTGCATGTTCTGTGTAACTCAGCTTGTTATTGTTGTTATTTCTAGTTTATACAAGTCATATAGTATAATAGTAGCTCAGAAAAACAATAATATTCAGGTCTCATTTGGTTAAAAGTCAAAATCATACTTAATTCATCACCACAGTTAACTGTGGTGGAATTGGAGTCCAAGTTTCACCATATCATCTCATAAGTTAACAACCTAGCTTAATTTAACTTAATAATAGCTTATAACATCTTATTAAACAAGTAGGATCAATCAGAAGTTCATCAAAGTCAATTGTTTATAAAGATCAAAAAGTCAAAAATTCCAAGTGTGTCAAATTAGCAAGTTTTTCTTCATGATCTGTAGGACTCATTAGTAATTGGAAATCCAAACCAGTTGTTGAATTGTGTTGTGTGGTAGCTTAACTTAATCTGTCAAAAAGAAAATCCAGGTTTGAAACTAATTTGCTTATTAAAAAGCTCAATCAAAGTACCTTGCAGGGCAAAGACATTGCCCTGTGCACAGGTTTTTAGTAAAACACCAAGACCTCTTGTGTGCTCATTAGTGGATCCCACACCCCAACCCTTAGCTTAATTTGTAGCTTATTAGTCCACCTTTTCACATTTAGGTTTAGTTTAGCCATTAGCTTATTGCAGCATAGCTTTTAGGATTCAATTTGTGCCCTACCCAAAACAAGCTACACTGGTCACTCAGTGTACAACCACCATTTCAAAGGCTCATACAGAGCTTATTAGTGAGCCAAAAGCCTAGCTTCTTGGTTTAATTTGTAGCTTAACAACCCATCTTTGAACCCCTAGGTTTAGTTTGAACTTCCTTTAACTCTTGTGGACCCCACACTCATTGGAACACAACTGCAGGGAATAAATACTCCCCTGCACCAGCTTACCACCACCACACCACCAACTTTAGTGGTGGCTGCAGCCCTCATTAGTGGACCCCAGTGGTTCAAATTTAGTTTAGACAAACCCCCTCCTACCCAGGTTCAATAGTTGACCCTTAGTTTGACCTCTAGATCAGTGGACCCCACTTAGTTTTGCACCAAAAATCTGTCCCACTTCTGAGTCAGAAACCAAATAAGCAAGTGCTTATTTGAGCTTTCCAGCTTATCCTAGGAGCTTATCTCACCACATCTAGCTTAAATAGGTATAAGTAACTTAGGTAAACCAGATTTCACCATAGTGGACCCCACATAACCTCAACTTAGCTTATTTCTTAGTTTGGTCAACTTTAGTCAACTGTATAAGCAAATAAGCACTTACAGTGCTTATTCTTGATTTCCAAAGTAGTTGTCTTTGTAGAAGTTTCATTATTTAAGTATTTAAGTAGTTTTATAAAAGAAAAACCAGAAAAAGCAAACTTTAATTATAGTGATAGCTTCTATTTAATAGAAATTGTCTATTTAATTTTCTTATTAGCTTATTAATAAGCACTTTTCCAATTTTATAATTTTATAAATTACCTAGTACCTTTAAATAGCTAAAATAATTTTCTTAGATTTTTCCTAAGCTGTTTACTATTTATTAGATTTAAAAATAATTTAAATAATTAAATAAGTAATATTAGTAATTAATTAGTTTTCTTTAATTCTAATTAACAAAAGTAGAATTTTATATTTTTCCTAGGCTTTATAAATTAGTTAAGACTTTTAGAAAATAAATTTATAAATTCCACTGTTCATTTCCTAATTTTCTTAATTAATTTAGTTAAAATAGGAATTAATTAATAATAAGTAATTAATTAGTCAATTAGCTTAAATATAATTTTTAGCAAGTTTTTATAATTTTGTAGTATTCCTGTAGTGATTAAATAGTTTTATAAATTTTGTCATAATTTTCTAAGGTAATTTAGTATTAATAGTCATTTAAAATAGTTTAATTAGATTAATTAAGTTAAATAGTTTTTTTTAATTAATAAAATACTCATAAAAAGACAAAAATATTTATTTTTATTTTTTATACTATCTTCAAGTTCTAATTTAAGTTTATAAATTATTTTTGCAAATTTTTAGTTTAATTTGTATTAGTTATAATTATTAGTTAATTTAAATTAAGTTTTAATTTAGATTTTAAATAGTTTAATTAATTAAATAATATTTTAATCACTTTTACAATTTCATTTTCATTTTCAATTTCTTTTTAAATTTTAAGTTTCAAAAAGTTCAAAAGCACCCCCTGTAGTTTGTTAATTACCAAAACCCACTTTTCCAGTCCGTTACGTGATCTTAATTGTGAATTTGTGTATATATCTGGTATCTGATTTTTGTGAATATTATATCTGTATACCAATACCAAAATAACAGTAGCAAAATAAATTCCACATCATCTAGGCTACTGTCCTCAGTCCCACTCATTCCCACAAACGTTTTCAAACTCAATTTCAATCTCGTCGGGACTTAACGACCCGGGGATTTCCCTGTACTTCCACAGATTTTAATACTTGACTTTTTCTCCCAGGTGGACCTATCAGCTGCACACGGTTGACTGGTTGGTTTGGGAGGAGTCAAAATTTGGCGCCGCTGCCGGGGAGGTTCTTGCGTGTTACGAAACGTTTTTAGGTTTAGTGGAATTTCAAAGCCGTCATTGTATAAATCCCACCCCTTTTGTAAAAATATCAATCATACCAAAACGTTCACTAGCATTTTTCCTAAAGTGCTAAAAACACCAAAAAAATTAAATAAACAACAAAATCAATCGTGAAGTTAAATTACTTCGTTTTCTTTAAAATCACAACCTATACAGTTGGTTTAAGGTAAGTTTTGACATTAAATTGCGAACTTAAGAGGGATCCATTCTTTCCTCCCGCCAGCCTGCGAGTGATTTTAAAGGAACGATTTCGGTTAACGAATCGGTTCCAAAAATATATATCCCAGTTTTCAACCCATACACGAAAAGCCAATAACCCTTTTGTTTCATTGTGAGTAAAATACAAGTTAAACCTTCAAAATAAGTTCCCAAACAAAAGATAAAAACTTACCATTATATCCCTGTGAATAGTTTACCTTTTTTAAAGGAGCTGTTCACCTGTGATTAGTGGATTTAAGTTTACTGTGGTTTTGCCTCTCTCTTGTTTTGATTGATACCGTTTTAGTGCATGCGCACTCGTTCGCAAACAAAGCGTAATAAACCGAAAAACGTAACTAAGTTACGTACTGTTGAAGAAAAGCAACCGATAAAAATGGACGACGTGCCCCCATTCCCTCCCAAGGATGACGCTGTTCCTGATACCCGAACAATGGAGGAACTGTGTCAACCAACTATGCACGGGAGAGGTGGACCCATTGCACCACTCACTATTGGAGCCACGGACTTTGAACTAAAACACCACATGATACAGCAGGTCCAGAATACGTGCCAGTTCCACGGACTTTGAGGAAATTACAGTTTTGGTCCCTGAAGTTTCAAAAATGGCAAAAACAGTCCCTGGGCATTTTAAAATTGAAAAACTTACATATATGGCCCTTGTACTATTTATCCTGACAAATCAAGTCCATTTTGATAAACTTTTGGAAAATTACACTTTTACCCCTCAAACTTTAAAAATCGACAAAAATGGTCCCCGGTTGTTTTATTTTGGAAAATATCTAAAAGGTCCCTATATTATTACAACATGACAAAAATAGAACCTTTTGATAAAGTTGGAAAAATTGCAGGTTTAGTCCCTCGGATTTCAGAAATTACATGAAAGGTCCTTGTGATACTTATATAAACCAAATGGACCCTTTTTAAATCCAATTCCAAATCCAAAAACAAACAAAACAAGCCTGGCCATTTTTTACCCAAGCCCATATAACCTAAAGCCTAACTCCAAAAAAATAAAACCTGGTATTTTGTTTGACCATGGTTGACCCGTCCCCTTCCTCACCTCCACATCATGCTTCACCCTGCTACTACCTCCATCACTCCACCACTTGCCTCAAACTCCACCTCACTACACCCTCTGTCACCTCCACAACAAAACCCACCCTTGGGTTTACCTCAGGAGAGGACACCTAGCACACCTACACCCTGCCACCCCCTCTACCCTGCAAACAACCTGCAACACTCAACCTCCATACCCCCAGCTCACCCTTCCCACTCCATGTCCCATCCACCTCCAAAATTAACCAATAAACACCTTCACAGACCCCAATTGCTTAAAATGCCTTTTCCCGCCAAAATGATTAAACAGTCAGGATCAATTCAGAGTCATCCAATGGTGGTGGGAAAGATTTATGGGACCCCACAAGAACCTGTTTGAAGGCTATAAATAGAAGGGGATGCAGAAGAGAAGAAATAATTAGAGTAGCTTAGGAATAGTGTAATGTAGTGTAACGTAGGTAATATAATTTAGCAATTCAGTTGTAATTTCCAGTTGTTAAAGCTTGTATTTCACATTTCCTGTGGACTTTAACTTTCAAAAATCTCAATTTCAAGTTTACTTTTGTGATTCTCATTTTGGCATTTTTAAAGTAAAATTGACAAATTTACTTAATTAATGTTATAGGTTGTTGTTCATGTTCATTTCAGTCCCATTAAGCTCAATTTTATGTTTTTAAAAGATCTCAAAGCTTACTAAGTAGTCTTACTGAGTATTCCATAATTACTCAAAAAAAAATAGGCATAATTAGTTCATAAATAAAAAAAATAGTGTGCAATGATGATGGTAATTGGAGCAGGGAAGGTTTTGGAATAAGCTATGGTTGTAGTACCTCATGGGAGGTGTAGGATGAGTTAAAGATCCTTGGTTCTGTGTTTTCAGCCAAAATCCATGTTGTAAGCTCATTTCTAGTTTATTAGCATTTTACTGTAAACCTTATTAATCAGTGTTTATTTTAATGTGTTTGTGTTTATTTGGTACCTGTTAGTATTATTATTACTTAAAATACCTTGCTTGTTCATTTAAATAAAAAGTTGTTAAGTTTAAGAATTCCACAGTCAAATTAGCATAACTTAGGATATTAGTGTTTTGTTGTTTTTGTTGATGTGTGTGTGTTAAAATAAGTTTATTTAATGTTTTTAAACACTTGTGAATCAGAATTAGTGTTTGAATCAGCAAAATACATTGAAATCATCAAAACAGTCAACCTATAGGGGTGTTTGGTTTAGTGGATTGCACTAAGCATATGTGAGTTTCTTGGGTTGTCTTTGCTTGGAACATGTCATATCTAGTTTAGTTAGGACAGTTTAAACATAGAAAGTAGGTTTTGTTAGCCAAAAAGTCAAAATGGAAGCATAATCTTCCCAACAGTTCACTGTTGGGTGTTGTGAGGTACCAATTCCCTGATTTGAGCTAAGAACTAGGATTAGTTGTTTAATTTAGGTTTACTTAGGGTTAATAAACATCAAGTAATCAATTAGACTCAGTTTAGATTCACATAAGTCAACTTTTCAAGTTCCATCAAAAAGTCAAACTTGCATACCCTTCATAAAGTCAAAATTTCCATTTTCAGTTAAATGGTTACATTTTCTATATCACTTCTAGAGTTTAATTTAGCTTGAAAATAGATATGATTTGGATTTATGTGATATTTGGTTGCTTGTTCTTAATTTTCAAAAAGAATTTCAAACCTTTGAGCTTATTTGGTTGCTGAAAAATAAACTCAAAGTGACTTGCAGGGTAAGATAGTTGCCCTGTACCAAGAGAGTTAGGGTCTTAAGCCCTTTTTCATTAGCTGCTAACTTGTTCATTAGTAAATATTAGCTTTTGATTTTTGCTTTTCTTAGAAGCCCTTCTGGCATGCTATATGTATATGTGCTTATTTTCTATTTATTAGCTTGTCTTAATGCTTAAATTGTTCCTTCAAGTTCTTATCATTTCACATGTATACTGAATGGTCAGTATAGGTGACCATGTTCATAAGCTCTTTCTAAGCTTGTAAATGGGTCCCACAGTGAGCTTGTTGGTTCTTTGAGAAGCCCAGTGGCTAATATTCCTAGTTCCAAGCTTGTTAAGCTTTTTAGCTTATTAGATAAGCTCAATTGAGCCTGCAAAGTGGCCTGTGAGGCCTGTTTGTTCACAGCAGTACTTATAAGTGCTTATTTCATAATTCCAGCTTATTCAGTTTCATTTTCTCTTTTCTTTGGCTTCTATTAAGTTTATATCAATAGTCCTTAGCTTATTTCTAGCTTGTACTTAGTTATGTAGCTTATTTCAAGTCTCTTCAAGCTCAAAATTCCACTTAAGCTCAAAAAGCTTATCTGTGGTAATAATAAGCTCCCACTGAGCTTATCTTTGAGTTTCTAAAAACTTGTCTTTACAAAAACTTCATATTTTCAGTTGTTTAGTATGTTTGTAATATAAAAATTGAAAAAAAAATAGCAAAAAGTGGGGTTTGTAGGGATCGAACCTGGGACCTCAGATACACAACAGACACAACACAATGCCCCCTTCCACTAGCTATGGAGCACCAGTTCTGTCATATGTTTCCCTTTGAGTTTATTTAAGGACATTTGTTCCATTTGCTTATTAAAAACTGAATAAGCTTATAGCAGCTTATTTACAATAGCTTTTTCCATCTTTCTAATTTTCCTGTGTTCCTTATTAGTTAATTTAATTTCCCAAAAATTTTCATAATTTTCTAAAATAGTTTAGTATTTTTAATAATTAAATTTAGTTTTATTAATAATTAATTAATAATAAATAATATAAAAGTCAAAAAAATATTTTTCTTTTTCTCAAAATTTTATTTTATCGTTAGGATCGTAAAAATATAATTTTCATGTCCGTAGGGTTAACGTAGCTCAAATTTCACTTTTTATCTTGCGCACTCGCGTTTATTTTGATTTAAACGCGCGTTTTTAATTTTAAATACGTTCTAGGGTAATATAACTTTACGTTTTAGTTAATTTAGTTTATTTAAGCTATTTTCACTTATATTATCTTAGTGTAATCATTCAAACCACCCAATTACCTTTTCCTGTTCAAAACCACTCGATCACGAATTCGTTGTATTACAGATTTCACATCTCGTTGGGAAATACGACCCGGGGAAACACTGTATTCCACGGAAGCATCCGCCCTGAGCTATCTTTGACTTGTTAACCTTGGTTAATAATATCTGACGGTTCGGGGTCGATCAAATTTTGGCGCCGTTGCCGGGGAGGTGTGCTGCGTACAACGAATTTGGAAGCATACGTGGTTCTGAATATCAACTCATTGTACAAATACCATCAGTCTGTATATTTTTGTGAAAATCAATATCATAACTGAAAAGTTTACTAACACTTTTCCTAAAGTATTAAAAACACCAAAAAAAATTAAATAACAACAAAACAAATCGTGAAGTTAAATTATTTCGTTATCTTTAAAATCGCAACGTATACAAGTGGTTTAAGGAAGTTCTGACATTAAATTGCGAACTGAAGAGAGATCCATTCTTCTCTCCCGCCACCCTGCGAGTGATTTTAAAGGAACGATTTCGGTTAACGAATCGATTCCAAAAATATTTTCTAAGTTTTCAACAAACACAAAAAAAACAAAAAAATATTCATCTTTACCCTCTTACCTTTTTGATTCTTCATTTCTCACCCTCCAAAACCCTTTGATTCTTTCTATGTCTTATTCTCACCCTCTTGTCTGTCAATGGTGTGGTAGTGCTTGTAATGGTGGTAATTTCCCCAGTTGTGGCATGGTAGAGTCAGGAAACGGGTCTGTCTATAACCAGAATCCCTATTCCTACCATGACACGACTGATTCATTCCATCAGCTTCCACACCATGAGACTCAGCAGTTTTACTGTTGTGAGTACTGTGGTGGTTCACACTACAGTCTGATTGTCAATCGGGAAACACGCTTGTCTATGAGCAGGTTCCTGATAACAATTATGACTCCAGCACTTATGGCTCACAGCCACATCAGTTTTACTGTTGTGATTACTGTGGAGGTTCACACTTCAGCTCCGAATGTCAAACAAGGAATCCATTTCCTTGTAATAATAATGACTATTCGTACTATGACCAACCTCCACAGTACCAAATAAACCAAGCAACTCCTCAAACAAATGAAGATATCTTTCTGAAGGCTCTTGAGTCTTTGAAAGAAATTAAGGAGGAGTTGACTAAGCCGTCGTTTCAAAATGCACCAAGCTCTTCTTATATATCTCATGAGAAATCTATTGAAGAACGAGCTGCTAGAAACGATAAAACCATGGAAGAATTACTCATCCAAGAAAGAACAGCTAAAACACGTACCATATTTTCCAAAGCTGCTTTTCTTGATGATGATGCTACTGATGATGAGGAAACCATTGATATTCTTCAATTTTATAAACCTTCATCACGTTCATCAATTAAAATTCCATCCATGGTTATACAGGGAGATAAGAGTACGGAGGAATCCCTAGCAGAGAAACAAATGGAAAAATCCATGCATGCTAGCTCTCCTCAACTCCCTCTTCCTACTGCTATCACACCCGAGATTCCCACTCACTCTCTGAATATGGAGGATGAGCATCTTGACACAATTCCTGCAAAGGAATCGGACGAATTAATAAAGTCCAGTCTTGAGAACCTTATCCAGATCCCAAGAGAGTCACAGGGAATTCCTGATCATGTGTGTGATTTACCTTTCCCTCTTGAGTGTTCAAAAGATCAACTTGAGATTCTCTCCGATTCTAGCAATGATTGTACATCTAATGGAAACATTGAGTATGTTGAGGCATCACAATCACATGTTGATCCTCTTCTTGAGGAGTTCATTGATGAACTCACTCACATTGATCCACTTCTATCAGGAAGTAACAATGATCTCTTTGATTTCCTAGCTAATCTGGAAGAAATTGAAAATCTCTTATATCCTGATCCAACACTCAATTCTCATCCCAAAAATCCAAAAGAGAATATTAATCACCTTGTTCCCGAAACATTTAAAACAAATGAACAAGGATTCACAGATATACATCTTGTGAATGATTCTCTTCATGAGGAGTTCACCAGTGAACTCACTCACATCATTGGAATTAATAATCCAATCAATAAGGTAATTGAGCATAATGATCTACATCATTTGTTACCTGAGATTGAATCATGTTCCTTTGATGATACCGTGGTTGATTTCCTCCCTGAGAATAAAATCTTAAAACCCGGTATATTACATTGTGAGAAAACTCACATGGAGAAGTTTTCTTACATTAGGAGCTTCAATGCTAAAATTCATAATACGAAGATTATGAAGTATCCTTTTTATAAGTTAATCATGATTGATATCATGATTTTCTTATCTTTCTTCACGTACCCCGTGACTTCTCCACGTATCCGTCACTCCTTCAGGAGTGAGGATACTATCTTTGACCCCGGCATTTTTATCTAAGCCGGGGTACTTATCTCATCGGTGTGGAACTTTCACGTACTTCAATGTTTATCCAAACATCTTGAATGAAAGTCCGATAGAGATTGTTTGTCTATTCCACTTACTTCCCCATGAACCAATGAATACGGGGTCGAGTCAAACTAGTGACTCGGAAATCAAAAACATTAGCATCATGTACATAATAATAATAATAAATAAATAAATGAAAAAATGAATAGAAAATAAAAATGAAAAATGGTATTTCCACATTTAGCTTGTAATATTGCCTTTTTACGTTCAAAGATTCGGCATAAATAGCCGGGACTTTGAATATTGAGGACAATATTCAATTCTAAGTGTGGGGGGGGGGGGGGGGGGGGAATTCTTGCGAATTTGATTACATTACCCCCGTTTTTGGCCAAAATTTTAAAATTTTTTCATTTGGTTATCAGTCCACCATGTCTAATCCACATAAGGACTGGCTAATCTGAGAGCAAACGGCTCTTGGTAAAGATATCTCAAATCCGTTATGGCTGACAATTTGCCAAAAATTATATGGTACTCAACTCATCATATCCTTAAAAGTGAAGAGTTGACTAGCCCGCAAGGTTATGGCTTGTAGTAAAGGCTTTGGAAATTCCATATTGGTATTCAGCTCACCAAAGATAATATTTATAATTTATCTAAGAGTTGGCTAGTCCAAAAGCAAACGGCTTTTGGTAAAGACAAATCAAATCCGTTTACAGCTGATGATTTGCTTAAAATCATATGGTTATCAGTGTACCATAGTTCTTACTTGAACTAAAACATTTGGCTACTCCAAAAGTAATGGCTTTTGGTAAAGAGACATTAAAACCATTAAATTTTGAAAACGGGTTGTTATTGGATTATAGATTGCTAGGGACTAGCAATAGTTTAGTGTGGGGGATTGATGAGTTCATAAAAACTCATCATTTTTGTCCTGTTTAAAATACGAAAACAGTTAAAAACACACAGAATTACCACATAATAATATAAATATCTTTGGAATGTGTTTTTATATGTTTCAGGTGCAAAAGGATTGAAAACAGATGAAAAACGTGCAAAGTTTGCACAATTGGCAGAATCAGTCCCTGAACTTTCAAGAAATGTCAGAAATGGTCCCTGGGAAAGTTATTTTGAAGAAAAGTCAACAACAGTCCCCCATGAATCATGAAATAACAAATTTTACCCTTGAAAGTTCAAAATTGCACAAAATGGCAAAACAGGTCCCTTAAGTTTCAAACTTGACAATTCTAGTCCCTGGAAAGTTAATTTGGAAGAGAAAGTCAAAAATGGTCCTTGGGAATTCACAAGTTATCAAATTTGACCTTTGGATAAAAAGTTTGAGGAAATTACAGTTTTGGTCCCTGAAGTTTCAAAAATGGCAAAAACAGTCCCTAGGCATTTTAAAATTGAAAAACTTACATATATGGCCCTTATACTATTTATCCTGACAAATCAAGTCCATTTTGATAAACTTTTGGAAAATTACACTTTTACCCCTCAAACTTTAAAAATTGACAAAAATGGTCCCCGGTTGTTTTATTTTGGAAAATATCAAAAAGGTCCCTATATTATTACAACATGACAAAAATAGAACCTTTTGATAAAGTTGGAAAAATTACAGGTTTAGTCCCTTGGATTTTAGAAATTACATGAAAGGTCCTTGAGATACTTATATAAACCAAATGGACCCTTTTTAAATCCAAAAACAAACAAAACAAGCCTGGTCCATTTTTTACCCAAGCCCATATAACCTAAAGCCCAACTCCAAAAAAATAAAACCTGGTATTTTGTTTGACCATGGTTGACCCGTCCCCTTCCTCACCTCCACATCATGCTTCACCCTGCTACTACCTCCATCACTCCACCACTTGCCTCAACCTCCACCTCACTACACCCTCTGTCACCTCCACAACAAAACCCACCCTTGGGTTTACCTCAGAAGAGGACACCTAGCACACCTACACCCTGCCACCCCCTCTACCCTGCAAACAACCTGCAACACTCAACCTCCATACCCCCAGCTCACCCTTCCCACTCCATGTCCCATCCACCTCCAAAATTAACCAATAAACACCTTCACAGACCCCAATTGCTTCCAATTGCTTAAAATGCCTTTTCCCGCCAAAATGATTAAACAGTCAGGATCAATTCAGAGTCATCCAATGGTGGTGGGAAAGATTTATGGGACCCACAAGAACCTGTTTGAAGGCTATAAATAGAAGGGGATGCAGAAGAGAAGAAATAATTAGAGTAGCTTAGGAGTAGTGTAATGTAGTGTAACGTAGGTAATATAATTTAGCAATTCAGTTGTAATTTCCAGTTGTTAAAGCTTGCATTTCACATTTCCTGTGTACTTTAACTTTCAACAATCTCAATTTCAAGTTTACTTTTGTGATTCTCATTTTGGCATTTTTAAAGTAAAATTGACAAATTTACTTAATTAATGTTATAGGTTGTTGTTCATGTTCATTTCAGTCCCATTAAGCTCAATTTTATGTTTTTAAAAGATCTCAAAGCTTACTAAGTAGTCTTACTGAGTATTCCATAATTACTCAAAAAAAATAGGCATAATTAGTTCATAAATAAAAAAAATAGTGTGCAATGATGATGGTAATTGGAGCAGGGAAGGTTTTGGAATAAGCTATGGTTGTAGTACCTCATGGGAGGTGTAGGATGAGTTAAAGATCCTTGGTTCTGTGTTTTCAGCCAAAATCCATGTTGTAAGCTCATTTCTAGTTTATTAGCATTTTACTGTAAACCTTATTAATCAGTGTTTATTTTAATGTGTTTGTGTTTATTTGGTACCTGTTAGTATTATTATTACTTAAAATACCTTACTTGTTCATTTAAATAAAAAGTTGTTAAGTTTAAGAATTCCACAGTCAAATTAGCATAACTTAGGATATTAGTGTTTTGTTGTTTTTGTTGATGTGTGTGTGTTAAAATAAGTTTATTTAATGTTTTTAAACACTTGTGAATCAGAATTAGTGTTTGAATCAGCAAAATACATTGAAATCATCAAAACAGTCAACCTATAGGGGTGTTTGGTTCAGTGGATTGCACTAAGCATATGTGAGTTTCTTGGGTTGTCTTTGCTTGGAACATGTCATATCTAGTTTAGTTAGGACAGTTTAAACATAGAAAGTAGGTTTTGTTAGCCAAAAAGTCAAAATGGAAGCAGAATCTTCCCAACAGTTCACTGTTGGGTGTTGTGAGGTACCAATTCCCTGATTTGAGCTAAGAACTAGGATTAGTTGTTTAATTTAGGTTTACTTAGGGTTAATAAACATCAAGTAATCAATTAGACTCAGTTTAGATTCACATAAGTCAACTTTTCAAGTTCCATCAAAAAGTCAAACTTACATACCCTTCATAAAGTCAAAATTTCCATTTTCAGTTAAATGGTTACATTTTCTATATCACTTCTAGAGTTTAATTTAGCTTGAAAATAGAAAAGATTTGGATTTATGTGATATTTGGTTGCTTGTTCTTAATTTTCAAAAAGAATTTCAAACCTTTGAGCTTATTTGGTTGCTGAAAAATAAACTCAAAGTGACTTGCAGGGTAAGATAGTTGCCCTGTACCAAGAGAGTTAGGGTCTTAAGCCCTTTTTCATTAGCTGCTAACTTGTTCATTAGTAAATATTAGCTTTTGATTTTTGCTTTTCTTAGAAGCCCTTCTGGCATGCTATATGTATATGTGCTTATTTTCTATTTATTAGCTTGTCTTAATGCTTAAATTGTTCCTTCAAGTTCTTATCATTTCACATGTATACTGAATGTTCAGTATAGGTGACCATGTTCATAAGCTCTTTCTGAGCTTGTAAATGGGTCCCACAGTGAGCTTGTTGGTTCTTTGAGAAGCCCAGTGGCTAATATTCCTAGTTCCAAGCTTGTTAAGCTTTTTAGCTTATTAGATAAGCTCAATTGAGCCTGCAAAGTGGCCTGTGAGGCCTGTTTGTTCACAGCAGTACTTATAAGTGCTTATTTCATAATTCCAGCTTATTCAGTTTCATTTTCTCTTTTCTTTGGCTTCTATTAAGTTTATATCAATAGTCCTTAGCTTATTTCTAGCTTGTACTTAGTTATGTAGCTTATTTCAAGTCTCTTCAAGCTCAAAATTCCACTTAAGCTCAAAAAGCTTATCTGTGGTAATAATAAGCTCCCACTGAGCTTATCTTTGAGTTTCTAAAAACTTGTCTTTACAAAAACTTCATATTTTCAGTTGTTTAGTATGTTTGTAATATAAAAATTGAAAAAAAAATAGCAAAAAGTGGGGTTTGTAGGGATCGAACCTGGGACCTCAGATACACAACAGACACAACACAATGCCCCCTTCCACTAGCTCTGGAGCACCAGTTCTGTCATATGTTTCCCTTTGAGTTTATTTAAGGACATTTGTTCCATTTGCTTATTAAAAACTGAATAAGCTTATAGCAGCTTATTTACAATAGCTTTTTCCATCTTTCTAATTTTCCTGTGTTCCTTATTAGTTAATTTAATTTCCCAAAAATTTTCATAATTTTCTAAAATAGTTTAGTATTTTTAATAATTAAATTTAGTTTTATTAATAATTAATTAATAATAACTAATATAAAAGTCAAAAAAATATTTTTCTTTTTCTCAAAATTTTGTTTTATCGTTAGGATCGTAAAAATATAATTTTCATGTCCGTAGGGTTAACGTAGCTCAAATTTCACTTTTTATCTTGCGCACTCGCGTTTATTTTGATTTAAACGCGCGTTTTTAATTTTAAATACGTTCTAGGGTAATATAACTTTACGTTTTAGTTAATTTAGTTTATTTAAGCTATTTTCACTTATATTATCTTAGTGTAATCATTCAAACCACCCAATTACCTTTTCCTGTTCAAAACCACTCGATCACGAATTCGTTGTATTACAGATTTCACACCTCGTTGGGAAATACGACCCGGGGAAACACTGTATTCCACGGAAGCATCCGCCCTAAGCTATCTTTGACTTGTTAACCTTGGTTAATAATATCTGACGGTTCGGGGTCGATCACCCATATACCACAATCTCCGAAAACCCCACCTTGCTTAGGAACTCGCTCAGCGTTCTTAAATGAAATTGTATATTTTGCGGAATCGATTCCCTTTTTATTGAATACATTTGTCTTTTCAAGCACATACGGAAGTTTAACCTGTTTAAAAATGTAACAACCAAATATGATTGATGTATCAACCCTGAAGCATAAACTAATGAAAATAACTGATATATTTTAACAAAGCAAAGATCATAAAACACATTAACTAGGAAGTGAACACAACTTTTATATTGTCGCAGTCACTACCATACAACTCTAATTATAACATACATACGTGCTACTCGTAATAACTAGTATATAGAACCATCTTGTTCAGTCAACAGAATCAACGACTCCTTGTAGGGCACCATGTAGAAAGTACCAACATCTCCTTCAACACAAACATTATGAAACTGTTGTGACCAATGTTGGTAGACTTCTAGGGTGTGTTCAGCTTGGAACGGCGTCTCCACCTCAATTATAGGTTCATCGAAAATGGTAAACCCCAGTAACTTTAGGCAACAATGGGTCACATTGGTGAAGTTTAATAAAATCCTTCTTGTAAGAGAAGTACCCTCCAACTCTAACATCCTAACAAAAAACACGTTGTTCACATCTGAGAGGATGTTTCCATGAATAACAACAGCGCCTCTATGAGCAAGTATTGTGAAAGGGATTGGTAGATGGACTCTTATACATTCAGGAATCTGGACTTCTAGAAATGTTTGAGTAATCATATCAAACGACATCAGCATGTAACGTTTGTAGGAGGGACCATCAGATTCATGTTGAACAATGTTTTCGCTAGCGACCCAGAAAATATGTCTACCGATTACTGCTTGCGAGGACCTTTTCAGACATATCGATTCACGGGGAGTATTTTGCGGTTCTATAGGCCTCCAATGTTTTGTGGCAAATGAAAACACGGTAACAAACCATTTGCCATGTCCGGTTTTAGGTAAAGAAATGTGTAGAACGGTAGGATCCAGATTTTTGGGAGAAACACCAAAGGCAATAAAAGATTTACAACCACTTTTATTTCTTAACCAGTTTGGGACCATTAACCCAACAGATTTCCTTAATGATGGGTTCCAAATGACAATGCTCTTATAATAAGAATGAAAAACCAAACTCCTTCACTTGTACCGACTGATGTAAGGTCAATGTAAGGGAAGTTCATAAAGTCAAAAGATCGTGGGAAAGAAGGAACAATTAAATTGAGTGGGTGGAAGGAAAGATCGTCATCAACGAGATACAAGTAAGCAAAGTGACCTTGGTCATAGGTTAAAGTAAAACGATAGGTTTGACTCGGACGAACACCGTACCCAATAACGAAGTTTTGACTGTCTATGGAATTCTTCCAGCTTTTAGAGACGGTTCGGAACTGAAGTAAAGCCTTTACGGGAAGTCTGTTCATGATTGAAACTTGTATTTCAAAAGGTATGTAGTCGGACATTTTTGGTGTTTAGGTTAGTTATGTGAGAGTTGGGTTTTGGAATCAGATTTTATTGTGAAAGAAAAGACAAATTGTTTGGAATCAGGTTTTATTACAACAAAGAGTGAAAGGCAAGCTTAAGAGTCGCATAACAAGAATATTTTAAAATAGGAGATCATTTATTTCAGTCACCCACCTTCATAGGTTAGCCCTAGTTTACCCCTTCTATTTATGCCAACTTTGCAGTTCATTAAATAACTATTTGTTCACATAATAACTAATTTACTAACACATAATATAACTAGTTAAGCTAGTTAGTATTACCTTTAAACAATCCCGCATGTTGACATACCATGAACGCCATTCAGTTTTGTGTGTCTCACCGCTGTCATAAAATGTAACCACACCAGTGCGAATATCAAACTGTGCGACAAGCCAGTGGCGGAACGGTTCGTTAATAGGAATTAAAACCTACACCGACCCAAATAGTACCATGGGATGTGTTAATATGTGGAATCATTCTTGTAATATACAGACTAGTATCGTACAGTTATTATAATGAAAATTATAACAATAACACATGGTATGTAGGTGTAAGGCATCAAACATTCACCTGCTCAACATCAGCCCATGGAATACTGTATGTTTTCCCGTTAGCATACCAAAGTGGCATGGATTTTTGGAGGAGTAGTTGAACAAAGTAGCTGCTAACCATTGCCCAGTTAGCATTTCCAGGTCTTATGTGCCACATGTACCTCACCCAGAGTTCTATGTGTTGTTGAAAAAACAAACGCAATTTGGTGGGTTAAAAGAACTACAAGACATACATTACAGTAATGTTATTTTAGTTTGTTATTAATAAAGTTAAATAAAGGGTTTTTTGTATGTTTAATAACCTCATCCGTGATCCAACCTCTTCTAGGTGGATCTAAGCAAACTAAACTTTCCCAGAACCTACGGTCAACGCAAACATCTTCACACCATGGAAACTTACAATAAAGCGGTCCAGGCTGTCCAAGAAAGAAATCATAATCCTCACTTAAATGAACTGTGTTCATAGTAGAGTTACATCGACTAAGGTCCTGAATAAAATAAAAGTTTATGTCAGTGTACAACACATCAACTTATAAAACATGCATCGTCTAAAGGACATAAATTGCAATCTAAATGTAAATATATGAAAATAGTGTTTTATACCTCTTCCCAAGTTTCAACATCTTTGAGTAAACCCGTCATATCTGGATCTACGACGCCGTATGGTCTTTTCCTATGAGACTTAATATATTTCTCTGACCAATAATAAGATGATACGTCCTGTGAACCGTCCGTCCACTTTGTAGGACCTAACCGCTGCCTGTACCTTCTCATATGAGCTGAATTCATAAACTCCCTTGAATTCTTCTTCTTCTCAGCTTCAAGAGTCGCCTTCCTTTCTTGTTCGGCTCTAATTTTTTTCCCTCCTCAAAGCGCAATCTATTCTCCTCTTCCAATATCTTTTCTTCTTCTAGACGCCATTTTTCTTCATCATCCAATATCAACCTTAATTCATCTTGGAGAAAACAGTCCTGTCAACAATGTAGATATATGCATAATAAGAATGGGAAAGTCGAATGCTAATTGTTTAGAGATTGGTTTGTGGAAAACTAGAAGGGGGGGTTGAATAGTTTTCCCTTCTTTTTCGTTTTATAAAAACTTTGTTTCAAAATGTTGATTAGAATTTATTCAATTGTTTGTTTGAAAAACCTTCAATTAGATTTTAGTATAAAAGCAACATATAATCAATATGATCAATTATATATGTGAACTTTTAGATTAGTTTTCAAAACTTAGTTTTATGAATGAAGCATAGATCAAACTTTATGTGTATAAGTTTTCCTTTTAAAATCTTAAAACGTTTTGTATCAAATTATCGATTAAGTTAAGCTCAACATGAGAAGTGTTAAATATATATATTAGTCCATTTGACCATAACATACAATTATATGTCCTATCACACTATTAACTTCTATGTAAAACACATTCAATCATCACAACAATATAAGCAACAATTAAGACATATAGGCAAGCATAGATATAAAGCGATAAATGCAAGAATGAATGAAAAGAGATGAGAGAAAGAACATGCAAACCGAACACGATGATTTATAGTGGTTCGGCTACAAGGACACCTTCCTTGTTCCTACTCCACTCCCCGAGTCACCTACTCGAGAGTTTTCTTCACTACTCAACAAGCTCCCTTATGGCGGAGAAAACCGTACACACCAATATACACACCAATTTACACACCAATCTTCACACCAATCTACACACCAATCTACACACCAATCAACTTCTTCAAATCTATCTACTTCACAACTAACTACTCCACACCTATCTTCTTCACACCAATCTAGTTCCTAACTTATCTTCTTCACACCAAAAGTATATTCACACCTTCAAGGCACTAATGTCTTGACACCTTCAAGCCACTAATGTCTTCACAACTTCAATGCACTAATGTCTTGACACCTTCAAGGCACTAATGTCTTCACAACTTCAATGCATTAATGTCTTGACACCTTCAAGCCACTAATGTCTTCACAACTTCAATGCACTAATGTCTTGACACCTTCAAGACACTAATGTCTTCACAACTTCAATGCATTAATGTCTTGACACCTTCAAGCCACTAATGTCTTTACAACTTCACATAAGCACTAACTAGATCCTAATACATCTTTGGGTTTATGATAGGGAGGATACTTCTCTTGCACTTTAAGTGATGAAAGATTGGATCACTTGAAACAAAGATTAATAATCTTATGATCAAAGGGTTTTAGAAGGATGTTTAGAGAGAATTGGATCTGAAAATATTTGTGCAAAAGGTTGGAAAAATTCCAGGTTTGAGGTGGTATTTATAGGGAAAAATTTCTGACAAAATCTGACAGGGGAGCGTGGCCGGTCCCCTTAATTGTGTGCCGGTCCCCTTAAAATTAAGGGGGCCGCCCCTTATAATTAAGGGGGCCGCCCTACTGAAACGGCCAGATTTTCTGTCTTTTAGTGGGGAAAGTTTATTTGGTGAAAAACTAACTAATTTTGGTTAAAAGTTTGAAATCATATATTTAGTATGATTAAAACATTTTTCTTTATTACCAAAAGTGTTTTTCAAAAATATATAATAAGTTTATATAATTAAATAAACTTTGTATTAGTTAATTAAATACCCCTTTGATCATGAAATGTATTAAACACTTGTTTATCCATACCTTAAGTGATTGTTGAAGCATACTTGAGACGTTGAGATGTCGAGGCTTGTTGACGTAAGAATGCATAGATGAATTGTGATCACAAGTAACTTAAGCACTTTACGTTATATGTTGTAACTTACATTTTTGTCATCATCAAAACATGAAGAGGATGTTTAGATTAAATATCGTAATATTCATGCCAACAATCTCCCCCTTTTTGATGATGACAAACTATGTAAACTATAACTTATAGTAAAATGTATAAGTTACTTGTTTACACTTCTTCTCCCCCTTTTGTCGAAGCAAAAAGGTGGATTCTAAATGACACTTCTACAATGCTTGAACTCTTGAGATAGAATGTAAAAGGCGAGCTTGCATCATCGTAAGTGAAGCCTTGATCCTATCAACCTCAATGCTCCCCCTTGGTGTATGCTCCCCCTTGGTGTATGCTCAAAACTTGTTTTGGCTACCAAAGAATCGAGCGGTGAATTAATCCTTCAAAACAAAGTTAGTAGACAAGTGCACATGTATATAATGAAGATAATGGATATATGCATGAAACTAATAGGGGAACAATATATGGACATATTAGGTATATGCACTAAAAGTATGACACATGCAATTATTGTTTTTAAAACAAAACCTAAATCCAAAAGAAAATTTAGAATCTAATGCAAAGATTAGAACCTAGGAAAATGTAGGGGAATGAGGAGGGATGAGCGTGAATGTAAAGGGAAGGTGATGACAAAGGGTTGACAATTATGGTTTGGATTAATATATCGTTCGACAAGGATGGATGATAGGGAATCATGGGATTTTTAGGTGTTTTGTTGGTTGAAGACCGAAGGTGGATATGTGAAATGAGGTGGTGATGAGTCGACAACACTTGATCATGAGTCGACAACACTTGAAGCTTGGATTTCTTCATTGTGTTCTTCACTTGCTAGTAAGTGGAAATGACGCATTTCGTAATGAAATTCACTTGGATGAGGTGGTGATAACTTTTGGTGGTGGAGATAATTGTGAGTTGATATATTCTTTGATGGATGGAGTGGTGGATTTGAAGTGAGGTTTGTTGGTTGAGGGTTTTGATGTTGTTCAAGTGATGGGGTTTGTTGAGATCTAGTAAGAAGATACTCAATTCAGGTAAAGTGCTCATTCAAAGCAATGGTATGTTGTTGAAGGAAGATGCAACAAGGGCAATTGTTAACATGCTTCTCAATTTGGTTAATGTTATGTGGTGATGATGGTGAGCTTGATTGAGGTGGATCCAAATTGCGTTGAGCAAGATGTAATGCTAAAAGAGCACTAAGCTCATGAGTCTCTTTTAGCTCCTCAACGAACTTCAAGTGTTCGGAGGAAGGTGATGGTGGTGGAGCATGATAATTGTCTTGGGTGAAGGTTTGCACATGCAACATGGGAGTGGCATGTGAGGTTGTAGGAAGTGGTGGTACTCTAGGTGGTGTGAGGTAGAAGGATATATGTGAGTGAGTGTCATTTCCCTTCCCGTTAAATTCATGCTCATCCGGATATATTATGAGACTAATATGACCTATCGGAAAATGACACTAAGGTTCATATGAAATAAGGGTGTAGGATCTAAAAGAAATAAAAATATACCTAGATGAATGATACATATAGAGTAAATCATGTAAAGGCATACAATCAAATCACATAGGAGCAAATAAACATCAAGAAATAACATATATGCGATATGCCATAAATCTAGGAATGAAATCATCTAATGAGAAGCAAAGTTCATAAAAGTAAGCTTAGCGTTAGGTACATTTAGGAAGAGCGATTTAATCAAGTTGGAGAATGAGTATGAGACTATTACTAGTGGTGCTCAATTCAGGCTAAACACGACCATTTTTACGGGTTACACACACCCAACTTCTCACATAGAAGCAATCCAACCGTTAGGTTAAATTGAGTTTCTAGTCAATAGATTCTCCAGTAGTCATTCTCTTTTTAGAAGAAATTGAGTTCCTAAATTCACCTATCGAAGAGTACCAAATATGAAGTTTGCTTGATTCACTAGTACTTGGCATAATGTGACTCAAACACCATGTTTTTATGAAGGTAAGTCTACATGATATATTTTACTCACAATCCCAATAGAGATGTGTTAAATGTTAAGATAAAAGTAAATGCAAAGTTTTAATCTTTTGTTCATGATTAACCGGTTATTTGGTTTTGATGACATATTACTTGATTTAATAAATGTGCTTTGATTTATGAATGCTCCTTAGCATATCTTGAAAAATGAATCTCATTAAGATTATTTATCTTAAACGAGATTGTGATTCACAAATGATATCAAAACTAGACATTTATATATTCTAAAGCAAATATTATTTTCTATGATTTTTGCCAATGTTATATATCATAATTTAACTAGTATTTGAAACAAAATGAAGTTTACTTGTTTATGCATTGTGACAAGTTGTTTTTCAATTCTAATAACTTAAATTATTTCAAAAAGAAAAGTGTAGTGCATTATCTTGTAACACAACCATTCATGCTACAAAGAAAATGAAATACATATAATATATAGTGTGTATTGTTCTTAAATATGTATTTTATCTTGTGGTGATAATTTTAAGTAGTGTGAGCAAAGTTTACATATGTTGTTAGTTTGCTCATGTTTGGTTTTTCGGATATGACACATTTATCCATTGCATTGCAATGTAAATTGCTTGAATATTTCGGACGAAACATCCAAGTCGTCAATCCTACTTCATTGTATATTTTATAAATGTGTTTAAAATATTATTCTAATATTTGGAACACAATTATTGGACAAGTAGATTCAATATGACATTATCAACACAAGTGTGAGTTATGATTCAATGCATACTCTTTTCATCTACAAAGGATGTAAATATTTTCATATCAATCTAGTGTGATTGAGTATGTAGATTCAAGACTATATCATTTGATGTAATCTTGAAACTTAAACAAATAACAATCCAATTTCTTGTCCATACTCAAAAACATGTCAATTAGATTTGATGAATATATCAACCATAATTTGAATAATGAATTGATATAATATCAAGATCTTTCTTGACCCTCACAAACACTCATTTAAAATAAATAGGCATTTTGATAGTGTGTTCCATTAATCCTAAGATTATTTATGAGTGAGGTTGGTGAATGATTGAAATTTGACTTATTACTTCATGATTGTTATAAGTTTTGTTTATGTGAAAGACTCTTCATAGTTACTTATAATGAACACACTTAGATTTTGAAAATACTTTTTCTTTTATATTACTACTAATATTTTACAAAGATTCAATTTGTCATATTAAACAACTTAAGGTAAAACAAGGTAATTTGTTGAAAATGTTTAAGTGTGTTGTTAAGAATAGATTAAATTGATTGAAATATTTAGGTGATTAGATTTAACTCATTTACAAGATGTTTGAGTAACATTAAGCCATCTATTCCTATATGCAATGCAAGCATAATTATGCAATCCTAACGCAAGAAATCTAGCATAAGATCAAGTTAAGTATAAGCTGGATAACTAACTATAAACTAATAGAGTACAAGGCACATATGCTAAGATATTCAAATAGCTAAATTACAAATAGCAACGATTAGCAAAGTAAAATCACAAATGAGTTCACATAGCACATAAAACACTTGTCGTCGTTTTGTGTTTTATATATACCAATGTTTACTTAGCTCGATTTTATTTGAAAATAAAAAAGTTTCCTATCCATTTTAAAATTTAATAAAGATCAATATTTTGAAAACATAAATACTTAATTTTTCAGAGATATATCGACTAGGAATGCCCGACTCGAAGGAAAAGTTGAAATACAAGTTTTATGTTAAAACAAGACTCAAATTTTTGACCTTCGTGTAGTATTTTAACTTTCTGACTTATTTAAGTTTGTAATGGTTACTTGTAAGTATTTTTAAATGAAAGTAGACTCAATTACCTTTAAAACGCCGGGTGGCACGACTTCTACGGAGTTACGGTTAATTTTATATGATATTTCAAAGTTTTTGAAAAACTGTCGAACAGACAGGCGGACCCCTTAAATTTAAGGGGGCCGCCTAGTATTTAAGGGGGCCGCCCAGACAATTAAAGGGGCCGCCCATCTGATACTCAAAAATGCAATTTTTGTTAAAAATTGTTTTCTGACTTTGTGGAAAGGTGTGTAACTTTCTGATTTTAAAAACGAACATATAACACTTGTTTTATGTATAATCTTATCTCGAGCTAGTATAATTAGTGTATATAATATCAAAACTAATACAAGTTAATCAACAAAACACTTTTCATATTAAATCCTCCTTAATGGGTAATTTGATACATGGATCGTACTCAATTTTTAAAACCATTTGTTTTGAAAATTTGAGCGACGTGGCTCTGGTACCAATTGTGGAAAACTAGAAGGGGGGGTTGAATAGTTTTCCCTTCTTTTTCGTTTTATAAAAACTTTGTTTCAAAATGTTGATTAGAATTTATTCAATTGTTTGTTTGAAAAACCTTCAATTAGATTTTAGTATAAAAGCAACATATAATCAATATGATCAATTATATATGTGAACTTTTAGATTAGTTTTCAAAACTTAGTTTTATGAATGAAGCATAGATCAAACTTTATGTGTATAAGTTTTCCTTTTAAAATCTTAAAACGTTTTGTATCAAATTATCGATTAAGTTAAGCTCAACATGAGAAGTGTTAAATATATATATTAGTCCATTTGACCATAACATACAATTATATGTCCTATCACACTATTAACTTCTATGTAAAACACATTCAATCATCACAACAATATAAGCAACAATTAAGACATATAGGCAAGCATAGATATAAAGCGATAAATGCAAGAATGAATGAAAAGAGATGAGAGAAAGAACATGCAAACCGAACACGATGATTTATAGTGGTTCGGCTACAAGGACGCCTTCCTTGTTCCTACTCCACTCCCCGAGTCACCTACTCGAGAGTTTTCTTCACTACTCAACAAGCTCCCTTATGGCGGAGAAAACCGTACATACCAATATACACACCAATTTACACACCAATCTTCACACCAATCTACACACCAATCTACACACCAATCAACTTCTTCAAATCTATCTACTTCACAACTAACTACTCCACACCTATCTTCTTCACACCAATCTAGTTCCTAACTTATCTTCTTCACACCAAAAGTATATTCACACCTTCAAGGCACTAATGTCTTGACACCTTCAAGCCACTAATGTCTTCACAACTTCAATGCACTAATGTCTTGACACCTTCAAGGCACTAATGTCTTCACAACTTCAATGCATTAATGTCTTGACACCTTCAAGCCACTAATGTCTTCACAACTTCAATGCACTAATGTCTTGACACCTTCAAGACACTAATGTCTTCACAACTTCAATGCATTAATGTCTTGACACCTTCAAGCCACTAATGTCTTCACAACTTCAATGCACTAATGTCTTGACACCTTCAAGACACTAATGTCTTCACAACTTCAATGCATTAATGTCTTGACATCTTCAAGCCACTAATGTCTTTACAACTTCACATAAGCACTAACTAGATCCTAATACATCTTTGGGTTTATGATAGGGAGGATACTTCTCTTGCACTTTAAGTGATGAAAGATTGGATCACTTGAAACAAAGATTAATAATCTTATGATCAAAGGGTTTTAGAAGGATGTTTAGAGAGAATTGGATCTGAAAATATTTGTGCAAAAGGTTGGAAAAATTCCAGGTTTGAGGTGGTATTTATAGGGAAAAATTTCTGACAAAATCTGACAGGGGAGCGTGGCCGGTCCCCTTAATTGTGTGCCGGTCCCCTTAAAATTAAGGGGGCCGCCCCTTATAATTAAGGGGGCCGCCCTACTGAAACGGCCAGATTTTCTGTCTTTTAGTGGGGAAAGTTTATTTGGTGAAAAACTAACTAATTTTGGTTAAAAGTTTGAAATCATATATTTAGTATGATTAAAACATTTTTCTTTATTACCAAAAGTGTTTTTCAAAAATATATAATAAGTTTATATAATTAAATAAACTTTGTATTAGTTAATTAAATACCCATTTGATCATGAAATGTATTAAACACTTGTTTATCCATACCTTAAGTGATTGTTGAAGCATACTTGAGACGTTGAGATGTCGAGGCTTGTTGACGTAAGAATGCATAGATGAATTGTGATCACAAGTAACTTAAGCACTTTACGTTATATGTTGTAACTTACATTTTTGTCATCATCAAAACATGAAGAGGATGTTTAGATTAAATATCGTAATATTCATGCCAACATGGTTGACTAAATTGCCTGAACAACAGCGTCATCAGGGTCAACTTCATTGGCGGACGAAATCAATTCAAGGAAGTCATGATTTAGTTCATCACATAACTCAGCACTTAGGTTGCGGAAAATGTCATTAAACTCCAAAGTATCATGTGCAAGTGAATATACTTAAAGTGTACTCAAAATTGAGCCATATGTGAATGAATGGTAGTGGTAGCAATTAAAAGTGTATGCAAAATTATATTAATTGTTACCGAAACACCCCCAATTTTCTCACGTCCGAGAACCTGCAAATTAATTAGTAAAATGGTTATACATACTTAACACAAACTAGAGGATTAAGATTCGTATCATGCTATTTACTTACGGAGATTACCTGAATAATAGCTTCAAGTTTGAAGACACGGACATTCAATTGGCTAATCACATGATCCTTAAGCCTGATCTCTTTGTTAGTACTAGTCTCAGTCCTGTCAACAATTGGCACGTCACTACAACGGATACGACCACGCTTGCGTGCTGCAGCACACTTTTGTAGATACACATCGTAAGGATGTGACGCTCTATTTGGGGGAGCCCTAGGTACGTATTCCATTGAAAATTTCCGAAAATTTATATACCAATCAGATTGCTGCTCGGATATAGTATGTTTGAGATCATAAATAACCTTCGAGTCCTTGACAATATAAGCCAGTAATAAGATTTGTAGATATGAAAATATATGACAATACAAGCAAAAGATACAAACTGAATACCTTTCCGAATAAGAAACCATAATCTGATCGTTTGAAAATGTGGTTCCGGGACCACGCTAATCCCCTTGGTGTCACATCTGGAACCTTATTCCACCATTGTTTGCTGTTTTCAAAAGACTCCAAAATCCATATCTATGCATAACATAACGTTCCATAAAAGTTAGTAAACTAAAGTTACAAACATTCACCTTGATTGCATGCATATTGATTCACTAACCTTGAAAGCCCAAACAAAACCAGATAGCGTATACGAGGGAATATAGTTCCTACAACTGTTTAGGCCACGTAGGTTAGACCATTTTTGCTTCTGTACTGCATTTAGCATTTGGTCATACAAATGACGCCAGATATGCTCACCCCATGGAAAAGCATTCCACTCTTCCAGGTTTTCAACCAACCTCAGCAATGTGTCTTCAACATGATCTGTCAACAGACGACCCATAAAAACCACCTCTAACAACAAAAGCAAACATACACGAACTGCGTCATCATCAGAAAGCTTACTAAACAACTCTTCATCCTCAATGACACTTAAAAGATCCAAGTTCGAAACTTTTACAGCTGCCCTGTTTGGAAATACTCTTGATAGAATTTTAACCTCCCCGAAAGTAAATAACCCAAATGATACAGTTCCAAAATGGAATCCTATTATAAGTGAAAACTCGGGTCGACCAAAATGTAGACTGTGACCTTCAACAGAGTATACAAGCGGCGTATCATAATGATGATCATCTACATGTGCTTGTTTTTGCAGTATATAATCAATTATACGCGGTTCATGGTCAAAAAACTTGAGATCCAACCATTTTCCAAAGCACGTCATCATAAACATTTTTCTTATCTTTTTATTCAGTTTTTCTTTAACTAAACACAAGTATTTCAACTTGCTTCTGATTAGGACATTTGATTCATATTCCTATCGGATAGAAATATAAATGACGTGTTAATAAAAGCTAATAAAACTGGAAAACAAACACCATATAACACATGTAATTGATTCAGAGTATTGGACATTCTTAACGTAATTACCACACAACTATAATTGATTACGAGTAGTCCTATAAGTGATTAGTACACAATTGTACTTTGAACCATCACTCCCTACCTCATTCACATGGCAAGGCTTTTTTATTTGCATAACGGCTGCACAAAACAACCACTATGCACAAACGTTGTCATGAGAATGAGTTAGCGAGGGACAGTTCAAAGTTCAAATGTATACCAGTATGATAACGTAAGATTAACAATAGAAAGGATGAAGGAGTGTGGAATGTCAACAACAATACCGACTATATAATCAATTAATGTTGGTGCGCTTGATACTGGTCACTTTTTTGGCCTACAAACATAACTAAGGTGTTATGTATCATCTTTGTAAGGTGTTATGTATCATCGTAGTAAAGATTAAATTAACAATAAATAGCGTAGATAGTTAACAAAGCATAAGAAACATTGCATTAACGTATGTACAAGCATGTTACAAAATGGGCTGATAACACAGCCTAACTTGAAAACCTACGGTAATACAACCATACACAAACCAAACTTAAAACTTCACCCTAGAAACAAAGACCAAACGCTTCACAAAAGAGGACCATGAATGACACAAGATGCACAAGAGAGCACTACTGCAGAACCATTCACTGGTTCTGGTTGCGCATCTTCACCACAAAGGCAATCTTCCTCATTATCTTAATCTGGATCTCATTCATGGCACTCATAAGCATCCTGCACCGGGCGAGATCAGCATCCTGTTGTTGCCTCAGAACCTGGGCACTCTCATATGCAATAACTGATCTTGTCAAGCGATTCAGTTCCCCAATGTATTCAGCCCTTTCCTGAACACGGAGAGACAACTCAGATGCCAAGGCGTGCAGGTTACCTACAAGAGCAAAGCCCCTTGCATTTTCACGCTCAAAGAGCGTAATCATCATATCCCTAATGTAATGGGAGTTGGATGCACGGACCAGCTCAGCTAGCCTGGTCTCTTGCAGTTGGTTTGCAGGTGGGTGCATTGGAACTGGTCGTAACACTTGAGGTTGGTCTTGAGGTGGGTGCATTGGAGTTTGTTGTGCCACAGATGTTATGGATGTTGTTTCAAATGGTTGAAGCTGGTTTTGTTGGGGGGTCATTTGCCATTGTGTTGGATTGGATAAAGACTTATTTCTTCTTAGTGAAGTTTTCTACTTTTGTGATATGCGACTTAGACTCTTTGGCACCCTATTTATAGTAAAAAACTAATCATAAACTAATGCACAAAACCCTTCTATTAATCATACTCTACAGTTGGGTCATATCAAAGTTCTTAATAATGACAGGGAACTTAAATGTGCATCTGTTTGGGCTTTGAGAGGCTAACAACCATGTCAAATCACAATTAAACCCATAAATTTCTAATTTTGTGATATTCAACTTACACTCTTTGGCACCCTACATATAGTAAAAAACTAATCATAAACTAATGCACAACACCCTTCTATTAATCATACTCTACAGTTAGGTCATATCAAAGTTCTTAATAATGACAGGGAACTTAAATGTGCATCAGTTTGGGCTTTGAGAGGCTAACAGCCATGTCAAATCACAATTAAACACATAAATTTCTAATTTTGTGATATGCAACTTACACTCATTGGCACCCTACATATAGTAAAAAACTAATCATAAACTAATGCACAACACCCTTCTATTAATCATACTCTACAGTTGGGTCATATCAAAGTTCTTAATAATGACAGGGAACTTAAATGTGCATCAGTTTGGGCTTTGAGAGGCTAACAGCCATGTCAAATCACAATTTAACTCACCAATATCCATTTGCAATGAATTAAACATATTTAAATTGCTTAAATCAGATGGCTGTACAGTTGCATTCAAACTGGGTTTATTTTCAACTCGGCCACTTCACACACTACCAATACAACTATAAAATTAAAATGAAACATATATTCATACAACATATTACATATCCAATCTAAACCACCTTACATATACAAACACATTCACCAAATAAGCAAATAACCACAAAAAACAGAGCAACTATTTAAAGTAAATAAAAACCCACATCATGCAATTTACACCTTCACAGAGCTGCATAGTAATGATCATAAAAAGGACAATACCAATTACTACTCCCATGTCCAATCCAAGTTAATTAAATAAATGATAAAAAGGACAATACCATTATGCAACATACGCTTTCATACTTCCAACCATACAACTTGCTAATACACTGTATAACCCTAAGAACAGCCTAATCCATATACAAAAAATTAACTAAGCAAAAGGATAAATGATAGATCGTATTAAATCGTAGGCATGCAAACTAGTAACATACAACTATGACGGTCGTCGAGCAATTACCTTGGGAACCCACATCTTTTCAGTCGTTCTTGTAAATGTTAACGATTATATAAATAACTAATACAAAAACGGCTCTAAAGGTTTATTATGAATTTTGTCGTTTGAGTTGCAAGGTTACTAGTGGGAAGCGTATCTAAGAAGAAGATCTACAATATTAAGTGAGGGGGAGTGGGGGACTAGTGTCCTCAACACACTATATATCTATTTATTAAAAAAAAATATTTTCAAATTTGACTTAAAATTTCATATTTTGTAATTCAAAATTTAAAAATTTTGAATTTTTGTTTTGAAATTTTACCACCAAAACATAAATTAATTACAATTTAGTTTTTAATTTAATATTAATGGGAAGAGTACTCAACACACTACTTAATATTATATTATTTGTAAGGTACAAAGTGCATAACAAAGTACATATGTCAAATCGATTTTAAAATATTTAGAATTTATTACTTAATTTAATAATAATTTAGTAAGGAGTACTCAACACACTACTTAATATAATTTTATTTAAAAAGTACAAATCGCATAAAGTACATATGACAAATTTGCATAATAGTACAAGTTACAATATATGCATGTCAAATCGAATTTTGTACAATTCGCATAAAAGGTATAATTACTATTACAAATGTCAAATCGAACAAAAGTTGTACTAGTTGCATAGAAAAATAACCAATATTTTATTTGCAAAATATGGTACAAGTTGCATAAAAGGTACAAATACTATTTCAAATGTCAAATCGAAAAAAAGTTTGTACAGTTCGCATAAAAGGTACAAATACTATTGCAAACATCAAATCGAATTAAATTGTACAAGTTGCATAAAAAATAATGTATATTTTATTTGCTATAATGGTACAAGTTGCATAAAAAAATAATGTATATTTTATTTGCAAGAAAAAGGACACTTACACATAGTACTAGTTGTAAGAAAAAGGACACTTACACAAGTGTACTTGGGTCTTACACACACTTACACACATATACTTGATTTTGGGGCAAAAAATGACCATATGAACATAATGGCATAAACCGCATAAGTCGAATGGGGCAAAACCCTTTACTCGAATTCACATGGGGCTAGGCTTGAAGCATGGTCTATTCCATGGGCCAAATACACAATTACCCGTAAGTATATGCCTCCAACTATGCATTCATATTTGCAGTTAGACATCACTTATTCGGTTATTCCCTTAGTTGTCAATGACAGGAGGTGGCAAGTTCACACATTGTGTACTTATAAATGGGTCAATTTGGTACTCCATTGTATCCCTGATTGTTAAACTCGATAAATTGCGTTCAAAGGTAAATAAATCAAATTGGTTAAAATTCGCCCAAAGCATATTTATAGTGCACGCTCTCCTAAATCATTTAAACTGAAGCAATGACATTATCTTGTACGTCTCGAAGTGCATGGGCTTTGAAGAAACAACTTTCATGTGTTTTGACTACATATTAATAGACACTTACATGTAAATCTTGTAGCAACTATTTTCCAATCAAAATACTTAAAGAGCAATCACAATTAAGATATACATAAGTAAAAGAATCCAAATAACATCGCAAAAACTAATCTCATTTAAGACCAACTTAAGTCTCTTGGAACAAAACTTACAAATCAACAATTCTTGTTATTGAATACATGGAGTTAAAACCTGCTGCAAGTTTTTCCAATTAAATATCTAAAACAAACATTAAAAAAAGTCTCATACTCAAATCAAAACCTCAAAACAAAGAAATCTAACATGAAAATACAAAGATGTTGAAGAAGACCCTCTGTATGGGAGATGATGTTTGCGTCTGTTATAAGAGAAACAACCAACTATACTTGCAAGCATATCTGGTAAGCAGCCATTGATGCTGCCCATGCTGTTGTTGTAAGTACCGAAAGAGTTCTTCCAAGAAGAAAGCCACCTAAAAAAGTACACATTATTACAATTGAAACATAACATTATTGGATAATGTAGCAAGTGTCATATCAATCATTAAAAAGGTTATCACATATCTCAATCAACAACATTAAAATTGCAAATAATCATTATAAATGTGACGGCTGTGGAAAATTTTTGTTTACACATATTGTGAGATAACAAAGGAAATGGCAGCTCCACTCACTCCTAATTTGAGGTAGTTCATATGCACTGGAAATAGAAACACAAAAAAAGAGTTACCGACTTGCACAATGGAAAAATACTAATAACCATTACAAAAGAATACAAAAAATATTCAACTAATAGAAATTTCCTAGTACTTGCCAAGACAAACTACACGAAAAACCTATTGAAGAGCCAAAGAGAACACATCAGCAGGAGCCCCAAGGGCTCTAAGAGAGAGAAATTATTGAGGTGGACAAAGCATAGAAGAAGCCTGCAACAAATCAATATTGATATATATATATATATATATATATATATATATATATATATATATATATATATATATATATATATATATATATATATATAGTGTATCTTTATTTTCAGAACCCTGTTAAGTGCGGGAACTGCGAGAACTCCAATTTTGCATTAGAAAACATGCATGTTCATATAAAACATGTATGCTTTCTTACATACACCTTAATACACATACCTGCGTAACATACATGTTCATATAAAACCCTGTTAAGTGCAATATATCAATGCAAAATGGTTTTATATGAACATGTATGTTACGCAGATATGTGTATTAAAGTGTATGTAAGAAAACATACATGTTTTATATGAACATGCATGTTTTCTAATGCAAAATTGGAGTTCTCGCAGTTTCCGCACTTAACAGGTTCTGAAAAAGTCAAAATTGAACTGCTATTTAGAGGTTGTATATGATTAAAAGCTTACCGATAATTTACCCATTAGAATAAGAATTAAGAAACACTCCTGATCTGAAATATAAAACTAAACCCTCAAGTATACCAATCCCAACCTCCAAACGCAGAGAAATTGAAACTGAAGCTAATTGTAGCCTTTCTGTTATGGTGCGGAATCCATTGCCATTTGCTTCCTCGGAATTATCTCATGTGCCAAAAGAAGCAATACTAAGGAGAAGAATATGAAGTAGTTTGGAAACAATGTTGAAGATCGAGACACCAACACAAGCTAATTGCACAAACCTGTGAATAACACATAATTCTCAATATTAGTAGTAACAAACAATATATATATATATATATATATATATATATATATATATATATATATATATATATATATATATATATATATATATATATATAGGGATAGTTTGACTACAATTTTTGTAGCTAATTAGCTACAATCCTTTATAAAAAATACACTATCATTGAATCAGGGACCCACACAAAAAAATCAGGACCCACAAAATGAATAAGGGGCCCACATTTATAGCACAAAATTGTAGCCAATTGGCTACAATTAATTGTAGCTAATATTTTCCATATATATATATATATATATATATATATATATATATATATATATATATATATATATATATATATATATATATATATATTTAATAAAGTTGATATCAAACCACATTACCTTATCTACCAAATAAGCAGTTTCCAACAACTGAGCCATAGGTTCAATAGCTTGGCTAGTAAGTGCCGGTAATGACAATGCAATGAGCTCATGTTTTTTTTTTTTTTTTTTTTTTTTTTTTAATTTCTCGAACGTGATTCCTCAACTATTTCCGGTTTCTCCTTTGAGCCAACGCCCATCAAGTCCCTATTTACGAAAAAGTTGGGTTAAAGTGAAGACGAAGCCAACCAATTAGCTGACTTTTCTAAAAGCATCTCAATAATGCATGGAGAAGAGCTTGATAAAAATGATTTTCTTGAATACCTTGTGCATGTACTCATACTTCCATATGAAAATTTTAACAAACCTTGATATATTTGAGTTTTTACGCTGAAAAAGCAGTAGGTTAATACTGTTTCACTCAGATTGTGCACATCCATTGTCTAGTTAACATGTATCATTCTAAATTATGGTAAAATAAATGTGCATGAAATTTGGATATCTAATTTTAAACACACTTGCTAAAGTATAGAATAGTGGCCGATACCTTTTCACATGGTTGTTGCTACAATCGCAGTCTTCGATAACATGCCACAGGAAAAAAGAGAATGTCTCTAGGCCTGAACAAACAGAGACAACTTACTTAGACATATTAAGTAGATATAGATATGACAGTAAATATTTTTGCATAAATAAATGAGTTCAATTGTAGATTTACCTTGCATGATCAATCACCATTCTACATAATTCCCCTAAACATCAAAAATCAAATTTTAGAATCACAAACAGATAACAGAATCATGGATTTAATGATTTGAAAATCGAAATTAAAAAAACATTTGAAAGAAATTACATTTTATTAGGAGATTCAAGCTAAATAAAATAGAATCCGGGTTTCGATAAACACCCTATATCAATGATTGTTATCTTCAATTAGTTCTGTTTTGCAAGCTTGTGAAAAGGGAATGTCATGGTGTATTTTCAAAAGGTCAAAAATAATATAACACAACACAACCTACCGCCAGTAGTTAATGGTTACGCACATTAAGTAGATGGCCGACCCACATTAACCCCTGCCACAATGTCCACCTGTGACACCCACCCTAAAAAATGCAGACCCGGACCGAACCACATTAACCCCTGTTGGGAGGTCTGGCAGCAATAACTTTTGGCGTTCATCCCTAGACCCAATAACCTAACCTATAATAGATGGTGCAATGGTAAAAGGCATAGTGAGCTTTTGGCCTTAAAACTGACTTTTTAGTCTTACCTATAACAGGAGCAGGTGCATAAACTCAAGTTGATCAAAATCCTACATATAATCATCATTATCTCCTAATAAAAATCAAAACACAATCAACATAACAAAAGAAGTACAAAAAACCCAAATCCAAACTCTATATCATAATCTAGTCATTTAATACAAACAATCATGCATCCAAATCAGCCCTTTATTATGCCCAAAGCAATAAAACACAAAACTTTAATAAAATCTACCACAATTTTGTCTAATTTCCTAACTTTATGTAACAAAGAACCAAATAAAATGGAATGGAGACACTTTTATCAATATATAGATGCATCCACCTGTGCAACTCATCAAGAATTAAGAACCCTTATATAATAGTGAAGAACCCTTTCGATGTATGTCCAACTCTCCTCATGATTTTGCATTGAATGTGTGAAATCAATCCCTTGTTATAATTCATGAACCCAATTGCCTAAATCTACATAATTTCTATTGTGCAAAACTTTTCCTTATAGTGGGTTTCATACACTACTTTTATTGCATGTGCGTACAATATATTTGCAGCTCATTATCCTGTCCATATTTTTATCAGTATTACAAAACTTTCGTACTCATTTACTGGGCCATAATTTCTACGTGTACTCATTTGATGTCACATTTTCACCCCAACCCAACTCACTCATATTGTTGATTAAAGGAGGCTAAATACAACATAAGAACAGCTAAAATTTATTATTTTTATACACGTCGTCTTAATATTGAATTGTATCATTCTAAATTTATAATGTGTAACGAAATTCGGTGCAATGTTTTGAATTAAATTATGGACTATGAAAGTCATCGAAACGTGTAAACCTGATAAAGAAGACATGGTTACAGTTCCAGGAACCCTCGACTTTGGTCAATTTTCATCGCCAAAACATATAATTATCCCACGCATAACATATTTGAGAGAAATTGTTACTCTATTTGTTGATTAGAAATTAAAGAAGACATATTACCCCAAATCAATCGATAAAGGGAGAGGAAAATTAACTCGCACCTACTGCCTAATGTAATCAAATATGTACATTAAAGTAACACTAACTATAATAGAATAAGCTATAGTTATGAACTCAATAGACAAAAAGGAATGTAAACTACCTCGATTTCTTTCTCGGCTTGCTCTATATCCTTGTTTGCATTCTACTTTTTCCTCGAGTTCCTTCCATAAGCTTTTAATGTGATAAAAGCTTTCGCAAAAAGAACTTGAGATTAAAAATCTCGCTTTACATAACATAAATCAAGTTTCAGTAAAAAAAAAAAAAAAAAAAAAAAAAAAAAAAAAAAAAAAAAACGTAAAATTAAAATCAAATTAAACCCCAAAATTTCAAACTGAAATCATGATAGGCAAATCATGGTAACTTTATGTATTCATCACCATCATTGAGAATACTCCCATGTTATGATACAAATTTTCACAAAAGTTGTACAAACTAAAAACAACGTTATCTTAAACAATATTACACTTTTAACCTCAAAAAATTAAAAATAACCCCAAACCCCATGTGTATTCTTCAAAATTTTAAGGTTTAAGTATAAAACCGAATTTACAATATTTTATGCCCAAATATAGAAATAATTAATGTTTTTTTTTTTTTAAAAATCTAATTAAAAAAAATTACCTAATAAGGTATGAATGCATTTTTTGAACTAAAAAATTCCCAACAGTGATTATGAATAATTTAGCTTTTCGTTGTACCTACATATATATTTTTGAGAAATAAGTTACAATGATAGAATGTAATTTGAAAAACCAAATTATACATGTCACCCAAGAGGCCAATAAGTAGCACTCAATTGTGTACATTTGTTGAAGCTTACCGTTTGTATCATTACAATACAAAATATCGTGACATGTCCATATCAATTTGGCTGTTTAAAGTTGTATTCACTTTGAAGTTAAATAGCAATATATATGTTAAAAGATGGGGATGAAATTTCATACCTCATTTCCCCACAGATGAATGATGTTATAAACATGACTAATTAGTATCTCTCTAACAATTTAATTAAAGTAATTATCTATCACATACAAACGTTGTATGAATCATACCCAGGTCACAATTACGTAGTACATGTCTTAAAGATATGTACTTGATATAATAAGGTTAGTAACTAAACACATATTACAAACACATGTAGGATGCTGAAAGTATATCAATAGATTCATGCATGTGGACTAAAGGAGAAGATGGAAACTACTGTATGGGTATATGACAATACTGGACACACTACATGGTATTTATGCATGGAGAGCTTCATACAAAGATGTCATGAAGCCACACATAGACCACCTCCCTCTTGTTCAAGTGAATCACATATTAGTAGAAAACTATAAATAGCATATTCATCATCATTCAAAGGACACATCTCTTTACATAAACATATTCCATAGATACAAAAACAAACGAGTATGCCTGACTTAAGCATCGGAGCCTGCTCTCGGGGTTCTTCCTCGGGGTAGTGCTAACGATAAGCTCTTTCTTGTTTCGAGTGACCTCAGGGTAACAGGTTGGAACACGAAGAAGAGTCTTGCTCCACTTTCAACCTACTTATCTCGGTAGCATCATGATACATTCTCGTTTAACAAATATGTTTGCGTATAAGCAATGGCAATCTCGGCAGTTAGTATCTTTTGAATAATATGAACCACCATTAGTTCGTGCATCTGATAAATGATATAGCAGGTTCTCTGAATGTGACACAAGAATAGTTGAAATTTCTGCTTGATTATTTCTTCTACTCCATATTTTTTACTGTCGTAATATATTTATGCAGCTCCAATCATGATTTCACCTCAGATTAAGATGACTCGTCGTCTCATCACCCCTTGTTATCAAATTTGCAAAAAAATGGGCACGAACGGTAGAAATGGACAAATTGGTCTTTTCATATGTTTACTAAATTTATGATCACATGTTTTATAAGTTTAATGCAAGTACTTCAAAATTATAACACTAACAAAAATATATATACATTCATTTTGTCAATAAACTCAAAATTCGTATAACTTAGTTTGAGCTAGAAACAATCTTAATATTTTTTGATATGACAATTTAAAACTCAAGATAGTTCAAACTTTTTAAAACTATCTCTATATATGCACATCGGCTTACAAGCAAAGTCGATAATACAAAGTATGGTTTTTTCCAACCGTAAACACGCACTTTAAAAGGTTTTAAACCCGTCGCAACGTCTAGGTAACGAAAACCTTGTTCTGATAAACTGAAGATTAGGGCAAATGGCCGGTCCAAATAACTGTACGTGAAGCCCATCATTGGCTTTTAAAATACCATTACAGCCTCTTGGACTGCCTCTATGAGCAGGGCCGGTCCTGACTTTTTTGCTACCCTGGGCGAAACAATTCTTTGATGCCCTAAACGTGACTATTGAAATTTGAGTACAAGATATTGTAAACAAACATTGCTCTATCTTTACAACCGTTAAACAAAATCCATATATCAACTCAATCAAACCTTGGACAAGTTTTTTAATTAACTTTACTTAATCTAATAATTATTGGCTTTAAACATGTTTTGTATATATTTTTATAATCCTCGATCTAAGGCCTTTTTTTTAGAACGGCAAAACACTTGAAATCCGACCCCCCGAGTTAAACCATCCTCGATCTAAGTTAACACTTAAGACTTAACACATTATCACATATATATACAACCACCATTTCGTTTGAAATTATATGTCAAACATTTTTATGAACTAAAAACTAAAATCCAAGTAATTTACATGTACAAAATAAAAAATTTAAAAGAAATAAAAAAAATGAAACTAAAAAGATACAAAATGTGAAAACTGAATGTCATAGTTGAAGCTTTAATATTGGCAACTTACGACTATTTTTATTTTTATTGGTGTTTCTCATACATTACGTTTGCCAACAAAAACTAGAGATAAAAGTTTGCTAACAAAAACTAGAAATAAAAGTATAAGGTAGAAAACAAGTACAGTAATTATTACTTATAAGCCATTCAAAACGTAAATATAAAACGAAAAAACCAGTGCAGACACAAATTACCTGGAAATATCAAAAGTCTACTTATAGTATTTCTAAAAAGTTGTTTCTCTCTCACACTCATCTTCTTCTTCATTTCATTTTCCAATTTCCACCATGAATGAAAAACAAAAAACAAAAACTACATATCATGCGACCAAGAATAAAATTTAGACACAACACCATAAAAATGATGCCCCCTATTTGTGGGATGCCCTGGGCCGTCGCCCTCACAGCCCATAGCCAGATCCGGGCCTGTCTATGAGACCCATTTGATTAGGACATTAGGTAAGCTCTATTCGTTTGTTTGAAAATTATTTTAAGTTTTTAAAATGTCATGTCAACAAAAAAAAAAAACAAGAGATAGTCGATAATACGAAGATTGCATACGGGTCCATATGAAAAAATCATATTAACAATAATAATAAAATAAAATAAAAAATGGAAAGAAAAAAACTTAATATGTTTACTTTAAAGTTGATATTATCGTTCGGAACTCATATTCGTTATTCATGCAATAGATGTTTCTCGTGATCCTTCAATTTGGTAGACATAAGTTGCAACATCAAAATAAAACACCTGCTTATATTTGCAGCTAGAGACTACAAATCCGTGGAGATATTGTGAGCACCATGAGTTTTTCTTGTAAGATAATGCTCGATCGGCGATCGCAGATATTTATAGACTCGAGTAATTGTTATAAGCTCACTTTCGAAGACAGCCCGAGCACCTCTATTACTCGTACAACATCTAGCTAGTAAACGATGCTAGCTAGTTTGTTATTTGAATGAGAACAAACAGGAGGTAGCCAAAAACTTTCAATATTTAGGGAAATCCACCTTAAGGTTTATAGATACAAAAAAGCATTAGCCAATGGCGATTTAGACAGGGTTTTGTATTAATTTATACGTAAATGTTATAAACTATTCTTGTGGATATACGAGTAACTGTATACGTACGTACACCTAATAAGAACATTGTCAACAGCTTAATTTAATCCTTGATTTTGATACGACAATCTCTTGATAAATTATCAAGAACTATTTTTATTTCAACATCACAGTTGGTCAAATATCTCAAAACTTAATTAATGATTATTTAAGTGTGAGTATCTAGAAGCGGTTGAATAGAAAACTATGGTATTGGTTACACATAAATGTGGTGAACAAATGTTTGACTTTCAACACTAATTTAATGTGTTTAGTTGTTTGACCATATTGCAACGCGAAGTCGATCTCAATATCTATCACATACCAAACCTTTGAAATAAACAAATTATCTGCCGTAACAAACTAACCAAATAGGTCTCACCTCACATTTTGTTTTTAAAGTGTGATATACTTGTCAATTATAGCGTTGATTAATTATACATCTAATTATTAATAATGTCTTTTGGATGAATGATAATGCATATGTTTAAGACTCGTACACTAGTAAACAAACTATATGTCACACATTGTTTAAAAAACAAAAGTAGTAAAATACGTGGTTGGTTAAGTTTACTTAATTAATTGATAACAATAACATCACTTTATGCCAACCACAACCACTAATCCACCAATTATGCACATTGTTTTCTTAAATAATCAATTGTTTACATCTGCCTAGAAAGTTGAAGTATTTTTTATTTCTTAGAATCTAAAACCATTCTATTTTTAAACATTGTATCATCACAACACTCTATTTCCTGAAAAGAGACGATGCCTTATTAAAGTTTATAAGGTGTATGACACTAAAGCTCCTTTTGAAAGTTAATCAGTTCTAGCAACACTACAATGTGAACTTTAAGAGAGGTTAATATAACAGACGTGGATATCTTAAGTAGTACAAAATGTTAAGCATATATGTTTTTTTTTTTATATATATATTATTATAATATTACTAATTATGCATGATACACAACACCATAAAGCAAAAGATTAAAAGAGATTTTAAGTAGTACAAAATGTTATACATATGGTAAAGACAATTAAAGCTATACAACTATTTTCTTAGTAATTTAATTTTGATTTAATGATTATAGGAGTTACTAAATTAATTTTAATAATCACTATAAGTTTATTAAATTAATTTACTGCATATAATTAAACTCATAGGTTATTAAAATAATAAACCTATATATTGTTTATTTAAAACTATGTTAAAGTATGATAAAGATTTAACAAATATATTTTTTATGCAAATATTATACACGTTTTGGAGATTTAAGACAAAACAAACCGTAATAATAAAAAACATGGATGATTTTTTAAAGTCATATGAAGCAAAGATGTAAAGAGTTAAGTGTTAAATATATTATTTTTTTTAACATATTACACATATTTTACCTTACCTTATCTTACTCTATATAAAGCATGCATAATTTTGTCTTAAATACGTACTAACTATTAACGACATACAACACTTTAAAGCAAAAATTATAAATAAATTTTAAATAGCATACAATATTGTGCATATGATACAAACAATTATATGTAATTTTATACATGTTGCACATATCTATGCTACTCCAATATAAATCATACAGGACTACAGGTCACATGTTTTTGTTTTGAATATTACTAATTATACAACACTTAAAAGCAAAAAAGTTAAACAAGATTTAAAAAGTATAAAATGGTATACATATTATTTTTTTAGTAATTTAAGTTTGAATTAATGATTATAAGAGTTACTAAATTAATTTTAATAATGTCTATAAAATTCATTAAATTAATTTACTACATATAATTAAACTTATATGTTTATCAAATCTAATGACTCTAAATGTTGTTTATTTAAAATTATGTTAAAGTATAATAAAAACTTAACATATAATTTTTTTATGCAAATTAAGATAAAACCAACTGCAGAAACAAAAAAACGATGACCAGTTTTTAAAATCATGTGATGCAAATGTGCAAAGTGTCAAGTGCTAAGTTTTTTATTTAATATATAAATTATTAATTAAGTTTTTAAAAGTTATATACACATAGTTTTTGAACATTTTAGTTTTCTTTGCATTTATAAGCATCTTATAATCTACATATTCCATTTATGTGAGACAACTGAATAAGTAATATTGTAATTCAAGAAGTTGCACAAATATTAATTATATGGTGTATATTGGTAAAACTAATTATACTAACATACTTAAATATCTTCTAGAATCCAGATTAAAAAAAGCATATTTTGTAATTAGAAGATATAGTTTTTTATACTGTATAAGTCAATGTTAACCACTTTGACCTCATAACTCTATAATATTATCGACTACTATCTTTATGTTGAATCAACATCGCCGCATGCTCTACAGTTTTCAATAAACTAGTTTGATAGTATTTAAACTTGATATAACAATATATCATCGCAATTTATAATCTTGTTGTAACGGAAACCATAAATGAGAAACATTCCTCGCAAAATATTTTCTTACAAGGTACCCACCGTCGCAATACGCGGGTACCTGCTATTTTATAAACACATATATATATATTAAAGTTCCAATTTATAACACTATTAAATTAAGGAATAGATGCTCATTGCTTTAGGCTAATTCTTTTAAAACTGATTACACCCAGAAACGGAGTATGGAGGCAAGATTTGCCAATTTAAGCCTTTGGACAAATTAATCGATGAAAATCATTTTTAGTAGTCTTATACGAAGTTTTCAACAAACTTTTGTCATCTACTCCTATAATTCTATATAATCGTTTATTAAACTTTTCTGTCCATCTCAAATATACGTAATGATGCACTCAGTCATCGACTAAAGTTTGGATAGCACGAAAAGAAAATATAAATAAATAAAAACAACCAGTGACCGTTCAAAAAACAACCAGTGACCGTTCAAAAAGTAAATCAAAAGAAGTGACTCGATTATAAAAGCAAAGTGAAACTATTTACATTAACGATCCCTTAGCTATTAGTAAAAGTTTAGTTTTTGAAATGGTTACTTTTTTTTGAACAAATTTTGAAATGGTTACTTGAAAGCCGAATTTTAATTTAAAAATGTATTTTTAAATCTAGTTGAGATTTTTATATACAACGCCTTTTTGATTTCGGCCAATCCTAATTTCAATCATTCTATTCTTAGCCAAACACTTTTTTATGTCATTCTTATTCTCGTTCACACGTTGCCGAACCTCAATCAAAATATAACCTAGATATTTGTATGACATATCGACATGTCTTATGTCTAACCGTAGAGTTTTGTTAGTTACACCAAACGAATGGAATAAATATTTTTATAAAGTTTTATATCTAGACCCAACCACACGTTTCATGCATCAAATGTGCTCCCTTAATTTGATTACTTCACCAAATTAATAATCTTGTACATTTATAATCATTCGTTCCAGTTGCGAAGTTTAATGTTAAATAAAAGAAAAGGACATAACCTCAAAAAGAATCATGTTTGTCAAAGCTCATATACGTTGTAGATTTCAATCCAAAAACACATGATTTATCTCCATGTGGTACTTGTTAGCCTTTTTACATTTTAATCTTCGTGGATGTAGCCCGATTTATCTCTATATGGTACTTTTTTTTTGAACAACTGCGTATTATGGTACTTGTTAGCCCGATTTATCTCTTTCGTGGATGTAGCTCTACAGGAGATGTATGAATCATAAAATGAAAAGTCCGCAAGTATAATTATTTTTAACTGATTATATATAATTTATCTTTATCTTATAGCACAAATAACTAACTTGGTGAGCATTTTTTTAAGAGTAGATTTCACCGATCGTCCCTGAACTAGACTATATTTGCCCGTTTGGTCCCTCGTTTTCATTTTGTGGCAAAGGCGGTCCCTGATGTGCGCGTTTGGTCCCTGGCACCCCGATATGGCTAACGGGCGTTATCTTGGCTCGTCAAGTGCCTTGTGAAGTTACTAAAATGCCCTTTCATTTTCTCTTATATTACAAACACATATAACAAACACACCCAATTAAACACACACACACACACACATGTGCAGGAGTCCAAAATCCTTCAAACCGGGCTAGAAAAGATGATGGAACAAGGCCTAACCCTCTTCCCACCAGTAAGAACAGTAACAACACATGCACTGATGAAGCACGAAATTCAATCTCATAGTGGCGTATAAAGGCAACAATTGTTTGTCCTCAAACTGATGAAGCAATGGCCGCTCCAATATTAGTACCCTGTAATACACGTGTAAGTAAATGTGTGTTTTCAGTTTAAGAGTATAATACATTGTAACTTAAGTACAATATAAATCTTTTTGATAGTAGCTCCAATTTGGTTTGATGAATGAAATAAGTGGATATCATATCACCTCGTCTTCCGCCTTTTTAACTTCCAGTGCATTGAATGGTATGAATGTTTCCACATCAGGTGTGGATACAGTGGCATGTATACTTGCAGTTCCATCGTTAATTACCAGTGTCACATGAGACCTGGACAAAACATGGGGATGATATTTTTAATAGAGACTATATAATGCATATTACTAGTTGAGAATGTGACTTACCTCACACATACTTCTGAATCTTGTTTACAGGCAGGGCATGTGACAATCCAAGATAGATCAGCATCAAGTGAATTGTGGCACTTGGCGCATGTTGTATACCAACAACCCTTTTGTTAAGAAGAGAGGGTAATTTTCCCTTTAATCCAAGTAGTTTTTACCTGTATATAAAATGAGGATGGTATGGTAATAGTGTATAATCACGGAATAAATGAATGACATGCTAAAGTAACCATAATGGCAGACGTTTTTAGTGACGCAACAGCTGTGGAAAGAAATTTGATATCTTGTTCTTCTAGATAAGACAGTAAAACGTCGCGCTCCTTGTAGCTTTCTGTTTAAAGAAGTCGTTGAAGCTCTTGCTTGTTGTCGTTGAACCTAAATTAAAAATATATGTTTACAAATTAATCTCAAATATGTTCGATTTTGCAACAAATATAAGTAAGCAGTTTCATTAAAGAAAAATGTATCACTGTCTCATTTGTAACTCTTTTTTTACTGGTGGGTTGATCAATAGTCCAAATGAGCCTTTTGTACTCAATAAGAGGCTTGCACAACAATGTAAAACTAGTAAGAAATATAATAAAATGGTGTGTGCTTAAATAGTTAACTGACAACCGTTTTCTATACCGTGTGACAATCGCAGAACATGTATTCCAAGTTTTTCTGGATTGTGAAGCGTTAAAATGAATTATAATTTGCATTATTTCACTTAGAGTTGAATGTTTTCATTTTGAACCTCATACCAAGTATCACAGGTCTTGTCTAGATGATGCTTGCAAGTGTATTTCCTTCGTCTTCATGGAATGGAGTCCACAATGTTAGTAATAGAGGCTTTTTCCTAAAAGAAAGTTTGCATATTAGACGTATAACGTAAGTGGTATACACAAATAATAAGATAATCTTACTTTTCATTTAAATGCCGATATCTCTTCTTGTTTTGGCTTCCTGCCCTTGTCCTCATTCTCTAATAGGTAAGCATTTTAACATGACTGCTCTAACATCTTTAGTTTCAAATGGAGATAGTTTTGTGCTTTGCATAGAAGGCAATGGCTTGAGATAGGTACTGTTAATAATAACTAATAAGCACAACTTACTTTGTATGTTTACTGTGTCCGCATGCTTATGAAGGTCATCAAAGTCTGTATAGTGAAAATCACATGGTATTGTTGCTGGTATATGATGTGCCACTTCCTTTATCAAGGTTCTGTTGGTTAGTACCCATGAGTACTGATAAGAGCTTATTCAATACCTCGGATCATTTGGCGTCACCATGGCACTAGAGATGTAACATCGTTTATATGGTGACAAAAGCTTAGCAAAATATTGCAGATAAACTTATCGTCCAACACTATAGCCACTTTCTTTATGTCATGGTTTAGAAGCTTCAAACCTAGTTTTATATGAGAAGGTTACAAAATATAAAATAGATGGATTTGTTTGGTCATATTATCAACGACCTTATAAAACGAGTTAAGTACGAAATATGATAGTGAAAAACACAATGCCAAAGACAACGTGTATAACTCAGAACTTTTCTTTCATATATAATTATATAGAGATACCCAAAAAGTGGCTTAATTAACATGTATAGAACTTTTCATTTTTAAGAAACTTGTACAAACAACCCCTTTTTCAAATGCACTCAGCAAAATCAAAACTAAAAGAATAAATAATGTGATTGTATATCAAGTTGTGACATCCCCGAAAACACAAAAAAGCACATTGCTAAATTCAAATTAGGAATAGAAAACAGAACATAGGCTATCATTCAAATGGTCAAAATCATATCGCAGAGACAATAATGGAGTCAGCAGAGTCCGATTCAACTAAAATCACTAAACAAATCATAATTTCATTTATAAGCGAATTGAATTCCTTATTACCCAAATCGCAAAAAATACATAACACACACACATGTGTGTGTGTTTTAACTAGGTGTGTTTGTTATATGTATTTGTAATATAACAGAAAAAGAATGGGCATTTTAGTAACTTCACAAGGCACTTAACGAGGCAAGATAACGCCCATTAGCTATAACGGGGTGCCAGGGACCAAACATGCACCGTTCAAGAACATCAGGGACCCCGTTCGCCAAAAAAAACTTGGGACCAAATGTGCGAATATGGTCAACTTCAGGGACGATCGGTGAAATTTACTCTTTTTTTAATGTTACATAACAGTGATGTATAACCTTATTATAAAACAAAAGCTGATGAACCACTCATGGATAAACTAATGATAAAAAGGCTTGTGATTAACATATTAAAATGTGTGAGATCTCAAACTCAATTCTAATAGGTACAAACAATCCTACACTGGCATGCCTACTTTCTAAAATGAGAAGACTTTACTTGATTTGATTCTGTGTGGCGATAAATGCAAACCATGCGAATTGATCGCCCAAATAATTGAAAATCATAGAAAAAATAAAAAGTTGACGTGAAAGTGATATAATAACATATCATACATTAAACTATTGTCACAATCTTTATTTAATATCAATTCACAAACACAATATTGAAAAGGAAAATTATTGGGAGACTTAACATATGAGCTTAAGTTTAGGTCTAAATATACGTGACATGATTTTGATGGTTTGTTAAAAAGTATGTCCTTTAGCTGCACCATCATGATGATATCACAAAAGTTTAGGCACAACTTTAGGCATCCCAATTATAGCGCTATTAAAAATACTACTTGGTATTTATTACTACCATTTACCTCAAGCTTTCACTTTTAGAGGACTTTATATCTTTAGATGCTAGCCTTGGTGCCATCTGACAACGCCAAGTAATGGTGCAACAACGACACCGTGTGTGGCGCTATGGGCTCTCGCGTTGATGACCAGCCCACGCCGTGGGTATTTTTCTTTTATTTTATTGTTGTGTTGTATTTGTATTTTATTGGTTTATGTGTATGTTAAGGGTACTAGAAATAAAAAAGAGTTTTGTCATGAGTTATAAGTTCTGATATCATAAAAAAAAATGCTGAGATAATAACATTTTTACTCATATAAACAGACCATGGCACCAAGAATACGTGATGCTTTTAACCTTTATACTTTTATACTCTTTTAACTTCCAACTATTATTTATATAAGTTATATCTCCAAAAGTTGAAGAACGGTGGGATCACCCCTGGTCCTATGCATCATAAGGATGCCAACCGGACCCTCCCCAACGTAGTATATAAATTATATCTACTACGAAGTATTAAACTAGGGGTGCGTTTGATTGGGAGGTATGCGAATGAGGGAATGATGATAACTATGATTGTATATGTTTGGTTGACATGTATGGGTTTCAAGTTAAGACTCATTCCTTTTCATTCTCAATACCACTCACAAGAGGTTGGTTTAGATCCATTCCATATAATCATTCTATCATACAATAAAATATATATCAACTGTGATTCCGAAACTTATACCAAACGCAGTAACGCACCCTTCCAAATTCATATCAAATTGTTATTACTTGTCATTATCGTACAAATTTGTTGTAATCCTGTGGCAGTTAAAAATTTAAACCTTGTCATTATAGATTAGCAACTTAATAAACACAAGGTAAAAACATAAACCTCACATAAAAACCCAAGGCAACAAAATGTAAAAACAAAAAAGACTTTGACTCCTTCCACTAAAAGTCTAGCATTCATGAGAAGCGTTTATGTCACGCCAATCTCTCTCACGCGTTCACTTTTCCTTCATATAATTTCCCAAACATTTCCATTTCTCTCTCACACACACTCTCTCTATCTCTCTCCCAGAGAGATATTCTCTTTTCCACCGATTATACTCCTAACCCTCTTTTATATAAATTTCATTTCCTATCTTTTTCTTTATTCAAGATTCTTCTTTCCTCTTCATTTTCAATAACAAAAATCAAATCTTTTTCTTTCTCTTCTTGGTAATCGAATTGGGTTTTCTTCATTTCTTCAAATAATCATCTTTTTGAGCAAAAACAAGGCGAAATCGAATTGGGTTGGGTTTATTTGTTATAAAGATTCGTTCTTTACAATCTTTTTGGCAAAATAAGGCTAAATCGAATTGGGTATTTTATAAAGATCAGATCTTTATAATCTTTTTTTATAAAATTTATATAAAGATCTATTAGATGTCAACTGGATCTTTATCATACTGGTGCTACAGATGCAACAGATCTATAAGGGTCAGAACCCATCAAGATTCATCTCTCTCTTGCCCTGATTGCAACGGTGGGTTTATAGAAGAGATAACCAGTCCTAATAGAACCGGGTCGGATCTTAACCGGACCCGTTTCCCAGCTTCCGCCATGTACATGGTCAACGGTCAACAAACCCCAAGTCCACCGGTCAATTTGCTCCGCCGCGCTAGGCGCACCACCGGTGACCGGTCACCGTTTAATCCGGTTATTGTCCTACGCGGGCCCACAAGCACACCTGAAGAGAATAGTGGTAATGAGGATAATGGTAATAATGGTGGTGGTGGGGGGTTTGAGTTGTATTATGATGATGGGGCCGGGTCGGGTTTAAGGCCTTTGCCTGCTAGTATGTCGGAGTTTTTACTCGGGTCGGGTTTTGATAGGTTGTTGGATCAGTTGGCTCAAATAGAAGGTAATGGGTTAGGTAGGATTGATAATAACCCACCAGCTTCTAAAGCTGCTATTGAGTCTATGCCGAATATAGAAATTAAGGATGATCATGTTTTGATTGAGTCTTATTGTGCTGTTTGTAAGGAGCCTTTTGATTTAGGAACAGAAGCTAAGCAAATGCCATGTCAGCATTTGTATCATTCTGAATGTATCCTCCCCTGGCTCGCGTTAAGGAACTCGTGCCCGGTTTGTAGGCACGAGCTGCCGTCTGAGACTCCGAATAGAGGGGTTAGTGATGCGAATAATCAGACGGGTAATGATGAGGAAGCTGTTGGGTTAACTATATGGAGGTTACCCGGTGGGGGGTTTGCGGTTGGGCGTTTTTCGGGTGGGAGAAGAGGTGGGGAAAGGGAATTGCCTGTTGTTTTTACGGAAATGGATGGAGGGTTTAATAACAATGGTGCTCCTAGGAGGATTTCGTGGGCTTCTAGAGGGAATGTGGCTAGGGAACGAAATGGGTTGAGTCGCGTTTTGAGGAACGTGTTTTCGTGTTTTGGTGGTGGGTTTATGAGAAATGGAAGAAGGGCTTTGGCTTCGAGTTCTAGTTCAAGTTCTGATGATAGAGTGAGTCATACAAGTACATCACTGTCGCGTAGACGCAGGGCTCTTGCGCTTGATAGCCCTATGTTACGGTGATAATGAAGTTGTTGGTTGGATATGATTCGAGGCTTTATTAATGTAAATATCAAGACATGCTGAGATTACAATTTACAACATATGAATGAATCATTAGAGTACTTGCAGCTTATTCCTTTTAGTAGTTTAGCTTCATTTGGCTGTGTTATATCATGTCAAGATATTGTTTTGTTTTTTGAGCAATTATATATATTGAATTCAACTGATGAAACTTGTTAATGTTAGCTACTTTTGTGCTTTCATTTGGATGTATAACTATAAACTCATACTAGAGTAAAGATTGTTTAGGCACAATATGCATCATTTGGTGTAAAACCTTGTTGGAATAACAAGTGTGAAGATGATTAGATTGTGTGGTGGTAAGGCTGCTTGCTTAAAAGAACAAAAAGGTGTTAATTTTGGCACATTTTATTGGAATTTTGAGTCATCAAGATTGCTGGAAACAGGCTGTTTTCTTGATTTGAAATGTGGAATGTTGTGTTCACTATATTACCTATCAATCAAGTATTATGCGCGTGTTGAATTGATATATGTTTTTTTAGAAGTATTATAGGTGTCTCATTCAAATTGCACTTGTCATTACTCTCCTCCACTAACTAGATAGATGACCTTGTTGAAAGAAATGATCGACATGAAATCCATATATTACTTGGGTCAAATTTATGATGCAATGAAAGTAACTAGCACAAACCATCAAGTGAAACTGGAAATCACTGGTCTTTGGTTCTATGCTTGTTTTAATTTACATTGACGCATCGATCCCTCCTTGGTTGATGTTCTAAGCTTGTTTTACTTTACATTGATGCATCGATCCCTCTTTGGTTGATTCGATTACACCAGAGGAAACTGTCATGGTACGAGTTGCATACATCTATCATTTGTGCCTTTGCAAGCCTAGAGATGGAAACTAGAGGGTACATGTGGAAATTGGTCATGGAGTTTAAACAAAGTCAAAGAGAGCCAAAGTTGACTAAAATGGTCCATATCGACTGCCTTTTTCCTTGGCCACCTTTTAAGGATAAACTTAATGGACATGAGGTCAAAAAAATTTGTCATGTTGGTATTGGTTCCCAAATCTTTTGGGCTTTTGTGGCCTTGTGTGCATGTTAAACGAGGGCATGTCGGCATGTCTCATGAATAATTATCAAAAAATCTTGCGATTTATCATTTTAATATCGAGTATTTTTGTGTTTGCAGTTTTCCCAGAACAGGTTTGGATCATGTCAATTCCATTAACTAAAAATAAACGTAATTTATATGGTAGAACACAAGGTACAAGAATGAAAAGAGCATCTCCCGTGCATCGAATTTTAACGTGTTTTACGCACTGCCACATCAAAATCTCATTATTTTACATAAAATATCCACGATGCATTGAACCTTACACAGTTCACATCAACAATTTTCAATCTCTTATAATATGATTAACAAAACACTATTTTTTTAAAGTTTACTTTTATGTTTGTATGTCATTTTATAGTTAACCTTACCCAGTATCACATAAAGCTGATCTACAAAATTACAGTCCTTTAATTATACCATCAATTATTCACTAAAGCTGATCTATATTGATCAATGTATATTAGAAACTCTTCATATTAGGATTATGAAAACTATGATAAGTTTACTTTAAACCACTTGCAATCTAAATTTTAGATAAAGGTTGTTATCTATGATACCATGTCACGCAAGCACATTGTAGATGCCCTAAATAAGGAGAATCATGTGTTTGTTAGATGTCATGTTCTAGTTCTTCTTTGATATGCTTCTTAGATTGTGTTATATTTCCTTTTGTTTGATAGGCACAGGATACAAATAATGTGTCTTAGGCTACTGTCTGAAGCACATAAAATTACTATACTCAAGTCCCTTGAGTTTGTTTGAGACATTTCAGCCTCCTCAACCTGGTTCTATTGCTTCCTTCTTAGTAAGAAATGGCTGCTTGCTTACTTATTTGCGACTTGCACATATACAGTCACTTAAAGGGTACTTGGTAAGTAGTCTAGTACGTCTACTTGGCTGGTCACCGAAGAATTTTCTCAATGATTTCAAGCTGGCCGGTATTGTTAGCTTAATAAGCTCATCTTATATGTTAGCTAGTTAAGGCCCGTACTTTGTTTTATCATGTTTAGCCGTGTTTTCAGTAATACAAAATCTCGGTATGCTTTTCTATTTCTCAAGATAATTCAGTAATACAAAATCTCAGTTTTCTATTAGTTTCAACAAACTTACAGGCTACTGAGCTTTCACATAAATTTGGAGTCAAGTATGATTGTACGTTAGCTTCATCTGAATCACCAACCAACATTATTATATACTTGTGTGATTGTGTCGATCTTATTATCAACACACAACTACACAAGTAATATTAGCGAGTCCTTAAGAGGTTTAACTAATAGCAGATAAAGACCCAGAATTCTGGCTCAAACAAAAAATTTTGGATGAAAGCACTTATTAGGTCCAAGATGAATAAAAAACATTAACACTAATTCGAGAAGGTTAGCTTCTTTATAGCAGTCGATGTTCCTTATAGTTCCAGATAATGATAACGACCGAGGATCAAGCATGAGACGCATGTATGTGGCTAGTTACATCCTCGAATATTATACTTTCAGTGATATTCTTGGTAACCATTGTGGATCAATTACGAATTTGGTATATCTCAGTCTTTTTTGGGTTTTACTGGCATTAGATTTATAGTTGCACTAGCGTATTCATAAGTTTATGTTTATAATGTATTGATGGTTTGTGATCTTTATTTCATAGTGGAATGAATTAAATTAAAGTTTCTAGCCAGATTTTATGTTACAAAAAAGGACACAAAACTATAAGAGAATATAGATTGTTAAATCCATCACACATATTGTCTTAACACGATCATGAGAACATCTATACGTATACCAACTGTATTTGTATAATTTTATAAACAATTTAAGTTTTGGAAGCATAAATGGTTACTACTTACGAAACACCATTTTTTGTCCGGTTAACACTTTTATCAAAATAAGCAAAATGGCAAATGTCACAAAAGCCCTATACCAATTGTCGATTAAGCTACTCTATTTATTACTTTTGCTAAAAAAAAAAAAAAAAAAAAAAAAAAAAAAAACACTTAACATCACTTCTTGAGTACATAACAAACCCATTGCGAAAGATACCTGGTAGGCCTCCTATTAGGCTACCCACACTGCATCAGATTTTATCGATCGAGAACATCGATCAACCCATATGGAGATCGGTTGCCTCCACTGTGGGACTTGTTTGTGAAGTCGATCGCCGGCACAAAAGGAGAAATATCGGTTGCAAATATGACCGATTTTATGCACACAAAGTTTGTACCATGTGTTGAAATAAATCTCACTTTCAATATGGGTCACCACTGTGATGAGAGAGGTGAATATGGGTTGAGGAGAGAGAATGCTGAGGTGGCAGCCGGAAAGATGATGCAATATAGGTCACCACTATGAGAAGCCTTAAAAGAATAGGCGTCCATCTAAAAATGTCAGGATTTTCTCTCTTTTGTAACAAAAAACTATATGAGAATTGTAAAAGTACTAACAGTAAGAAAACATGCATCTTTGAGACTCAACCAAAACCGCAAAAGCCAATCAAACAAGTTAGGAGACCTATAGTTAACAATGTTGCTGGAATATCAGTAGGGAGCGGAACAAGAGTGGGGAGAGTTCCGTTTGGAGGAGAGGCGTAGCAAGAGGAAGAGGTGGGAGAGGTCGAAGTGTTCCTGTTGATGTTCAAGAATCTCAAACACTAAATACTCAGCCACAATAATATGATGATCCAAGCCAGGACTGTCTCGTGGATTTTGAGGCCCTGTGTGACTTATACAAAGTAGGCCCTTTCAAAGAAGAGTTTAGCTGCTCTATTAGTAATAAGCCATATGTAGCGGAACATCATATAAATAAGAATCTCAAAGTCTGCTAATTTATACTGTCAATTGAGTAATATTTATCTTTCAATCCAATGGTCCCCTTAGACTTTGGACCATAATTGTACATTTACTTGTTTTTCATGTATAAATATTTTATTTTTACGATTTAGCCATCTCATAGATACTTTTGATTTTTTTGGCCTTCTTACAAAAACTTTTCAAGCTTCGCCATTGCTTCAATCATATAGATGACAATTCTAATATAAAAATCTATTACATAGTATTATAAATTATACTAAAACCCAAAATTTAACGGGGTCATTAATGAATTTTTAAAGTGCCCGTTACAAATTAATGGGCTGCTGATTGGTGGATTGGGGATGGATTAACAATCACGAGGTGCATTGGTCAATTGGCTATGATGTTGTCACATTTTCATTGGTCCTCCTTTCATGGTGTAGCAACTGTTGAGGCCCCGTTTTGGTGTAATCCGGTGTTAATATTGCTCCTTTTGTATTGGAATACTAAAAGTGCCATAATCCATGTACAACATGGTTAGCAAACTACCAAAGTGTACACCTAAAAAATGTACTATACCTTTAAGAAAATACCATATGTCCACATATTATTATATATACTAAAAGGGGGAACGTGTTACTGTAGCAGCACTGTAGCAGCTACAGTGGACGAAACAGTACCCTTTTTTTTAAATTAACAATGTAGGTTGGTGGGTTAGAAAGATAACTATTACAACATCTCCAACAATTTAAACAATATTACAACAAATCTGGAAAAAAAATATAACTATTAACCTTGAAAAAAATTACAAAAAATTAGAATAAATTTACAACAAATTTAAACAAAATAACTACTATTAACCTTGAAACAAATCTTGAAAGAAAAAAAAAGGGCAACAAAGGATACAAACCCGAAACCAAGTCCAAATATTCAAACCAACTCAAACATCTCCAACAATAGCAGATTCCGATGACGCCAGTGGAGATTCCGGCGAGGCATTAGTGGCAGCGAGATCTGTTTACAAACCCGAAACCAAGTCTAAATATTCAAACTACAAACAAATAAAAGCTTAGAAATCAAAAGAATATAAAACAAGGGTTAACTCGACCAAGGCAGCGCGAGTTGACTCGACGAGTCAACGAGTTACGACCGAGTCGCGGCTAAAACTTGTAGATCTACACGTTTTTAATGTTTTTAAAAGAATTTTATAAAATGTTTTTGTAGAGAACTGCAAAAATTCATATAATTAACAACGTTTAACTATATATTAATCTCTGTCATTATTTTAATCACCATTTTTACAGAAAAAAATTGAAAATTTTCTTATTATATTAAATGGTCATAATTACGATATGGCATAATTCACCAAATGACGAAACAAGTTCTCGACGTGTTTAACAAAACATGAAAGCTGCACAACTTGAACTTAAGAAAGAAGTTAGATATTTACGTCAGAGGCGTAACTAATCTTAAGTTTACAAGTATCCTTGTTGTACCTACTAAACCAAATAGTTTTGGTTAGTATTTCATGTAATGTTCAATAAATCTGAAACTTTCAGAACTTGTAATCGAATCATAATGTATAATAACCTCCTTTCTGTTATATTTCTATGACATGAATCAATCTTTTCTTTCATATCAAACATGCATGTAATGAATCCTTATACCTTCATGCAAAAATCTCATCATTTGTTAATTTCTTTGATAAACAAATGACTCTACGCAGATCAATGGAGTATTAATAAAAGATCTTGTATCGTTCGTTTTGCAAAAACAATCAGTCAAGTTATTAATATTATGTTAATTTCTTCGATATTATTCGAATCTACCGTAAGATTTCTTACAATTGTTAAGATTTCTTAAATATACTATAATTAACCAAAAACTAAGGAGTTGTCTAAAGAATAACTTTTCAAGAAAGAACTTGAAGAATGGAGAGAAGATTATTTAATAGACAAATCGGTTTGTTCCTTAGTAATCCCATATCAAGAATTGATCATTTATCTATGATACAACTCAGACATATCTTGAAACTAGATTACAGTAGGGATTCAATTCAGTCTATCATCAATGAAATAATTAGCTTCATTATTTATTCTGATAGTATATGGATTCTAATGTTGAGTTTCATTCATGATTTAAGAAAATGGACAACATGAACAATACATATACTCCATCATCATCAAAAATCACCATGACTCCTGAAGCCATCAAGAAATTGGTAAACAACATTGTGTCAGTAGTACTCGAAGGGACTACCATAGTTTATCCGAGAAGAGAGACGGGTATACCTGGTAAGCATAACCATGAAAGTTTCATGGGATATAGGCCCGTCCACTTTAAAACTCCAGAAAGAATGATTAACCCTACCATCACCCCTAACCAAGGGATTAGGCAAGGAGTTATATCTAATGGAAATAACCAAAAGCGAAAACTCACTAAAAGAGGAATCATCAACCCCATCTGTTGCAATTTCACCAATGCTCAAGACTGCTATCGTAAACATCGGGAATATCGTATCAATTATCATCGTCAGCTGGAATACAAACAACAAGCTAGTAGAGAATGCCTTGTCACACCTGTTGCTGGAAGTGGTTATCGTGGAAGTCAACTCATGTGTCAAAAATGCAAGAAGCATCACAAAGGAATCTGCATTGTTAAGTGCAGGAAATGTCAGAAAACAGGTCACAAGGCAAATAGTTGTAAGACTCCGGACAGGAAAAGACAACCAACAACTGTAGTATGCCACAGATGTGGTGGAAAAGGGCACTACAAGAGCCAATTTCCAAACTACAATATCAATTGGAAAGCCAAGACTTTTGCAAGAGAATGAAGAATCTTTAAAGACTTTGATAGTATCAAGGGAATGGTAACTAGATTTAAGCAGATGAATAAATTCCTGTTGTGAATAAATAAATTCTAGTTCAAAAATTCCCTAAGTTGTATCTTTTTCTTGTATTTTACTTTAAGTTACGATGGATGTAACCTAAGTATAACAACTATCTTTCTACCGTATCGACAAATCTACCTTATAATATTTCCATAATAATCATAATCTACGTTAATTTCAATTTCTGTCCCATTTACCAAATAACAATATACTGTTATTACTCTAGCAATATCTGATTCATAGTATGAACCCTAAAATTTTCTACTTTATTCTTCAAATAAATTATGTGTTATATTATAAAAATGACATGTTGAACACCATCTAAAATAATTTATAGGAACATATGATTGAGCCAAACATCACATCATTTGGTCCTCAATTATACATAGCCTGATCAACTATGTCTAATTTAGGAAGAATTATGTTATGAAAGGAACAATTATATTTTCAAATTTCTAAATAACAATCTTCATTCAAAAGCAAAATATAGAGCTAAAATGAACTGTTCATAAATATTACATTGAACAAACCACAATAAATACCTATCTTATCTCATCATCATTATGATGAGAAACCAACAAAAGTACAAGTAGGAAAACCCTAGCTCAAGATTATTACCCCCATATCTTGTCTACGGTAATGGCTAGGACCGTGAGGAGTACGACAAACAACAAGATCGCGACCAAGAATCCAAAGTCTTCATCTGGAACATACGCTATGTAGATAGAGGCAAGGACGACATATATAATCGCTAGTATAGTGATGAGATGCGGCATTTTGAGATATGAAATAAGAAGAAAATGGTTGATGGAAGAAATGGAAATTAGAGATGGGTATTTATATGCTAAAATATAGCCATTGGAACACTATTCATGGCAGTTGGAATTCACTATTCCCGACCGTTAGAATACTGTTCACTAGCCATAAATTTTCCACTCTTCAGAATCACTATTTTCAATGTTCACAACCTTTAAATACATCAGTTACTTTATCTTGTCCAGTACAGATAAATCTAACTGAATCACGTTTTCTTAATTTTAGGAATAAAAATCTCTCGACAACCCTCTGTTCAAAATTCTTTACTCAAGTAATCACGTTAAACTTGAATTTCGGGACGAAATTCAGAGTGACGGGTGGGTACTGTATAGAACTGCAAAAATCCATATAATTAACAACGTTTAACTATATATTAATCTCTATCATTATTTTAATCACCATTTTTACAGAAAAATTTGAAATGTTTCTTATTATATTAAATGGTCATAATTACGATATGGCATAATTCACCAAATGACGAAACAAGTTCTCGACGTGTTTAACAAAACTAAATAATTCACTAATCCTAATTATACACTAATTACACCTAACGGACCCTTAATATTTTCAGCCCAATTTCATTTCATTGATACTATTCATCAACCCAAAACATTTAGCCCAACTCCAATTCATTAATATTTCATATATCGACTAGTTACATGCTACCAAAACGACACTCGTAATCCCAAATCTTGCACACGATAACTATATATTATTTCACCACCTTTTTTCTCACCTAGCCAACTATTAGTGTGTCGAATCTCAGCTCCATAAGTCAAGTAATGATACGTTTTTAGAGGGCAAAGTGTTTGACCAAAATCCAACCCAATCGATATATAATAAATTCAAAACTCAACTGTTTTAATCCCGGTTTGTTTCTAAATGATTCTAATAATATTTCAAGCATGATTTCATGATTTATATTGAGTTTCATAAGCTAGAAACCAAGTCCTATTCGATTTCCATTTGTGTACAACTATAAAATACAAGTCGACATATATAGATTCATATAAGCAAATTCCAACTTTTCTACCTTCTCACAATCCTTCCCAAAGTCATAAAATGTCAGAGATATCCCTTGAAAGTCATTGTTTCACTGACAAGAACTGTAGAAGCAGTAGATATAATGCAGTAGAAGCAGTAGATATAATGTGGCAGCCCAATGCCTGGACGAATAGTATAAGAAGTTTCAAGAAAGATCTTCCAGTCAGTCATATTGCCACACGTAGATATAATGCAGAAATTAACCCTGGCAGGAAGCTTCAGTTAGTCGAGGATAGCAAAGAAGTGTAAGTTAACAGAAAGCGAAAGTTTATTTGTATTATTTATGGCCCGTTGTTTTAAACAGGTGAGATTAATCGTGTTATGATTGTTATTTTTTCTTTAATTTTTACAAGTGATACCATGTCACGAACACAGGTACTGATGTCGGTCAGCTGAATAGCTGTAGCGGTACATAAGAAGCTTTAACCTGCTGCTGGTAGAAAACACGGTATCTATAGGTTTTAAGTCATACAGGGGGCACAAAAGGTTGAACAAGACTGTGGACATTGAAAACGTGATGGTCAGTGTAACGTTACTATGCTAGAAATGAATTGTTTTTTGAAACTGTATTTTTGCTAATATTTTTTCTCTGTATTCTTACAGGCAGTGCTTAAGTTTGAGCACAACAATAGCAAATGATGCAATTCTGGCATTTCTTACGAGTGGCTGGTTTACACGTGCGTGTTAATTTTCTAATCTATTTTAGTCAGGATAGACACTATTTTGTATTCGTTCTGCTAAAAGTAATTTGATGTTATTTTATTGAACAATACTCCTCGTGGCTCTAGCGGTGTGTCTAAAATACTCCAGTTGGCCGTGTATTCATCTGAATGACATATTACAAAATAGTCGTGTAACGCAAAAGGGATTCATCGCATTGGTGATCTTTTGGGTTCTCATACGTATCTTGGATTTGTTAGACCTGTCATCGAGCTGCAAAGAGGATTGTGGTGATGGATAATGGACAAGTTGCAGAGGTATTTCTATAAAATACATGATATTTTTGCTGATAACTTTTATGTGTAGGACCTGTCAATAGGATATATGAGATTAAATTAAGTAGGGGGTCTTTGTTTACGCTTATTTTTCCAGCTTATGAACTTATTAAACTTTTGAAAACTATTACGGTCACTTTTGGGTTTATAAGCTTATCCCGATAGAGCCAGCTTCCCCCCTCCCCCGAAAATCGGCTTCCATTGACCTGACCTGTTTCGGGTTCAAATGGTTGAATCCTCTAGCCTAACCCAGGTTTTAAAACATTGTAAACAACTGATCATTGTGTGCAAAAAATTTGATAAGCTCATTTTTATGTGCTTATGAGCTTATAAAGTTCTTAAGCTCAAGTGAATAAGATCATAATCCTAAAAAAGTCATAATTATGAGCTTATTTAGGTTTTGAAGGGAGATGTTTGGGTACTCTGAAACGGTTTATTGTGTTATGAGAATGAAATAAGCTAAGCTTAAGACTTAAGAGGGTGTTTGGGATTTTACGCTACTAAGGGGTGTTTGTTTTAGCTTATTTTTCGGCTTATGAGATTATTTGGTTTGGTTGGGTTTGGTTGATATGTCACATGCTCATATTAAGGGCTTATAACCTTATTGAAAATTTGATACGCTCAATTTTTTTGTGCTTATGAGTTTATCCACTTGAGCGTACCAGCTTATACAATTCTTAAGTTCAAGTCAATAAGCTCTTAAGCAGGAAAGGGTGAGTTAATGAACTTATCAAACTCTCAACAAGTTTATAAGCCGACCAACTAAGCTATGACAAGCACCTCAATAAACATGAAAATAAGCATTTTATTGATAATGACTGCTAATTCGATATGAAAGAGAATTCTAGGATAAAAGCATTTTATTGATATGATAGAAAAATTCGTTCACCTCTATTTTGGTCATAGTTTGGCTTTATTCAGGTAGAACAATTGAGTCTGCCGTTTTCAAGTTATAACAAAAATATGAATGGTAATTACAATTATATGTGAATTTAATGATTAATAATGCAGCACAAATTCGTAATAGTAGTCTGAATTTAATGTGGTAATTTATATATATAATTTTATGTGGTGCCATTTTTTGCAAATCAAGTCAAACTTATAAAAGTTTCTTCTGATTTGAAGGTTCATCAAATCTGTCATATTGCTTTGAAAAGACACCACAAATATATCAATACGGTTGGAGAAGGCAGTGAAGAGACTCACGCATAGGTACGGTTTTTAGACATTCCGTATTCCTTTGTTTAAAAAAATCATTTTAATGACAAAAACAACTAAGATGTAAGAATGAGTCAAATCATTTTGAAACAACCTTGATAAACTGATACTCAAAACCCTTAAACAAAGTAATGAAGTGTCATCTTTTGTAAATTGGGCACAAAATAGTAAGAACTATAAGCATTAAGGATATAATATAAGATTGTCAAGAAAATGGTTTGCCTAACTTAGCTTGGGTGGTTATAAAATATATTGTTGACAAACTTAGCCAAACTTTATGATAATGCATGTGGACCATAAACTTTATACACATTAGAATTTGTCCAGCCATGTTGCTTACACATATTTTTTGAACTACTATATCCTTTAGTTTTAATGAGTTGTTGTTCATGTAATGCAGTGTAAGTGTTGAATATGTAATATAACAGTGTTATTATGTTCGCTTATATGTTATCAGGGAACTGCACTCGCTGCTCAAGAAGGAACATGCAACATCATTGGCACCCTCTACAATATTGACGAGCGAATTGCCTAAGATGAAGTAACTGGCGCCTGGAATTACACTTTTTGAAAATGACTAGATCGAGTGCACTTATGTATTCAACTTCTTGGCTAAACCACTGCTGTTGCATCTAAATATCGTTAAATGTATGTTACGCTACATGTGTTTATAATCTTGAAATGAATTGAACATTGGCGATGAATGACTTTTTATTTTCCTGTCCAAAGGCGATGTGCTACGTCACAATTTAGCATTTCTAGCATTATATGGCAATAGTATTGATAACAATGGCTTGAACTTCGAATTCCTTTTTTTTCTTTTTCTTTTTTTGGCTGCTTAAACTAACGTTAAATACAAAAACCCCGCGGCAACGCGCGAGTGTATATCCTCGTTATTATTAAAGATCGAGACCAAGATGAGGAGACGGGGATTGAAGAACGAGGAGCGACATGTTTGATGTTTGGGGTTCTTTCTGTGGTGGTTTCAGAAGTAATCAGATAGCGTATAACCTCTAAAAGAATAAGAGGGTTTTCAGAAGTCTAATATAAAACAAACAGAAGAAAGCACAAAACATATGACCGAATCAGATTTCAGATGTTGTTCAGATGGTTTTATGAAAAACAAATAACCTCTTAGATTTATGAATTGACCCATTTCAAATGGCAATATGTTGTGAACACTTTTGTCGTATTTTGGTATTTTTTTTTAACTTTTATACACCTCTAAAATTGTCTAAACTATGATATCAAATGATCCTCTTCAATTCATTTCAATATCAAATATGTTTATTTGTTGATGTTACAATAGGTTATGCAACCGTTGCATATAACCTTCAATATATCATATCTTATATTTGAATTTTAGTATATAATGTAACATTTTAATAACCCGTGTAACACACGGGTCCATAGCCAGGTGTGTGTAAACCACGGTTACGACTTTTGTAATTTACTCTATAAAATATGGACTAATCAATTAACCAGAAGCTAGATAGATAGATAAGTGATTTGGAGACCTAAAATTCATGCCTAATCTTATGTCTAAATCTATGTTGCAATAATTCATTGGTTGTACCATCCGAGTCCACTTCTTTACTAATCAATAAGTTAATGACACATAAGTTAAACACAAAATTAGGTACGAGTTTTAGGTTTCTCAATCTTTTTCCAGATAGATATATATAGTCGGAAGTGCAATTTCTCAAATAGAAGAAGGATCTTTTTGACAATTTAACATACATTAGCCTATATAAAACCTGTACATCTGACTATCTGACCATCTGAGAGGTGGTTAGTTGAGTAGACTGAAAATTCAACTAAACGATGGCTGACTATGGGGAGGATCCTTCTGCGTTCCTTGAAAGCTTTCCAACGTACCGTCTTCACTGCAAACCTCGATCTCTTTTTAATGGACTATGGGTTTTTAGTAGCAAGGATGAAAGATATGAAAATAATTCATATTTATCAGGTGATCAATCACAAGCAACTAGCCTGTTTCTATCTATCTATCTTCATTTTCACATTTTAATTTGTATACAAAAATTAACATAGATAATTACACAGATGATGTTGTCAATCGGATGATGATTTACGACAAGATTAAATCCGCTTTTTCCAAGATGAGTATCGGTTTTGGGTTACTAGCTCAGTTTTGGGCGCCAGTAACAATCGATGGAAAACATTACCTTTCAACTTCCGGTCAACCTTTTGCCGTCAGCGATCTTGACAAAGATCCCATAAAATATAGGAGACATTGTGTGGAGCATGTGTATGATATTGATGTGAATAGTAACAATAGTAAGTTTAGGGGTACACCTGCCTCTGCATTCCTCAATCGTTTTCCAGAGATAGTAGATATTCACCGGGAGGTGCTATTGTTGCGTTATGCTTTTTGGAAGGGTCGTTTAAAGACTTCTTTTATGATACCCATTTGTTGTCCTTCCAAAACGTCTTCCTCTTCTGATTGTATTGGCGTTATTCAGTGCTCATCATGGCTAATTAATCGTCTTTCTATATTAAATGAGATGATTATGAAAATAAAGGTAGTTGTGCCCTTTTTCTTAAAAGTTTCTGTTAATATATTTATAACCATCTCAAACCAATTTACTGAAGCTGTATCTGCACGCATATATGATTATATTATATATGTATAGATAACTGCATTAATTAAGTTCAACTTAGCTCTCCATTTCATCTCATTACATGTTTGCATCCAGGAAGTGGGTCTGAGTATGTACAATGTCCAAGATCGTATACCATACAAGGTTAATATGCTTTCCGTAAATATGTTTTTTAATAATAAGTTTAAGTATTTATCTTTTCTCACTTCTTTATCCTACTGTGAGAAATTACATGTGTATAAATACTTTACACTTGTGGAACAGACTATAAATGGTCTCGAACTTGCTAGGGACCAAATTCAAGAGGCGTTAAAGATTGTATGTCAATCACATCAAATACCTCTTGCTCAGGTTTGGATTGCTTCTCTAGATGAGAATCATGTGCACTTTTCATCTTCTTGGGAGGAGGCACAAACAAGACCACTGTTAGGGCTTAAATTGACTGGTTATAAAAGTTGGGTTTTTCAAAATTATTATGATATTTGTGATTTGATTCCTTTACAACCGGGGGAGGAACTTGTTCTGAAGACACTTCAAGATTATGAACCACGTTTCTGTAAAAATATTTCGAAGCTGGGCAGTTATGAGCTAATGGAATGGGGACTAGGTGATAAGGGATGTAGGTGTCTTACGATATGCATGAGGAGTTTTCATACTGGTGATTTTAATTATGTTTTTGAATTCTTGTGGAAACATAATTCATTATATCCTATCTCGTTGGAGGAAATACTTTTAAACATAAAAGAGTGTTTGCCAAGTTTCAAGTTTGCTTCCGGTACAGAAATAGGTGACAAATTAAATGTGACAGAAATAGTTGCCAGTTCTAAAAAAATTAAGAAGTTCAACATTTTCGGATTAAAAAAATTATCATCAATACCTGAAGCATTGAAAGAAGGGAAGAAACAAGTGGCTGTGAACTACATAGCGCCTTTGGATACAAACGGCAAGACAGCTCCTGTTCTCATACCTCAACAAGTCATTGAACAGCATTTTGGAACATTTATCACAGAAGATTTTCTTGGTAATGGAATTCTTCTTTTTTATTTTTTCCAGAATTACAACTTGTTTTACATAATTCCAATGGAGTTGGTTATGACCCATATGGACATATATCTTGATATTTTACTGCACTTTTAGTATGTAACACTTTATCCATGAATCAAGCTGCAGAAAACATTTTTGGTATTGGAAATCCAATGGCTGACCGTGATGATGAGAGGCTCTCTGAATTCCTTGAAACCTTACCAAGCTATATTCTTCACAAGAAACCTGAAACTGAAGGAGCTCTCTGGGTTTTTTGTAGCGAAGATGAAGGATCTCAAAAGAATTCATCTTCAGGTGATCATAAGTAGCCTCTTTCTATCTTCATTTTCACTGGTTAATTATTTTTTCAATTGTAATTAGATCACCTAGAAATGACCATTGTACACAGATGATCTTTGCACCCGGATGATTTATGAGAAGATTAAATCTGCTTTTTGTAAGGTAAATAGCAGTGGGGAGTTAATAGTTCAATTCTGGGCACCTGTTACAAGTGGCAATAGACGTGTACTTTCAACTTCCGGTCAACCATTTGCTGTCAGTGATTTTGGTGAAGGCCTCAAAGAATATAGGGGACGTTGTGTGGGATATGAGTGTAATATTGATATGAATAATGATAATAATAAGGTTAAAGATGACATTGAACAACATGAGGACCACCATCCTATGGCCATGATCAGTGGTCCACCCACCAACGCATTCCTGAATCATTTGCCAGAGGCAGTTTTGGACACGAAAAATCACCGTGAGGGTTTATTGATGCGATATGCTTCAGACTGTGGGTTGTGGACTTCTTATACTCTGCCTATTGGTTGTCCTTCTCAATCCTACTCGTCTTGTATCGGTGTTGTCGAGTGTTCCTCAATATCATCAATCAATCTCGAAATTGTGAATACTATGAATAGGGCACTAGAGGTATGTATGTACATTGAGCTTCTAATAATTTATTCATAACCATCTCAAACCAATTATCTGATTACTTTAATTCGATTAACTTCTAAGACTTATTAATTATGAAATGAATTTCATCCTTGACTTAGCTCCAGCCAGAAGATGATTTTATCTCATTGCTAATTAATGACATATATTGTTTGGATGCAGCAAGAGGGTCTGAATGTGTTTAATGTACAAGATCTTATACCATACAACGTAAGGATTTCTAAAACACCTTATTAGTGATCTTCTATGAAAATAAGTTCTTTTTATTATAGTTGAAAGTAGTGACCTTTTCTCACTTATTTTTGAAACAGACTATAAATGGTCTCACACTTGTTAGGGACGAAATTCAAGTGGCATTGAAGAGTGTATGTGAATCACATAAGATAGGTGTTGCTCAAGTATGGATCTCTTACGAGGGCGAGCATCATGCGCCCTTTTCTTTTTCTTCAGAGGACACTCAAACCACACGTAGGTTAGTGCTAAAATTGACTGGTTATAATAGTGTTGATGAGGATTCTACAGCATCCCATTGGCGCTTTAAGGAATATTACGATGCCTGCGATAAGGTTCCACTAAAAAAGGGGGAGGAACTTGTTGAAAAGACACTTCAAGATTATAAACCACGCTTCTGTGAAAATATTTCTCAACTGGGTACTGATACGCTTATGGCATGGGTATCAACTGATGATGTTGCTTGTAGTGGTTTTACAATACGCATGAGTATTGATACTGGTGATTTTAATTGTGCATTTGAATTCATATGGCACCATAATCCAAATTATGTTCTCTTGTTGGAGGCACTACTGTTAACATTAAAAAGGTGTTTGCCGCATTTCAACTTTGCTTCTGGTGCAGAACTTGGTGACCAGTTACATGTTATAGATGTTGACAATTCCACAGAGTGTGAGACTAAGTTTTTCAAAATTTTCAAAGAAAAAAGATCATCACCAATACCTAGGGCAATGAATAGAGGCAAGAAAGCAATTGTTGTCAACTACATTGCGTGTTCCAAGGAGAAACGAGATACAACGGAAATCGAATTATCTCGTGAAGACATTGAACAACATTATGGAAAGACCATGAAAAAAGCTGCAGAAGAACTTGGAGGTAACATATTTAACTAACCTTTTCATACGATTCGTTTGAGAAATCTCATTTCATATGCTTTTGTTGTAGTTTCCTTGTCTACATTGAAACGCAAGAGCAATAAATTGGGCATGTCCGGGTGGCAAGGACCAGATTTACAGCAGAGAAAGGCATATAAATCCAACAAAAATCAAAGTATAGAAAGTCACACACATGAAAAGGATAATGGAGTAATTCAGGACCCCTCACCCGTCAAGAGAAATGAAAATATTGTTATTAAAGCACAGTATGCAGATGATATAATCAAATTACATCTCGGTATCTCAGAAGCAACATTTGTTACTGTTGAGAATGAAATTGGTAAGAAGTTCAAGCTGAAGCACGGGACTTTTAAGATAAAGTACCTTGATGAAGATGAAGAGTGGATATTAATGACTTCTAATCAAGACTTGAGTGACTGTATACAAAATTCGAGAAATGTTGATCGATCTGCAGTTCGACTGCGTGTGCTTCTACACAACCAGTAACCGGTCCTCTTGGCTTCTGTGAAATATGTTAGGTTTGGCGGTTCTGTTTGTTTTTATATTTGTATAATTACACTCACTAGAAGAAACAGATGCATAAATAAACTATCTTCTCAATTATTTTAAAAAGGTTCAAGGCAGGAAATGTAATACATGTATTTGTAGATTTCTTGGATCAAAACAGAGAAACTTACAAAAGAAAAGAGAAGATATAACGGAACCACGTTGATAATTTTTGTTTACCTTTCATTAGGATCAGTAATAACATTTACAAAAATAACAACTGTAATGGTAAACGATTTGAACAAGTTGTGTGCATTAACTAAAAAAAGTTGGTATTGTGGAAAGAAAGTTCTTGAATCATTTCGATAGAGTGGGTGGATATTATTGTGTACATTAATGTCTTGGATGGTGTAATGGATTGGATGGTGATCAGTCATGTTTGATCCGTCAACCCATTTAGATGTAAACAAGATACAGTTTACATGCCGAACCCAAAGTCTTTGCAGGGTTGACGATAAACTAGCTATTGCCAAGCATAATGCTGATTGCATTGGGATCAATTGAAGCTCCCATTTTACATATGATCAAATATTGTCATAAAACATTTGAACACCTCATCCTTCTCATCCATAGGTAAATTGCATCATCTCATCACGTATGTTCACAGCTCACAAGTTACTTAAGGGAGCATATTCGAGTCTCATTACTAACAAATCCAACGCTTCTTTCATCCACGTATATTGACAAACTTCTTTAGCTTTCACAACACCCACCCAAGCTCTTCTCCGAATATCTTTTTCGGGCCAAAACTCGAGTTGCTCTTTCACAAGTAATGGAAACATATGTCCTTCGTAATATCTATCGTTTCCTTTGCTCTTAAAACATCCTGCACCCAATTCTCCCTCGACTGTACCATACACTCCAGCTTCCTCTATCGACTCTCTCAGCCCGGCTTCTTTAATGGTTTCATCGCATTCCCAACCTCCTTTAGGAAACAACATTCCTTTGCCTTTTCTTTGTGCACTAATCACAAGTACTTCCAATGCATTATTGTTAATTCCGTAAGGTATACATCCAACTACTTGACGTTGTTGGCCTTTACTGTAACGTTGCAAATTTCGTCCGCTACGAGAAACCATTGGTACCATCTTTTTCAATTCCATAATTGTTACAAAAGAGCTTGTAGCCATGTGCGATTGATCAATATGCACACGCCCATATTCGGCCCTGATCTAGGTGAAGAGGACGAAGCCATCAACTAAATTAGCATGGTTAAAAGGTATTGAGCACATAATTTGTAAAAGCGCACGAGCACATCTTTTGTAGAGGGTTTTATGTAGCTTGTGTCCATGATTAATTAGTAGACTCTTTTTGCAACAATATTTAACATTACATCCTCTAAACACTTTGATGGAAAGATGGAATGACTTATGTTATGGGATACCTATAATGGTATGAAAATACCTTTATGTTATGGAACAATTTGTTTGATGCTTTCTTCCAGAGTGAATTTTATATGATTTTACTTTTGTACTGGTATGCATATGTTGCCCGTTTCTATGATGGACTAAGATCCTCTCAAGTTGTGCAGGCGTGTTGTTTGGTTTTGTATGAACCGATAACATTTTAGTTGTGCAAATTGATTATTTACTGGTAGTATTTTTATTCTAATAAGAGATTACATGACACCAAATAGAGACACACAAACTGTGACATGGTGTTTCTTTTTGCCGGGTAGACTATGAAACCCGGTTGAAAGAGTCAAACAAGACAGAAATTATCAAGTGGTTAAATCGACAAAAGAAATACTAATATAGTGTGGCTTAATCGACAATTAGTGCAAAATATAAATGGCTTATTTGCACCGGCGTTAGGAGGTTCAGTCAAGTATTGTGTATTGCGGCCTTTCAAAAAAAAATATTGTGTATTGCGGCTTGTGACATTCGCCCAATAACATACACTGAAAACAAAAAAATTGTTGGCTACAATTCATGCTTAACTGTAAACTTTCTAGTCAAAATATCATTATCAAGAAACTGTAACATGAATGACGCCTTTAATTGGCAAGGAAAAAAATAATGCAACTGTCCATTGAGTTAGACGCGAAGTCGATCACCTTTAAACATAAAGCTAAAACAATGTTTTGTCACTTATTGATCGCATTTAATTAAAATACTCCCATGATACCAATTACAGTATTGATTATTTGAAATTGGTCCAATTAAATAAACCAAAGTAACCAACACTATCTTGATCAAAAATATTTAATTCAAGTGTCAAACCTATGGTGGTATTGTATCCTGTAAAGGTATGTTTGAGCATAGCTAACACTTTTTTAACTAAAAAATACCTAACATAGTAACATGTAATATATGTTGGTGAAGGAAATAAGGCTAGACACAGTAGGGGATTCAATCCCCCTCTTTTTCCCTGCCATATCAGTTTTCTCTCTCCAGCGATTGGATGTCCCAGTAAGGGCGACTTAAACTACAGAAAACATACCCCACAAATATTCTTTTTTAATTAAATAAAATACACACAACACAAATTAAAACTCGGTCTTGCCTGCGACCCATATCCAAAAAAAATCGTCCAGCGATCGATTGAGAAAAAGACCCACACTAAGGTGATCGACAATCGATCGAATCAACCAATCGATCGTCGATCGTTACTGTCACTAGCCAAAGAATCACGGTAACAGTATTTGGGAGGTTGTCGTGGATTTTTATGAACGAGCTGAGAAAGCTTGCTTAAAAATCGAGCACCGTGAATGGTTAATAATCATCCGAAATAAAATACCTAAATACTTTTCTTTCGTCATTCTTTTATGACTTTTACATTGAAATCGACCTACTTTCGACGTGCTCTTTGTGCCTTGTTGCCGCCCAAAAACACTTCCTAACTTTTTCTTTGATAGACCTAACAAAATTTAGCAACCTTTCGAGATTGGGAGCCATTAGTTTTCGCGAGTTTTTCGTACCTGACTTTCGATGTTAGCTAGTATGAATTCTCCTTTCTGGTTTACCGAAAGTAAGTATTGCATGCATTAAAATAATGACACGACCTAATAATTTAGTACTTAATATGTGGACCAGTTTCTTGACTAGCTAAATCTTCTAGGCAAAATGACTTGATTGACTTCTGTTTATTGAATAATAATATAATCATTGTCATGAAAGACGAATGTATATGAAGGTATTCACATTATCGTGTTAGCAGGTTTACTTTATGTCTTTATTAAAGTTGAACAGTTAGTTTTAGGGTGTTGATAATTAGTAAAAGATTGTAAAAGATTGTTTATAAAATTTTTAATCGTGTATAATTCGTTTTTCGGATATAGTGTTTCGACCTCATTTGATGCATTTGAATAACTAACTAATAAACTCATTATACATTTATACCCGCAAATTGTTCCACTGAATAAAATGTTATTCGATAATCTTTCTTACATTTATTATTGATGGCTTTATCTATAAATTTACAACGAATTTTTTCATAAATATTTTAGGAGTATCTTTCATCCCTAAACTTTGGTTTCCTTTTTCCAAATTAGTGTATATTTCTCATTTACAATACTCTTTCAACATATTAAATTTGGTAGTGGTTTCCACTTTCCACAATTTAGGATCCTTTTTTAATCTACTCCATTATCCCATTTTTTAAGAATAGTCGTTTGGCACATTTTATTTTGTGAATCAAATAGTTTTATTCACAACTTTAGAAATATTAGAACTATATTGGATAGAGTTGTATATTCAATGATGATGTGTATAGTGATGTGTTCTTCATAACTAATCAAACCAAAGACATGTAACAAAGGGTGAAATCATTTATAAGTAATTGAAATCATTGGTTTGGTACGAGATATAAATTTTCTTGAACTTTTGTTATTAACAAGGTTTTATTGCCCTCACTTTGTGAGGGTTTTAAAACGGTTTTGAATGGTTAATTGTAATTTATAAATATTCAATAATATATATCGTGAGACAATTTTATTTATCTAAAAGGGCGTTAAAAGTAAAATAACGTAAAAGTATAAGGTCAAAAGTGAATATGAATGAATAGCATTTGTTTAAAAATTGTTATTAAAGAGAGATTTGTATAATTGAAATCCATATTAAAGAGAAAAGAAATAAAAGAGCTTTATATAATTAGAATAAAACATAATAAGGTGCATAACGGAACTTGTTATAACTGCGTTTTATTATTTTACTATTCACTAGAAAAATTCCTTTTGTCAATTGATATTGAGGGTAGATCCTTAATCACAAAAGTATAAACTTGGTTAGGGGAATAATCTTGTTAAAAGTGACATGAGAAGTTAAATGTTGTTCTTCATTTCTAAAAGTCCGAGTACGTACGTCTAATAGTTAAATAAATTTTAGAAAGAGAAATGTTATATTTAAAAAGATTCACAAAATTAACTTACACACAATAATGCAGTAAAATTATTTTGTTCAATCTAGACAATTATAAAAAAACAAGAATTTATTTGATAGGACAAATGATTTTGGCACATTATTGTGAAACTTTTGTAATTTTTTTTTATGTATATAAAATTTATCTTTTAGAAAAAGGCGTCGTTTAAATATAGCTCTGTTTCAAATATCTTTCATCTTCCCATGGAGCTACTACGACGAGCAGGGTGCGTGTCGACTTATGCAATTAGCAAAAAACATACGAAACACTCAAACACATAGTGTTATATTTTTTTTGTGACGTATGATGTATCCATATATCTAAGTTAAATTGGTAAGAACGTAGGCCAACAGTCAATCATCATATTTTAATGCGAGTAAGGTACAATAGTCCTCGTCTTGATAAGGTTTAAAAATCTCTTTAAAAATTGTACATTTGCTAAATAGAGTAAACAAACTGACAACTTGTTAGCGCGTATTGTTATGTTCATTAACGACAATTTTTAAAATATTTGATGTAATGTAAATTAAGGTCTTCTAGAAAATATTCATTTTCTCCATCCCTTTCAGCTTCATTCACACATAAATTAAGTAGTAGTTTATTTGTATTCTACGTATTCAACTGATCAGGTGTATCACAATTCACCAAATTAGGTTTCATCAAAAGTAGCTAGAACTCAATCATCATATTAGGTTAAAAGTAATTTCACTATATATAATTTCGTAATATCTAAGTTTGCTTTTATAAGAAAAATCCAAAAATATGTGATGTATCGGTTAGGAAACATAACAAGAGTTCATATGCATGTGCATGTATAGTTTTAAGTTCTAAGGTAACATTTTTATAACGCGTACACGTATATGTTTCTAGCTATTACCTCAAGAAGACAAAATAATTTTGTGAAATACGAGCGGAATGGAAAATTAAGAGAGTAATTATTGAGTTCATATCTCTGATGTTGTCATATTTAAGATCACTAAGATAACGTATCAAGCTATCAATAGTTATATGTTACGTTTATGACGTTTTAACATTAAGCAAACGGACAGTACTTGTATGATTTATTAAGACATTAATAGACAAAATAAATATTAGAATATTACACATCACGAAACTCATCAAGAAAGCAATAAATCAATTTATATGGAAATTAATGATATTAATTAAGTTATGCTGTCGAAGATCAAAACTGTCACCTCTTTTTTGTGTATTTATACGGTTCATGTAGTTATACCTTCACAAGTCAAGATCCTACCTTTGTATGTCCAAAACCGTCGTTCAGCTAGCCCTGATTCGTCGATTTGTGGTAACCGATCATTACAGCTGATCCCCTCTCATCGCGGCAACCAGAATAACACGCGCAATGTTGCCAGCTTGCAATCATAGTGTCTTCTAGTACACCTCTTTTATGCAATCTAGCTCAAATTCAACCAAAAAGAGTGACCACAAAACCCTACTACTACAAAAACAAGTAAGACCTCTCGTATATCTTTCTAAGTAGGGCATTCACAACCCACAAAAACCTTAAAATCAACACACAAACGTACCACATAGTATGGTGTCTTTTCCTACCTTCCACTATAAAACTCAGAACATAAACATAAACCAACATTGCACACGCACACACTCAATGTTTTGTATGTGAAAGAGAAACACCCATAAAAACAACTAATAAACCAAACTTTTTCATATTTTTTGTCACTTAAACCCACGCAAAACCCTTTAAACAAAAACACATTATTTCATACCTTTATAATAACATGGCCACTATTCTTCATCATTATCATCTTCTTCCTAAACTATTGTTGTTCATTTTCTCATTATATATACTATCAACATCCTCACTTTCATCAAAAGTTACAATCTTACCCCTCAAGATCCAACAAATTGCACCTGGGCCCCTCACAAACCAACCTAAAAAACTCTCCTTCAACCACAATGTGACCCTAACCGTCACACTCACCGTCGGGTCACCACCGCAGCCGGTCATCATGGTACTCGACACAGGCAGCGAGCTGACGTGGCTCCACTGTATAAAAACACAAACACAGCTTTTAACATTCGACCCGATACGCTCATCTTCTTACAAACCTATCCCATGCTCCTCACCCGTTTGCATGACCCGAACCCGAGACTTTTCCATACCCGCTTCATGCGACCCGAAAAAGCTCTGCCATGCTACACTATCTTACGCTGATGCCACGTCGGTTGAAGGTAACTTAGCTTATGAAACTTTTCATTTCCAGGATTCGGATCAACCCGGAGTTATATTCGGGTGCATGGATACGAGTTCAAGTACTAACCAAGAAGAAGACTCCAAAACAACCGGGTTAATGGGTATGAACCGTGGGTCATTATCTTTTGTAACCCAAATGGGCTACCCGAAATTTTCTTATTGTATATCGGGTCAAGACACAACTGGTGTGTTAATGTTTGGAGAGGTTAATGCCACGTGGCTTCCAGCGTTGACTTATACACCAATGGTTAAAATGTCAACGCCTTTGCCTTATTATGACCGGGTTGCTTATACGGTTCAGCTTGAAGGTATAAAAGTTTCGGGTACGGTTTTACCCTTACCCAAGTCCATATATGAACCGGATCATACCGGGGCGGGTCAAACCATGATTGACTCGGGTACTCAGTTTACATTCCTTCTAGGACCAGTTTACACTGCTTTAAAAAACGAGTTCATGAAACAGACCAGGAACATATTACGTGTGTACGAAGATACCAACTTTGTGTTTCAAGGTGCTATGGATTTGTGCTACCGGGTGGAGCAAAGCCGGGTCGGGTTACCCGTTTTGCCGAATGTGAGCATGATGTTTCGGGGGTCCGAAATGATGGTATCGGGTCAGAAGCTGTTGTATAAAGTGAATGGTTTAGGGAATAAAGGTGATGACGTATATTGCTTTACGTTTGGGAATTCAGATTTGCTAGGGATTGAAGCTTACGTCATTGGACATCATCATCAACAAAACATGTGGATGGAATTTGAT